>CM056396.1:28818938-28845838 GCA_029718625.1 Synaphobranchus kaupii | reverse complement strand
CAACAGGAAAAAAAGTAACAAATTATGTGTCTCAAATTAAGGGTGGAGACCATAAATGTGCCTGTAGGCCTACATCTGCAGGGAAAATACACCGTGACATTTGTTTATAAACAAATAATACAAATAATACATGCAAACTAAGCAGATTTTAGAAGCCCAGAGCGGAGTCACACCCCTGTCCCTTTAAGTAAGGAACAGCAGGTAGTGTGTAGTTTAAGAGTAAGTAAGAACAGCAGGTAGTGTGTAGTTTAAGAGTAAGTAAGGAACAGCAGGTAGTGTGTAGTTTAAGAGTAAGTAAGGAACAGCAGGTAGTGTGTAGTTTAAGAGTAAGTAAGGAACAGCAGGTAGTGTGTAGTTTAAGTAGTAAGTAAGGAACAGCAGGTAGTGTGTAGTTTAAGAGTAAGTAAGGAACAGCAGGTAGTGTGTAGTTTAAGAGTAAGTAAGGAACAGCAGGTAGTGTGTAGTTTAAGAGTAAGTAAGGAACAGCAGGTATAGTGTGTAGTTTAAGAGTAAGTAAGGAACAGCAGGTAGTGTGTAGTTTAAGAGTAAGTAAGGAACAGCAGGTAGTGTGTAGTTTAAGAGTAAGTAAGGAACAGCAGGTAGTGTGTAGTTTATAAGAGCCGCTGTATTTGTTTCCAACAGGAAAAAAAGTAACAAATTATGCGTCTCAAATTAAGGGGTGGAGACCATAAATGTGCCTGTAGGCCTACATCTGCAGGGAAAATACACCGTGACATTTGTTTATAAACAAATAATACAAATAATACAAATAATACATGCAAACTAAGCAGATTTTAGAAGCCCAGAGCCACACCCTGTCCCTTTAAAATTAGCAGGGATGTGTAAAAAAAAACCAAAATATGAAATGTTCCTTAGTGAAAAAATATCTCCAATATGGAGAGTGCACACTCACTATGTGTGTGTGTGTAAGGGTTTGGGGGCTTAGACACAGTCAGTTGCAGGCAGATGCAGAAATAAGCAGACTGCTCATCTCCTCCCTCAAGTTCAAGAGTGAGCCCGGGTTCCACACGGCCATTATTAGTTGATTGTTTGTGTCTCACGACAGCTGTGGAGACGGGAGCCGGACATCGCAGGGGTCAGGACGTCGAACCTGCGATTTTGGGTGGAACTGAGGGGGGAGGCGGGAGGGGAAAAGGGCGGAGCGGGTGCAGTGGGACCCGGGGCGTGAAGTCTGAGTGACCCCCGTGGCATGGGAAAGTCACCCCATAGCCAAAAGTGAAAGGGGAGCTCAAGATGGAGGTGGGCGGGGCTTGGTAGGCAGGGGGCAGATGGCCTCCCGCAGACTGCGGAGAGATGGGTGATGGGAGATTTTTTTTTTTTTTGTCCACCCTGCAGCTCGACTCAAAAGAAGTCCCCCTAACTTGACCCTGTCTGCACCCCCCCCCCCCCCAAACATACTTCCCCAAACCTCCTGCATTGTGCAGGTCTCTCTCTGGCTCAATAACTTCATGGCATCAGTCACCTATAATCGGGCTGCGCTAACTGAGCTATCAATCAGACAGCTAGAATGTCAAGTGCATTTCATCCACCAAAAAAAAACTTCTAATGTTACCACCATCCACTTTGGGTCCCCCTCCTGTGCTGTTTGTCCCCTCTTTTTTGGCACTGGAGCCCCCCAATAATGACTCTATCACTGGCAGTTACAGCTGTTTCACTGGGGGAAGATCAAGCTCTGTGAGTTTTGAATGAAGCTGTGCAGTGATGGCTGCTGGGTTGCAGGTCAGTGCACAGTGGACCAATCGCATGGCTTCCACCACTGTCTCTAAGAGACATGACTAATCTTGAGCCCTAATGACTCATTAATGCGGTATTTTTATTGGAAGAGCACGGAGCTTGTGGAAGCATAGCCACACTAACTGCACATTTTAAATTAATTCTGTCACTTAAATTGCATATAACAGTATAATAATATAGCATAAACACCATATACTCCACCCAGTTGTCACCGATGGCTCTGACTTGTATTATTTCCCATTACAAATTCCAAAAATGAGACACCAAGCCCATCTATCAATGGGAAAATTCCCTTCAGTGCACCGTTAAATCCAAAGGCCTCCTTGTAATTGATGTTGCTCGTTAAGACATTAATTACCAGGTGGAAACAGTTTATAGCAGTGACTTGACAATGGGAATGATGTGTGTTAAAGAGAGCAGTCAGTCCTCAGGCTCAGGTCAGTAAAGGATTATAATTAATAGGGGGAAAAATCTGTATTGATTGTGGTCAGTTTGGTCTGAATGGCCCTGTCAATAACTGATCCTCACCGTAAACGCAGATCCAATTACCATAAATACCGTACCGTAATTCCATCCCATAATTCCATCCCAAAACACCTTTTGTTTCCCTGTTCACAATGAAAACATTTTACCCCACCTTCAGATTGAGATTCTGAAGCCAAATGTGAAAAAAGGCACTTGCAGCCTGTTATTGGCTGAGCTGTTTGGGGACTGGTGAACCAGGTGCATTGTGGGTACGAGCACATGACATATTGCATTCAGTAAGGTGTTGTCATAGCAGGTTTGTTTTGAAGCCATGCCATCATCATCATCATCATCATCATTATTGACACATGGGGGTCCCACCTCACTGACCAGTCGACTTGTCCTTACCTTGTCAGATGTGGGCGGAGCTTCGGAGCTGGCTTTCCTGCTGGAGCCCACTGATGTCATCGCGGTGCGGGACCGCCCCCTCCTCCTGGACTGCCAGGTGGAAGGGGAGGGGCCTATTTCAGTCACATGGCGTAAGAACGGCGTGCCGGGTTGCCACGGGGCAGAGGACGATGGTGCTGGCCAATGGGACGCTCCTGATCCAGAACTTCCAGAAACGGCGGGAGGGGGATGAGACGGACGCTGGGGAGTACGACTGTGCCGCGCAGAACCGCTTCGGGCCTGCTGGTCAGGCCGCAAGGCCCGGGTACAGCTGGCATGTGAGTACAGCGGACTGGGGTGGAGAGGTGGAGGGGTGGTAGAGGTGGAGAGATGGAGGGAAAGAAAGGTGGAGAGGTGGGAGGAGTGGAGGGGTGGTAGAGGTGGAGAGATGGAGGGAAAGAAAGGTGGAGAGGTGGTAGACGGACATTTCTTTGGGGAGTGGGATGATTACATGCGTTAAGATTATTTGAAAGATTATTCCACTCTTTCTAATTGTTGTACCTTATTCACATACCTGGAAATATAGACACACATGCGTGTGCCTGCACACTCACACACACACACACACACACACACACACACACACACACACACACACACACACGCACACACACATACACTCACCTTGATTACCCCTCCCTTTCACCCAATTAAAAAACCACAGGGATTGTGGGTAATTTAGCAAAATTATTGATGTCAAATGGTGACTCTCCCTCCAGGCAGGGGGTTACCATGGCAATGCACCCCCTTCCTCCCCCACCATCTGACCAACAGGATCACACCCTTATTGATCACAGGAAGGGAGGCCAGGTTATATAGGGGGTGTTTTTTTCCCCCTCATACACATTCTCTCACCCCCCCCTCCCCCCCCTCCCTCACTAGGAGATAAAAACATGTCTTTTCACTCACTTTTCATTTTCTAAGTGCTGTAAAAAAAAAACCTGATTAAAAGTGCATTTAATGAGTTAGCTGCAGGTTGTTCTGGAACAATCACTCATCGATATCTCTCTCTCTCTCTCTCTCTCTCTCACTCTCTGCCTACCTCGCTCTCTCGCTCTCTTTCTCTCTCTCTCAGCTCTCCTAAGTTCCACACACACCCAGACTCCATGTCGGTGGATGAGGGGGGTGTGGCTCGTTTCCAGTGCCAGGTGAACGGAATCCCAGAGGCACCATCACCTGGGAGAGAGACAGGATTCCACTGAGCCGACGGGACATCAGGTAACGCGCACACACACACACACACACACACACACACACACACACACACGCGCGCATACACACAGACATGCACACACACACACACACACACGACACACACACACACACAGGCATCACACATACATATACACGCATGCACGCACACACACACAACACACACACACACACCACATACTGTCTGGGCCAAAGAATAAATAACCATCAATAATAAAAAATAACAAGAACAAAAAAAAACAGCAATACAATAATATCTCGGTTCTCTCTCCCTCCCTCCCTCGCTCTCTCACTCTGTCCCTCTCTCTATCCTCCTCTCTCTCTCTCCCTCCCTCGCTCTCTCTCTCTCCCTCCCTCCCTCCCTCCCTCGCTCTCTCTCTCTCCCTCGCTCGCTCACTCTGTCCCTCTCTCTATCCTCCTCTCTCTCTCTCCCTCCCTCGCTCTCTCTCTCTCCCTCCCTCCTCCCTCCCTCCCTCGCTCTCTCTCTCTCCCCTCGCTCGCTCACTCTGTCCCTCTCTCTATCCTCCTCTCTCTCTCTCCCTCCCTCGCTCTCTCTCTCCCTCCCTCCCTCCCTCGCTCTCTCTCTCTCGCTCGCTCACTCTGTCCCTCTCTCTATCCTCCTCTCTCTCTCTCCCTCCCTCGCTCTCTCTCTCCTCCCTCCCTCCCTCGCTCTCTCTCTCTCCCTCCCTCCCTCGCTCTCTCCCCCCCCCCTCTCTCTCTCTCTCCCTCCCTCCCTCCCTCGCTCACTCTCTCTCCCTCCCTCCCTCGCTCTCTCTCTCTCTCCCTCGCTTGCTCACTCTGTCCCTCTCTCTATCCCCCCTCTCTCTCTCCAGGTACACTCTGCTTCCCGCAGGTATACTCCAGGTCACAGGTGTTAACGAGGTGATGCCGGGGTGTACCGCTGCATGGCCTCCAACATGGCCAACGTGCGCTACAGCCACGAGGCCCAGCTCAACGTCACCGGTGAGCCATTACCCACAATGCACCACACATAAAAACCATTGCAGAGAGTAGGCGGGAGATCAGATATTCTGCTCATGACTACTTCCTGTGTTTTAAACTTTAATTTCCTTTTTTTTTTGGGCTTTACATTGCGTTACATTAATTTGGCTTTTATCCAAAGGGGCGTTTGATAAGTGCATAGCGAAGGTCATTAAAGCAGCTACAGGTCAGATAAAGTACAGTTGTATCATAAAGTAGCAGCTGTCCATAGACATGAACTTCGAGTCTAGTTCACACAGTAAACTATGGCAAAGTCTTAAGGCTGACAAGTTAGCGCTTCCTGGTTCAGTTTTTTTGGCCCCTGATCGGGCCCCCTTGTTCTTCTTCCTCACAGGTGCGGCCTCCAAGATCTTCAAGGAGCCCGTCATCCTGTCCGGGCCCCCAGAACCTGACCATCACGGTGCACCAGACCGCCATCCTCGAGTGCATCGCCACGGGGCAACCCCCGGCCAATCGTGTCCTGGAGCAGGCTGGGTGAGGCCCCCCGGTGCCCGCTGCACCCTACCTGTAACCTACTGTTGCCAGGGCAGCCATCAGGCCTTGCCCTGCGAAGGAGTGGAACAGAGAGGGACTGAATAGGAGCACTGATCCAGGATCAGGTTCCCCCTGCCCACATGCTAACCTTATCAATCATGAGCTAATAGGCAAAACTGATCCTAGATCAGCTCTTCTGCTGTTAGATGCTTTCTGAATATGGATCCGGGTCCAGTCTGAATAGGAGAGGACGCAGTCTCAAGTCCATCGCAGGGCATTATTGCATAATTTTCTTTTTGGGGGTAAATTCCAACAAGCAAACACATTTTCATGTTTAGAGGTAATTGGAGAAACTACCCCTATGGAAAAAGAATATGCTGCAGTATATTCTAAATATATCAAAATTATCTTCACAATATATTTTAAATATACTGCAGTATATTACATTTCCATATGGGTACATTGGCAAAGGTGTGTTTTTTTAATTTATTTTCTTTTGGCTGCAAAGTTTTATTCAAACCAGACCAGGTGTATCCTTCCCAATGCAGCAGGCTTGTGTGTAGTTTTGAATGGTAAGTTAAGTGGTTCTTAACTCGTATTTATGTACTTCCCTCTTCTCTGTGTGTGGTGTGTGTGTGTGTGTGTGTGTGTGTGTGTGTGTGTGTGTGTGTGTGTGTGTGTGTGTGCGCGCGCATGTGTGTGTTCAGACGGGCGCTCCATCGGCGTGGAGGGCATCCAGGTTCTGGGGACGGGGAATCTGATGATTTCGGACGTGTCGCTCCAGCACTCGGGCGTCTACGTTTGTGCCGCCAACCGGCCCGGGACCAGGATGAGGCCGCACAGCGCTGGGGCAGGCTGGTGGTGCAAGGTGAGCCCTTAAATGCGCCCCTCTCTCTCTGCAGTACAGGGGGCACGCTAACGCCCCCTCTCTCTCTGCAGTACAGGGGGCACGCTAACGCCCCTCTCTCTCTGCAGTACAGGGGGCACGCTAACGCCCCTCTCTCTCTGCAGTACATGGGGCACGCTAAACGCCCCTCTCTCTCTGCAGTACAGGGGGCACGCTAACGCCCCTCTCTCTCTGCAGTACAGGGGGCACGCTAACGCCCCCTCTCTCTCTGCAGTACAGGGGGGATGCTAACACCCCTCTCTGGCTGGAACCTGCAGCTTCAGCATGGCCGAGTGGCAGGAAACAGGCGATTTTCCTTTTCACATATAAACACCAGGACACATACATGAATTATATACAAGCACTATACATATTTGTGCAGATATGACTGGTGTTTATATACTCCTGTGTAACAACGGTCAATAGGCATTGGATTATTTAGCCTAGAAGGAATGTTTTGGTGGGATGTATCAATGACACCCCATTGCTATTCATTGTAAGCAAGTGTTGTGTCCATACCTGGGCTTGCACTGCTAGAGTGCCTAGAGTGCCCCGTGTGGCAGCAGGGGGAAGTGCAAGTGTCCTAGTTGAAGGGGCAGCAGAAGGAGGAGTTGGCTTTTTATTGGCCTGGGCCCAAATATCGACTTTTCCTCTTCCCGCCTAGCGGAGGCCAAGCGTCGTCCTCATACAACCACCCCCCAAAACACACACACACACACACACACCCATGTTTGTCCAGGACCCCCTCTCCATCAGTGCATGACAGATGCACATGGCCACTTGGGGAGGTGGGGGTGGAGTTAATGACCAGTCGGGGAAGGGGGGCAGATTTTGGGTCAGGGAGACCACATTAACCTGTATTGGATTTGGACGTGACTTAAGGGGGCTGGGGTGGGGAGAGACTCCACCCCCCTCCTGACCCCTGACCCCCTCAGCGCAGGAGCCCCGGCCCTTCGTGTCGGTTGGTGGGGGACCCCGACTCCAGCTGGAGGATGATAATGGTCTCTGGCATTCGCTCGAACCCCTGACCTTTTCCCTCCATCATCTCAGGGTTCCGTCTGTGCGTCCCTCATATTCTGGGGCTTCTCTACAAATCCTGATTGGCTAGATCCAGACAGCTGTCCTCAACCCTCAAACTCGAATGGATCAGAACATGAACCCACAATAAAAATAATTCAGTCCACAAACCCAATAGCACCAATAGCACCATTATATTTTTAAAAATGTAAAAACAAAAGCATTTTATAGTGCTCTAAGATTTTTAATAACTAATATTTTAACTACATTTCTACACATTGTACACCACACACCCATTCTAGAAAGAGAGAGAAAGCACGTAGCCTAAGTAACAAGATTTAAAAAATCTTCTATTGTGGTTGTCACTCTAATTAACACTAAAAACTCAATTTATTAATGGTTAATAGATGTTTATTAATATTTCAGCACCTGAAGCACCTGACCCCTTTAAGAGTCATGACACATTCATAACCTAAACTCTTCATCTCACACACAATGGTGCTAGGCCCCCCCCCTCCCAGAGCCAAATTAGAGGTCTGCCTGACTGTAATCATACGACTGTAGGTTTATCTTATAGGATAAATCTATGTGAAAAGGTGCAGGGTGAAAATGTACAGCGCTCCCACATTAGCTGAGGGTGCTGAAGTGAAAAGAATGGTCTATAAATACTGGCCACTGCAGCCCTCTAGATAAAACATTTTGGGGATAAAACTCGAATAACACGACAAAAACGCATCCCTTCATTTTGACATCTCGTCACGTCCGTAAGATGTCTTATATCTGTTCATTGTCCAGAATTTATATTTTTGCACAGAGCTGTGTAACTTCCCTCCACCCCCTCTGTGTCAGCCATTTTGACCTGATTCAATATTGTTCTCTATCAAGTCTTTCTCAAATGGATTGGCTCAACCCCCCCCCCCCCCAAAAAAGGATTGTGGGGAAGGGAGGGGGGTTGGTGATGTTAAATGATTCATTAATTTATTGATTGATTTTCGAAGAAGGAACAAAGACCCCTGAGCTGGGGTGCCCCTCTAAAATGTGTCAGTTCCCCCTCAAGGTCTCCTCTGTTGCCCCTTCCCAAATCCCAAAAGAAAAGCACGTTGGGGTCCCTGTGTGCCGTTTCCACCATAAACAGCCAGGAGTATCGATAAAGCATCAATCCACCGGCCTCTGTCAGTCAAGGCTGTTTGCCATCTAATTTACCAGCTGGGCGTCTGTTTTAGGGGGAATAAAATCTCTTAGTAAATTTGATACTTACTCCTCGTAAGGGTAAATCACATTTGATAATCGTCAACAGCAAAGATTATTTATGAACAACAACGTTCCATACGCTTATCAAAATAGTTATTTTTATGATTATTCTGATTCTATCAAAACCAAGCAAATAAAAATGTAAACAAACTTTTTAAAGCATGACATGGCACGAGTGTAGTCTTTTAGCTATCTTTGAAAGTTATTACTTATGATTTATTTAGTCATATCAAGACCCAGAATGGAATATTAATATGACATGGTTTATACCTGTATCTATGCCTCTTCTTTTGTGTGTAGATCCAGTTTAATAGCTCCTGCTTTTCCGCTAGCTTGTTTGATCATGTAGTATCTTTCCTGAGCAGGACTCAGTGGCCATTTTGGCTGCAGTTTTTACCCTCTAATTACTGTTACTGTCGGCCTAGTTATGATTGGTAGATAGTTTGGCCAATGACTATAGCACATTATCTCTATGAGCCTGTCAGTGCCTGTGACTACATGAGTTTAATGGATCTTTTTCAAGTTCAAATACGATCACTGAACTTGGAACAACTCTTTTCCTTCAGTGTTTGAGGGGGTCAGCTAAGTCGGGGTCTTGGTCGTGAGTGTGCGCATGTCTGTGGTAGCAGTTTGGAGATTTGCCCTTTCACACAACCCCAGAACACCCCTCCGCCCCGTCTCCGTCAGTGGCCTTGAACCCCTCCGGTCAGGGTTCCAGAGGGGACGGTGAATGGCGTCGCGTAGACCAGCTTGCCCCTGGGACAGATGCAGGGGTGTGGCAGACGGACAATGGGACGCCCCATCTGAGAGAGAAAGAGAGAGAGAGGGAAGAGAGGTGGACGAGGGGGAGGGAGGGTTGCGGAGGGGGGGGGGGGGGGGGGGGTCATTGTCCCAGATCACCTCTCACCTTTGACCCCTGACCCTTCCTCCCTAGAAAGGATCGGGGGGCGGGCGTGAGGAGGGGAGGTGGGGTTATGTGATGACGGAGCGGGGCGGGGGGGGGGGCAGGCCCCTCCCTCGTTCTCAGTCACCACAGCCCTGTGGGGACAAGCGGTTCACGTCACAGCTGGTGGTCGGCGAAGGGGTACGGGGGGGGAGGGGGGGGGGGGCGGTAAAGTTCAAGGGGGACAGGGCCACAGGAGGACAGGGGGAGAGAGAGAGATATTGGGAGGGGACACACAAAGGGAGATGAAGCCATTGTGGTTTCTCTCCTCTTTTTTCCTCCACAATGTTCTTTCTGAAGGGAATGTGACCGTATTCACCCCCTATGCAAGACCCTTTTTTTCCAAAAGATTTTCATATGAAAAATGGGTGGGTGGATGGAGGGTGGGGGGGTGAATCATGGTTTTTTTTAATGCAGGTCATAGATGTTGCATCTGTCGACCATGGGATAGTTTTTTTCTCACGAAAAAGAGAAAGATATGAGAATATAGTTTCTAAAATTGCATCAGAATATTTGTCATATACCAGAAACAACAAGCAGTTCTATGCACACAGTGCATTAAGATATTAAGTGTTCATTCTACAACATATGCATGGGATTATTAATGGCAGACATGTGAACGTAATACTTTTTGCTGATATCTCGTATGTACTCATAACAAATTTTATTTAATATTGTAACATGTAATTTCCATGTTTTTTTATGCATGTAGTGACAGAAGTGGAATATGTAATATAATAAATAATAATAATAATAAATATAGACAGAGTGTAAGACAAGAAAATACATTTAGAGTGAGAAATAAATCTAATTAAAGGGTCAAGCTTACTCCCCTACAGAAATAAAATCCAATTTCTCATAGTGGAGGCGACTCATCTATAGATCAATGCACATTGGATGTCTCCATATTGGGCTGAGAGCAGTGATCTGTCCAGTGATTTCTAAATGCACTGCAGCACATTGGTAATTCTCTGTTTAAAACTATGCTAATGAACTTGGGGGCAGCTTTCTCTGTAGGGCACCCCAACATCACAACCAGTCCCGCACGGCATCAGCTAAGCGTATATATCCTCCAGCTTTGATGATCGTTAATGCTGTGACTGTGGAACTATCACAGAAAAAAATGCTGGTGTAAATCTAACACACTGCTGGTGTACATTTAACACCCTAGGGTGTTTATATGAGTCTGTGCTCAAATGTACACCACTATTTTTTGCTGTGATAACCTGTCCATATTAGAGAGCGCTGTGCGCCATCTCAGCATTCCGAATTACTGTGACATCACAAACAACAGAAAAATGCAGCCAATCGGAGCTGCAAACAGGCAGGCCAGAAAAACACAGCTTTTCCTGGTCCAGGCAGGAAAGCAAAACAAACAAAAAAACAAAACAGACCCAATACCCCCCCCCCCCCCCCACTGCCTGATCACCGTGCTCTCTTTCACAAAAATAAATGATTTTGCCAAAGTTCAAGTGTGAAGGGTGCTTGCAGTGGAGAACAGGGATTCCTTAATGGGTTAGATTAATTACACACCCCCCATCCCAGTATTCACACCTGTGCACCCCCCACCCCCCTCCCACTCGGTTCCTTTCAGTCCTACAATGGCTCCATCTATCTTTCGTCAATACACCACCTCCACCGCCCTTAACTATAGCCTCCCAACAGCAGAACCTGGGCTTTCAGGCTTATAGATAAACACTGGTGGCCGTAAGGCGTAAGTATCACGGTACATGTCTGCAGTATTTTAATGGACAGCAGAGCTGATGATGTTCTCCTGAGAGAAGTGCCTCCTGTGTTTTATACCACAGCTGGCAGTGATATCACAAAATGTCCCTTTTCCCTCCCAAGTCTTTACAATATCACTTATGCTTGATTCTTGTGTAAATTATACTTCCAGTATTCTCTTTATTCTCTAAGGTAACGTTCTCATTCTTTTTTTTTACTGCAGTGTTATTGTTACAAATAAACCACTTCAGGTTTCCCCTACATATCACTGGAAAAAGAGCTGCAAAAAACAGCACTGGTCATTTCTGAAGTCTGCTTACAGACTCGGCCCAAGTCTGTTTCATCCCATTGCTCATTTACAGAGGAAATGACTAAAAATAACTTTTTTTTTTGCTGTTAAGTGGCTTATTTTTCCCAAAAGGAGAACTGTCAGAGATATGTAGATATTACAAAGTAATGTCATTCGCAAATATATACATATGAATATGTGGCAGGCCCCTGTTACAACATTAGTCAGAAAAAAGCCGAGCACTTTATCAGTGATCAACAACATGACCCAAGAAACAAGCAATAAGGTAACAATCACCTCTACAAAACAGGACCCCTTTTCAGATTTTATGGACCCAGAAAATCTATATTTTTTTCCCTTAATAAAAGAAATTGGGGCTCGCTGAAATGAGAACAGTGGGGGAGGGGGGGGGGTCAAATTCCATCCTGCGATTGATTAATATCCCCCCTATTGAAATAGGCCCCCTGCGACCCTTGACCCCAAGTCACCCCCCCACCCAACCGTCCTCACCTCCCCCTTATTCCAGAGCCTTGCTCCCAGGGTCTGGGAGCTGCAGATTCTACAAGGGGGGTCAACAGATCAATGAGATGCGAGGGGGTGCAGGACACCGGGTCCTCTCTATATGCAAACCCATTGTTCCCCAAATTCAACCGGTCATTGAGCATGGCCGCCTGCCCGCATCTGTGCTGGGAAACCATGGAGAAAAGGCAGCTGCCTGTGCGTTTATTCAATGTTTATATTATTATATTTATACATACTACATTTATACAGCATTTTTTATATTATATGTACTATTTATACAATTTATAGTCATACATTTGCACGCAACTTCATTGTACTATTGCATATAACTTGTGATCGTTGATGGAGAGTGATTGGGTTTAGTCTGAACAATCTGAAAGCAGGCGCCTTCCCAAATATATTTATTTTTTGTTTGTTTGTTTTGTAATACCTATATATTTCTGTCTCTTCTCAATTTGTGCAAAATAGTCCAGTTAAGAATATCAAACAAATGCATATTCTTCAGTTTCAAAGTATAAAGAATACATATATTATTATTTAAAAAATGATATTTTATTATTTTGAATAACAATTCAAAATAAATGTATATCAGAAATAATATATTACATGTATTATAATTATTTGCATTACAATGATATTTCGTCACAAATGTCTAAGATTTTAATGAAGCCACAGGAAGGCCCCCAGAGCCACCATGAGGTTGCATTTACAGCATAAACGCACGTTTACCTGGAGACCTTCCATTTCCTGTTTTGTCAAATGGAACAGGAAGTGTTTTAATGTGGTTGTGTTTTAAATCCATAAAGGGTGCACTCAAGTGTAATGAATTGCATGGTAAACAGACAAACAAGCAAACACACACACACACACAAACTGGCTCTGGCATTGAAGCTGTAAATTATACCAACTATGTGACAGAATACTGAGTTACTCTCGCTTTAATTTCAGCACTACAGACTGCTGAGCATTCCTTAGTGCTCAGGTGAATCCCTTGGACTCACAGACTGACCTGATGTGAACTCCTTTCTCTGTTGCCCCCTATTGTACAGTCCAGGAATTGCACCATGCAAATGCAAAGAAAGCTGATACTGCACTTCCATGTCCTCTTGTCCAGAACCAGCATTTATTCTCTCTCTGTCTCTCTGTCTCTCTCTCTCTCTCTCTCTCTCTCTCTCTCTCTCTCTCTCTCTCTCTCTCTCTCTCTCCGTCCTTCTCCCTCTCTTTCTCCACTACCCTTTCCTTTCTCTTGTCCCCAGCTCCCCCTGAGTTCCTTCAGTGGCCGCAGTCTGTCTCCAAGCCAGCAGGGGGCAGCGCCGTGTTCACCTGCGTGGCTCAGGGTGTCCCGGAACCTCACCTGATCTGGCTGAAGAACGGCAAGGTCTTGATCCCAGGAGACAATGTCAAACTTACCAACAACAACAGGTGGGCTGACCCTATCCCGGTTCTGGGGGTTTTAGGGATTTTTTGGGGTTTGCTTGTCCTGAGGCGGCACTAATACAGAACAGGGCCTCAGACTAGAGAGGAATAGAGAGGAGAGAGGCTATCAGTCTTTTTTGAAGCTTAATGAAACACTCTGATGAACTTATATATGCTTTAAATGTGTAGCTCATAACAATATATTTATCTTTTTCTTTTGAAAGATATTTCAAGTGATGTTTCCTTCTTCTGGAGTTATTTTCTGTCTATAACTGACCACCTGTGACTTTCATAACCAAAGAATCACCTCAGCAAAATATCTTTTGGAAATTGGGTAGAGATGACCCATGCAACTAATAAACACATTTATGTACATTTTCTTAATCATTTACAATAGTTTTTAATATATATTTTACATCTATATCATTTTAGCGTAATATTTTTACTGCAAGTGCATTTTCTTGTTCTAATTATACACTTTCAAGAGTAAATGCAAGCTCTGTAAGACAGTGCAAAGCAAGGACTTGTGAGAACTCCAACTGCAACCAGCAGGGGGCAGAGCTGCTCTATTGTATAGATTTTAAATGAGCCATTTCTCCTAGTGCTTTGTATGTGTCATTCTATAACGGTAGTAGCCAGTATAGAGGAGAATTTAGTTTAGCAAATGCATTGATCTCCCATAGACTCTCAGGAATAAAGGTACAGTGGAGGGAAGATTTTTGTTCTTTAAGGAACAAAGTTCCCATATGTTCTCTGAAAAGTACAATAATGTACTTTGGGTACTAATAAATACTAATAAATACTTTTATGAGCAAAAAAGTACACATTAATTGCTAAACCCAAGACTAGGGGGTACAGTTTTATGTACCCATGTAGGGTACCACCCCAGTATTGTATCTTTTTAAAAACTTTTTCGAACCTTTTTTTCTGAGTGTACTTGTGTTTTGTCGCTATTATATCTATCATACTTACATTTATCACTTAATTAACACTTAGCATGAGACCTGGACATAACTGTACCTGAAAACTGAGACAAAGATTTGTCGTATGCGGCAGTGTAGTATAATGGTTAAGGAACAGGACTTGTAACCGAAAGGTTGCAGGTTCGATTCCCAGCCGGACACTGCCGTTGTACCCTTGAGCAAGGTACTTAACCTGAATTGCGCAAGGTACTTAACCTGAATTGCTTCAGTATATATCCAGCTGTATGAATGGATAAATGTAATAAGAAGTTGTGTAAGTCGCTCTGGATAAAAGCGTCTGCTAAATGCCTATAATGTAATGTAATGTAATGTATTGACTGGTACTCATCCATGCTCCTTTTCTCGCTGGGGCATTTCCTATTGTTGGCCACAAGATGGCAGTGTCGTCTCACAATGTTTTCCTATGTAGCGCAGCTTCAGTTGCGCAGTTCATTTAAAAATGGCATTCCTCTCACCTGGTAAACTATTAAATCTGTGTGAATTGTGATTTATTAACAACAACAACAATAATCATAATAATAATAATAATACTTAAATACCTAACACTGTTAATTATGGGTTTAGACTAAGACCACAGCATTTGGCTACTACAATATTGTGCACTTAAACTACTCTAGTTTAAAATGCATTTAAATGTTAATTAATTTCCGCTTCTTCATACGTCTATTATTAATGGGTTTTGAAACATCATCATGCAGTCAGATCTGGGCGTTATTCCACAAAACAGGATTATCAAATTATGCAGATAACTCTGAGAATGACAAGGCTGTATTGTCACATCAGTGAGATTTCAGTCAATGAAAATGCACTAGCATCTGTGATTTATTCATACATATTGTTAGCTGCTGATACTGAAGCAAGTTTCTGAGGTTATTTCATTGTATTATTTTAGTTATCTGGTTAACTTGCCTACCCTGCTCTGTGGATATCTTGCTTATCCCTGATCACCACTATGGATAATATTTTTAGTCGACATGCTCTTGAAAGTAAATTTCTCCCCCCCAGCACCCTCGCGGTGACGCGCATCACCTCCGAGGACGAGGCCATCTACCAGTGCATCGCGGAGAACACCGCCGGAACGAACCAGGCCAGCGCGCGCCTGGCCATCTCCCTGGCCAAGGACCTCCCCGATGCGCCGCAGGAACTGAAGGCGGTGCCTCTGTCCTCCACCGCCCTGCAGCTGACCTGGGTGCAGCCGCCCGCCGAAATTACCGACGGCATCATCGGATACGTGCTTCACATCCGCAAGCTTGGCGGTAAGACTCAGAGAACATTGCGCTAAACACTTCCATTATTCATGCCTGGGGACCAGTGGTTAGGCTATATATTATTAACGAGGGCAAATTTTGGTTTCCATTTTTACTACGTGCAGGTTTTCAGAATAAATGCAATATAATATTATAATATTATTTTTGTAATATAGTGTCTGCAGAATGATTTAAACTGCTAAATACGACAGTGACTCAAACGACCACCGTTATGAACATTGAGGTTCTCAGCTCTGGCGAATACGACGGCGCGTGCCAAACGCTGACATCGTTTCTCGTTTCTGGCGCAGAGCCAGACAGCAAGGAGCTGCAGGAAGCCATCAGCAAGACGACCTTCCAGCACGATTTCACCACCCTGGAGACGGCCACCACTTACTCCATCTACCTCAAGGCCTACTCCCCCCTTGGAGCCAGCCAGCAGTCCAACACTGTCATCACCACGACACTAGGGGGCGGTAAGTCGCCGCATTTGGTGCAATTGAGGAGGCGGAGCGTTGATTAACTATGTGTATGGTGACGTGTGCCCCTTGTCTCGTGATAGACGTGTCAGGTTTGAGTCCGAGAGCTTCTTCCGCCTACGCACTTTTGCGCCATCCAGTTCTGCCAGCTAAATTGTTGCTATTATAGCAAGACAGCCACGTAGGTGAATGTGAAGCGCTTGCTTGACACACGATGACCCAAAATTCACAGTGGAAAATATTTCTCATTTACCCGGGGAGGCACACGTAGAAAAGGTTCAGCTATGCTCTATGGTCCGCAAGTGTAATTAAATGGCATAAAAATCTTTTAAATTAAACTGAATAAATGAAGGATGCCATGCGAATAACGAGATTGGAACGCAATGTACGATAAATAACTTATTTCTCATCACGCTGTGGCGCGATGGCCACATTATTTTACTGGCTGGGCTGGGCCATGAATTGCTCTCATCCCTCATCCCCCCTCCATCTTTCATCCTCTTCTGTTTGTATCTATCCCTTCTTTTCATTCCTCTTTTATTTCCCTCCATCCTTCTTTCTCTTTCATGTCCATTATGTGCATGTATCTCATGCCACTCTTTCTCTCTCTTTCCATCTCTGCATATTTATATATTTAAATGTGGTGATGACACTGTATTTACACGTCCACCTTACCCCCCTCTCTCATTCTTTCCCTACCTGTTCTTCTCTTTCCTCTGCCTCTTCCCTCTTCCCCTCTCTCCTTCTTCCTCTGTCCCCTCTCTCCGCTCTCTCTCTCCCCTCCTCACTCTCTCTCTCTCCCCGCTCTCTCTCTCCCCCTCCTCCCTCTCTCTCTCTCTCTCTCTCTCTCTCTCTCTCTCTCTCTCTCTCTCTCACAGTTCCTGCTGCTCCCAGTTTCTTCACTAAAGTGCTGAACTCCACAGCAGTGCAGGTGTACTGGGAGCTTCCAGGGAAGCCAGGGAAGGTGGAAGGGTTCAAGCTGTCCTTCCGGAAGGTTCCGCAGGCTGACTTCCAGGGCCCCTACCTGCTGGCCGGCCATGTCAACACGCACACCATCGCCCGGCTTGGTCAGTGGCTCCGCCCACCTGACCCCGCCCCACACACCGTTTTATGAAAATTCCATTAGGATCAAAGTTGAATTCTGAAGTGCATCAGGGCGTATGCAATGCATTCTGGGAGTCTCTTACCTTAGCCCCCCACCCCTTTTTTCTATCCTCCAGAACCTGGCGCAGTGTACGAGATCCAGCTCCTGGGTTACAACGGTAACGGGGACGGCAACTCCTCCAAGAGGCTGCTGTCATTGGCTGAGGACGGCACCAGTGCAAAAACCAGCAGCGGTGAGAGAAAGAATCGGACTGAACCGGACTGAACCGGACTGAACCACACAGAACCGGACTGACACAAGTGAACCCTGAGCTGGGATTACTTCTGTCAAACACACACAAACAGAAGCACATGCACGCACACACACATATATACAGCATCGACGTAGTCATCTGTTGGTGTGCCAATGTTCTATGTGTGTGCGTGTGTGTGTGCGCGCGCATACAAGGTCAGACCATATCTCTGTACACAGCTGTGTTTTAAGTGCGTAAGCACATGCCTGTCTGTGTGCACACACAATATCAGCAATGAGCAAGTCCCCGTGTGCTCAAAATGTCACAGTAAAAACCGCCCACGTTAATGTGTGTGGGTGTGTGTGTGTGTGTGTGTGCGTGTGTCTGTGCGCAAGTAGTGCTTTGGGGTTGATATTACACCAGAATGTGAGAGGATGTGTGTGAGAGTGGGGTTGTTTCATCCTGAGACAAAAACCCCAGAATGGGCTTTTCTCCACTGAAAGGAGAAGAGGTTTGGAAGGTGCCACCTTCACTGTTGTTGCCATGGATATGGACGTTGACCTCGACCTCTTACTCCATCCACAAGGAAGAAACTCTGTGACTCAGTGTGTCTAACTGTGCACTCTGCCGCTCTGTAGAGGGTTATTATATTAGCGGAGAGAAAGAACCGGACTGAAACCAGGAGAGGAACCACTAAAGGAAGGCATTTTCCTGTCGCCACGTTGAGGGAACGGCTTTGCCATTGAGAACCGATCGTCTCACACCTCCCCTCTATGTCTGTGGAGAGGGAGAGACACAGGAGACTTAATGTAATAGAATTAAATTAAATGTATTAGTTTATTTGACAGGGACCATTAATAATATTTCTGTAAATGCCAGAGTTGGCTGGTCCCTGAGCTGCATAAGTGTCACACAAAGCAAGAGCTGTCATGAGAAAATATCATCCTGTTGTTTTAACATATAGGTGAGATATAGGTGCAGTATAACTCGTGTGTGTGTGTGTGTGTGTGTGTGTGTGCAGACGGCGATCCCCAGTGTAACTGCAGGCAGGAGGGCGAGGGCTCCATGGCTGGCATCGTGGTGGGCATCCACATTGGCATGGCCTGCATCATCTTCTGTGTGCTCTTCCTCATGTTCGGATACCGCCGCAGGTAAGCGCCAGTCCGCCGCCCAACCGCCCGACTCACCTCACACCTCACTCCCCCGCCGGGGGGGAACCGCAGGGGTTCCGCTGGTTTGGGTTTTGGGCTTTCACCGTAACATTAGCAACCAGTTCAGAGCACAGAGACCAGGTGAGCTCACTTACCTGTGTAATCGACTGCTTTAACCAATCGATTCTGAGCTGAGTAAGAACAGAAACCAGCACACCCTGCGCAGGGGCTCTCCTGGACTGCTCGCTAATTCAATGTTAACACTGGCTGAAAAACCAGATTTATTTAACCTTTATTTATATTGATATGCATATGCATACATATTGATTTTACGCGTAATTACAATCATTGCGGCCATGCAGCCTATTGGCTTTCTTTCATTTTCTTGTTCCATAATCATACATTAAGCGGTTGTTAACATCCAAACTTAGAGACCATGTGACATGCGTCTGGGGGAAAAAACATCGCCACTGATGTCTATTGGATGTTGATGAGACAGCCAATCAGAAGCAAGGCCTTGCAGCTTCCATGTGATTGACTAAAACACATCACATGATCACATGGAAGCTGCTGATTGGCTGACTTATCAACACAATGAAAAGGTTTGGATGTTTACTATCGCATCTGGTGGGTGCTGGGAGGGGTGTAAATTTAAAATGTTTTTTTCCCCCCCAAAGTTTTTTCTGCAGGAAAGGGACCCAGGACAGCTGGTCTGTATCTCGGGGGGAAGAAGGAGGTCACCTGGAACAGAGGAACGGATCCTGCAAAGAGGGCGTGACCCGCCCACCAGAAGCCATTGAACTAGTGCCTCAGGTGAGCTCGACACTCCTTAATGAACTTAAAAAAAAAAAAAAAACGTCCGCTATGTTCTACAGGGATATTTCAGTTCAAGAACTGAGTGTCAATTAATTTACTGAACTCAACTGGACTGAAATGGACGTGACTGGCGATTGGTCGGAAAGTGTTGCTTGTCTCCGGCTCAAAGCCTCTCGTACGTCGCAAGAATGTTGGCGTTGATTTAACACTGCTGGTGTACATTTAACACTCTAGGGTGTTTATATGAAACCACAGACTTATATAAAGACTGTAGGGTGTTAAATGTACACCAGCATTTTTGATTGGATAATTTGCTTTGAATTTTCTAAGGCCCGCCTTAGAAAAGTTAGAAAAGTTCAGAAAAAATTGGGCGGGGTTTATGGACTGTTTTCAGCAGGATTATAGTGGGGGAGGGAGGTGTCTCATGGGAGACTAACCTGACTTTGTCCTCTCTCTCTTTCACACCTAACCCCACCCCACAGCGGGACTCATCGAACTCTCAGGGAATGGGGGCACAGTGCCAGCCCCGCCCGCTCCAGCAATGCCAGGTGCTCATCGAGCAGCACCCCTCTAGCCTACCGGGTGCGGGCACCGGCTAACACCCCCAAACACACACCCAAATGTCCCCTACCCCTGCCCCATAAACCTCGTATCAACGGCTCACCACCCCCACGGTCTCCTCGCTCGGCCTGCCCACCTTAACCCAGCCTTGAACCTCCAGCCAAACCGCCCCACCCCCTCTCCCCAACCTTAAAGCCAAGGGGTACAGCCCCAACACCCTCAAAAAGCTAGTGGGGTACAGCCGTAGACATGGCGCCCCCTGCTGTCTCAGAAGCTGCTATAGAAAGGGCTGTAGACTGGCTTAAATGGCCTACATAACATACCTCAGAAGTGCGTTGGTTCTGAACCCGAGCGGGTTTAGAACGCCCTTAAGTGCCGCTCTTTGATTGGCTGAATGCGAGCCAGCCCCTGCTGAAGCGGCCAAAATTTCTACTACCCCTTTACTGTGAGGAAGGAAGATAAGCTGCTTCCTGTTAGCCTTCCTCTTCCTCCTCCTCCTCCTCCTCCTTTAAACCAAAGCTGAACGCCTTTATGATATGTTCGCGACTTGGGAGCGTCCACGAACGCAAAAAAAAAACAAAAAAAAAAAACGATAGCCTTAGGAGACGCTGCCGTACGTCGGGGTACCGCGCCTCGCCGGGCGGCCGCTCCTGTCCCGACGGGCGAAGCCGCACCCCACTTCTGTGGCGAAACGCAAGCGATGGCGCGTCCGGTCCGCGCGAGCCCCAAGCGTTGCACTTAACACAGTCGCCGTACCTCCGTTACCAAAGGGAGCAGCCGCTGTAACCAAAATTTTTCCCTTTTTAGCGAAAGCTTCACTTGGTAACGTGACGAGACACTCAGGATGCACTATTACTGTTTTAGCTCATGCCAAATATAACAGTTGTACTGAGGGGCCAGAAGAGTTTTTAACTACAGGCTGGTGTTTCAGCTTTTTAGAACAGACTCCAGGCCGGAGTGTGAAGCTAAACCAAACTGAAGCTAGGGTTTGTAGATAACAAGCCTAGACCAGTTACAGAACTGGCCAAACTGCTCTTTGACCTTTTTTTCCCCCCCTCAGAAAGCTTTAGCCTTACCCACAATGCAACGCTTGGAGCCACAGAGGGCCACGTGATTGCGTTTCAGCCGAGCGTGAGAAGCTGAGCCGCGTCGTCTTGATTGTTTATTTTTCACCGCACTAGCCTCGAGGCGGGCCGTTGAGGAGGAACCGTAGGTGAGACCGACCCACGCCCCCCCCCCCTCCCCCCCCGCCCCACACCACAACCAAAACGCTGTATACCTCCAAAGATAGCTACCTCAGCTTGACGAGAATGTCCGAGCCATAAAGGCAAGCCCGTTTGCCTGCGATTCTGCTGGTTAAGCAAGCCTACCTCAACCCCCCCTCCCCCCTCCCCCTAAGCCTACCTCAACCAAAATACCCCATCTTTTTACCCCTATTTTTACCCTCACCCCCTACTTGCATGACCGTCATCGACAGCAAGGCCCCAGCCACTGAACGTCACATGACCCAACCCCTCCCTTCCACCCTCTCTATACCTGCCTTAGCCAACACCCCCACCCCACCCCCTGGTCCTGACCTGTTCAGCACAAGCTCTACCCCCAATCCGCCCGCCCAAAAAGATGTCCTCATGTTCCGAGGGTGCCCAGAGGGTTGAAAATCCTTCCTTACTTTCTTTCCCCCAAACCTCACCCCTCCTGCATGGGACGTCCCGGCTCTCAGCTCCTCCCTGACCCTACCACCACGGGGGCGACGTCCCACACGGTTGACGACGCCCCTGTGGAAGCCTGTCCGGTGGGTGGAGTCTGTTGGCGGGTTGGTTCTGGCGGAAAATCCAGCCAACCCTGCAGCCGCTGTTGCGTCTGGGAGCCTGACAAAGTCCAGCCGCGTGGGCATTTCATTGGAAGAAATCTGCGCGGTGCCGGCAGTACTGCCTCCCCCCCACCCACCGCCCGCCGCCCGCCGCCCGCCAAACTCGCGTGAAGAGACAGGAGTTGAATGTCGACGTAGACCAGCTGCACTGTGGTGCTCTCTACTGTCCTGCCAAAACTCGTCTCCTCGCTTCGACCCCCTTCGACACAAAAACAAATTGGGCGCTTTGTGGAAAGTGTGGACCTAACAGGACTGGCGGGGATCCCCTGGTCGGGTAAACTGAGGTATGAGTCACGTGGGGAACTCCGGTATGTTCTGGCCCTTTCGCAAAAGACGTCCAAACCAAAAACGCCAAACGAAAGCGAAGCAACTAGTTTCTGTTTCGTCCTTTGAGAAGACTACAAATGGACACTCCTCCAGATGTTCTGAACCTTGGCCGCCATTTTGACAGTACAGCCGGGGAGTGTCTACCCAAAGCCAAAACAAACATGTGATTGTTCTCGGGGCCTGTGCCGATTGATTGGTCAGCTCTCCAGGTGCCTGGTCTGTTGCCGTGGGAACCTGAGGTCACCGTGGGTAGATGGTGACGCGCGTGTCACGGTTTTCCTGCTGTCGATACTGTATGTGATCACGCTGAAACGCACCAGGTACTTCCAATTCCACTTCCCCCTTGGACCTCTTTCTCCTCAACCCATCCATGAAAAGGTTACATGAAAACCAAGCTGAATGGTGTCCAAAGATGTAAAATTTAAACGGTTTCCATTCTTTCTTTTTTTTCATTAAGAAAAAAATATTTCTTATATTACGTTATATTTTTTGGGGAGATTTAAAAACAGTTCCTGTTAAAAGAAGGGTAAGAGAAACCCTAACCAAGAAGAGCCAAACCAAAACCATGAACCAAAGCCAACAAACACATACCTGTTACTTACCATGAATTATGAAGCATGGACAAGCCTTCTCTAACGGAAGAGAGGCCATTCCTTTCTTCCCATCTCCTTCTTAAGACGTGGAACTGTGTCTTTTTTTTTGTTGTCAAAGTATAACGTATAGCTTTTAAAGAATAACAAATGAAAATGGGATATATTTTCAAGGAGATTTTCTATGTTGATATGAAGGGGAAAAAAAAAAGATAGCTTTCTCTTTATAACTATAGAGTTGAAATTGCCAAATAACTTGTCTTGTGGAAAAAAATAATGATAATGTGACCAAATATTCCTTGCATTTTTTTAACATTCATAGTCTTTACCTTTTGTGCGACACTTACTCATGACCAAAGCAAGCATGGTGAGGGGCCATACAGGTATGAACACCTGTATGTGTGCCCACACGTGGCTTGCTGGCAGTTTTGTTTAACCCTTGAGTACAGTAGGGCATCAAAAATAACCCTCCTAAAATGAAATAATGCTGGCCTTAAGAAGCACAACTCCTGTCAAAAAATAACCAATAATAGCACAGTGGTAGAACTTGAGTCACTGGGAGTCATCTATGAGTAAACTATACCAAACCCACCAGCATGTGCTCCAAGTCCCATCCTATACCTGAAGTGGGACTCTCAAACTCTAAACTTTACTTGAATATTTTCTTTTTGCCGTTAAAGGCCATTCAGTGCTTTGCCAGGATTGTGATCTTGGTACCAAAGAGGGGGCGCAAATGATGTTTGCGCCCCAAAAAGAACAAAGCCATTGAATGGGCCTCCCCCTTCTCCTCCAGCTCTACTGTCCTCAGGGTCGAACATGAAACCGTAATGAGTGTTAAAGGTTTATCCAAGATGCTGCAGTTTAACACAGTCTGTTACTCCTGTCTTTGCGTTTTTCTTTTTCATTTGAAAGTATGAAATGAACGTGATACCAAAAGAAAAAAACAATGTTGTATATTATGTGAAAATGGGAGCCCCCCCCCCCCCCCCCCCCCCCTATAGTGAGTCAAGTAGCGGTGAACCTAGATTTCTCATTTTTAAAAAGAAGAAAAACTGTTTGGCTGTTCTTTTTTCTAGAACTTACTTTTACCGTTATTCTTGTTTTCTACCCCCTTCTTACCCGCCATCTTCTTTCTTGGGTCCTTCCAGTTGCGTGCGGGGAAACGTCGCCAAAACTGAGACGTTTGAAAGTGTTCATTTTCTTTAAATGTGTTGATATTATTATTATTATTATAATTATTAATAATTATTATTATTTCCCTTCCTCTTTTCAATTGACCCCAATTGTTTTTTAAATTTAATTTGTTTTATTATTTTGTCTGTAGCCATTTAAGGATGATGTGAAACATGTTTGTTAGGAATATAAAACTATAACGGTGGGATCACGGGTAAAAGACTACATCTGCAGGTGCGAAACATCCATTAGAGCACTGTTTAAATATCCTTTTGGGGAACTGGGAGATGGTGTTTCAAAAGCCTAAATATCTGGTAGGATTCAGTTGTTACGAAATTGTACCCTGTTTCATACCCCAGTGGACCCACCGTTGAAGTGAAAAAAAAAAAGTGAAAAAAAAAGATTTTTATAGAGTTAGAGACTGAATGCTAGTACCAATGAGAAAAACTAATGCTTTAATTAATGAATGCTGAAAACAGCACAGTACCTCCTGTCTCCGTCATGTGGGACAGAAATATATACCCTAAAGCTTTAAACTGTTTTTGAGAGGGGAACGGAGGCTTCCCCTCAGTCTCCAACCAAAAGAGAAAGAGAGGCTGGCATGCTGTGTTTGAGAGGAGAAGAGACAGGCGTGCCCAGAGACCAGTCTTTAAAAAATAAAAACTAATCCTGAACAGGGGGAAAAAACCTTTGAGGGCTTTCACAGTGTTTCAATATTCTGGCCACATAGTACCAAAATAAATACACACATTTTATGTCTGGATATAAACACACATACACGTGCAGAGGTTGATTTAAGGTTGCTGATTAAATACATTTACACACTGCAGAATGACTGACAAATTGACTACCGAACATAAGAGTGTTCGTAGCTTTGGTTATAATTAGCTGTGGTGCTGCCAGAGTTAGACCATTACATGAATGAGAAAAATTATATTTGCAGATTAATTTATATATCATACCGCCATGTGAAAAATGTAATTATTTAGTGTGGTATTCATAATTCCTCATAAATCTCTCCAACCCCTTTTTTTACTGAAATGCACAAGGCCTTAATTTTAAATTAATATGATAATGATAAATTAATAAAGTAATTTTGCCTGAGTGAGGGGGGGCTGGAAAGATTGATTGACTGCTTCCTTAGATGGGAAAAGAAATAAAGAACCCCCCCCCCCACATATACCATTCTTCAAACACAAGTAGTTGGATTTGAATTTGAATTTATATCAACTTGAAATATAAATGATTGTTATTATTAGGACACACATCTCCATCACTGTGGAGTTGTTATTCCAGTCTTCTCCAGGAGAGAGAAGCAAGGGGGAAAAGAAAGGAAAAATATCTGTCCATCTCTCGCTCACTCTGCCTGACTGGATCAATAGCAGGAAACCTTAAACGGCCCAGTAGATTCAGCTTTCCCCATCATTTATTAATGCGTTGAGTTTCTTACCTTCTCCTTCTCACACACACACACACACACACACACACACACACACACACACACACACACACACACACACACACACACCCGCACACACTCATGCATAGGCATGCGTGCATATGCACAAATTCACATGCATGCGCACACTCACAAGCACTCGTGTGCACAAATTCACAGATACATGTAGGCTACACATGCTCACACACATTCTCTGCCCCTAATGAAGCGTTGGTCTGTGGCCAGACTATACACTGTACACTGTACCAAAATAGGACATCCAATTGGGTTAAAAAAAAAACATATGTACGCCTGTTATTTGATTGGCAAACCACTGATCAAAAATTTAAAAAGGTATATTTTTCTCGGCAGAAATACAATGTAGGATAAATCAGCAGAAAGTCAACCATTGAAAGATCAAGATCAAACTACCGATGCAATTGGTGAGAAAGTAATTCTGATTGGTCTCTGGCTATGTCTGTGATTTTATGCTTGAAAACACGCCTGTGTTATTTGTCTCTGCCTTTCTCCCACTTCGGAATTCAATGGCGCCTGAAAACCAAATAAAGAATGAGCATTAATTAGAAAACCTATTTTCTTTGTGTTTTCATTTCTTGGTCACTAACGTTTGTTGCACAACAATAAATACAGCAGTTACATACAACACAAACATGGAAAAAATAAAATCAGCGGCTGTCCGGTCTTTTATCACAGCAAACTTCCAGTGTACTTATGGTAGTTCGTTTTCGCCACGAGAATTTACCCGCCAAGAACACAACCCGCTCGCACCCGGATGCTGGTTGCGGATCAGTAGTCCATTGCTCAGGTGATGTTTTCGTGTCAACACGCTCATGTTGAGCCTTTTGTTACAGCCACGGACAGAAATTCGCAACACATTGGTCCGCCGCCATATATGAAAGGCTCAATGTGAGTGCGTGCTCGTAGCGGTATTCGCTGGCTACGAAACAAATCAATCCTTTTAAAAATGACGAGTCAGCAGGGGAGATCGGGGCCCACACGCTGCTGGCTGCCGTGCTGGCCCACAGAACGGCGGTAGTGTTACGGAGTAGCCCTGGTCTAGAAGGGGAATCTAGCGGGTTCTGTTGCCCTTATAAAACATTCCATGAAGTGTCCTCAGTTTAAATATGTTTATTCGAGGCGGTGATTCAATTGAATAGCTCTGTCTTTGAGGTTGCCGCGCCATCTGTATCTCATCCTCCTGACCTCAAGCGGTCTACATAAATAATTTAATTTAATTTAAAAGCAAACTAGCAAAGTGGTTCTTTCCCCCTCAAATCTTACTTTAACTTTGGTTTAAACAATAGGCTCCATGCTACTAAAAATGTATTGACCGGGTAGTTTCTGGAAATGTCATATCTAACTGCCCCAGTGCCCCCATATCCCAATATCCCAACGGGTATTCATCTGTGTTTCATAGTTTAAACCCAAAGCACTAAACCGAGCGCAAGGCCAATTGAATAAGGTGCGGTGACACTTATTAATTTTAATAATTCAGTTACAATT
>CM056396.1:28791707-28818438 GCA_029718625.1 Synaphobranchus kaupii | reverse complement strand
GGCGGCACGGCGGGAGGCTAAGATGACTCACAGGGTCGGCGAGGCGAATCCGATTTAACCGCCACGCGAATCCGCCTCCCGGGGCTGGCCAGCAGGCTTCCGCAGAGCCATTACCCACGATCCATCTCTCTTATCGGTTAGCGCCCCAGGTGGGTGGAGCGATTGAGCTGAGGATTGGAGCCCCTCGCAGGGTGGGCTCTCAGACTGTGATTCTGCTGGCGCACTGAAGGATGGAGGTCACATTCAACGCACCAGAATCCGTCAGGTTTTATTGGCTATACACCGACCTGTCCTGGGCTCTTACGAGGCACCCCCATTAGGGACCCCCATCATAAGTTAATAATTGCTATATTTAAAATAAAAAAATAAAAAAAGGCTTTATATTTGGAAATATTTCCCAAATCAATACCTAGTCATTGCTGATCAAGTCTGGCCTGGGACCCCCCCCCCCCCCCCCCCCCGCAGTACCTTCAAGGACCCCCAGGGGTCCACAGACCACACGTTGAAAACCCCAAGATTTAAACAATTTGGTTCATTAAATACGGGACTTCTCCTGTAGGTTTGCCGTTAATAAAAGCTCTTATTTTAATGCCAAACTTTTTTTTTTTTTTTTTTTTTTTACCGGCACAGTTTCGATAATTGGACTTTTGAGTTCCCCCCCCCCCCCAGAGTAGCGTTCCTCACCTTGGTTCCTCACCTTGGCGCTGTATTACAGCTTCAGTAAGACTATTACAGCTTTCCGTCTCTAAAGCCGAGCCCCCGCTGCCTCCACGGCCACAAATATCCAGGATCATTATAACTGTGAGCAAGCTAGCGCTAGCGCTGCAAGCTGACAGATTTATAACGTAGATATAGATTTCCTTTTGACACCAGTATTTGAGAACATGTTATATTTACAGCAGGCGTGTGTCGAAGTTAAACCATCACCTTGTTATTGTACTTGTTTATTTTCGTGTCGGTGTGTGTGTGTGTGTGTGTGTGTGTGTGTATATATATATACATGCCTGTGTGTGTAGGTATTCATATATAGAGCTACATTGTTGTGTAGATCTCAGTAGAGGCAATTAGGTGTATGTGGATGGGTTGGCGTGTTTAAAAAATGAAACAGTGGAAGATGGTGTACATTTGCTTGAGGTAATCTTTAGTGTTGTATATGCTCTCTATCCCTTCCAATGAAATATAATTGTAATGATCACTTCCCATTTACTGGTCCTGTCCAATGAGAGGTCCCACAGCAGCTGGCCTCGGCCATTGGCCGCTTTCAGGTCGGCTCACGTTCTAATTGGCTGGGTTCCGTGAGGGGTGGAGCCAAGGCCGCCCGCGCACACACTGTCGCACAGATACCCACACTGTCGCACAGATACCCACACTGTCGCACAGATACCCACACTGTCGCACAGATACCCACACTGTCGCACAGATACCCACACTGTAGTTTTTAGTTTGGGATTTCTCTTGACTGGGTTCAGCCTCCAAATTTGATAAGATATATTGTCATATTTTTGTTTGGCAGAATTTGTGTCAGATTTTAGCCCTTACTCCAATTTTATATGAATTTAGTTTATTAGCCTGCTGATACCGATGAAAATCATAGCAGGAAAGTAAGTGCATTCACTTCCCTCCAAATTTCCGCAAAAAGGTTAGAGGTAAAATCGTGGATAGTCTGTGGTGCAAATTAAGCTGAGCAGCAAGGAGATTCAACCAATGGGGTGCTGCGGAACTGTGTGGTTTGTGCTTGTTTGTGATGTCACAAACCTTCCTTTCTGCACTGTATCCCGGTAACGGTCAGCCAGCTCTTTCCTCCCTGGCTTGTATGAGCCACTGTGATGATTCTGTGGGTACCGTGGAAACCAATGGGAAGCATAATGGCATCTTGTGCCCAGCGTTAAATCCTTGTTGGACATCGGAAGGGCACAGAGCCACGCCCTGCGGCATCTGTTCTGCGGCACGGGTAAGGGGCACAGAGTGATCCACGCAGCAGGAGAGTATAGACTGAGAAGAGGCTGGTGTTAATGTGGTAGGAGTGTGAGGCTGCTGATTCGCCGGTCAGTTTTACAGTGACTTCACCGCTGCCGTTCCGAAGAAAGGGTGGTTTCTTTTTTTCTTGACCATCGTTTGAGTGTTTTTCTTCCCCACTGGGGAGTTTTTACCTCGCTTGATTTTTGGGGGTTCAGGCCTGGTTCAAAATACAACCTGTGCTCCGCTAATGTAATTTCCTCTCCTTTACTTCCTGTCAATCACTGCCTCTGCACCATGGAAACGGGGCTCCAGGACAAATGTGCCAATCAAACCTGTCTGTCTGGGAGGACACGTCTTTATCATTGCCCCTCTCGCTCCATGCTTATCTTTAATTTCTCTCCCTGTCATTTCTTCATTTCTCTTTCTGTTCCTTTTCTCTCCTCTTTTCCCTGTCTTTATCTGCCTCCTATTCCTTCACTCTTTTTACTCTTCCTTTTTTTCCCTCCCTCTCCTGCTCTTTCCCTCTCCTCCGTCTGTGGTTTCTCTCTCTCCTGCTCTCCCACTTGGTTCTTTTCTCTCTTCCATTTTCTCTGTCTCTTTCTCTCCCTCGCTGTTTCTTTCACTGATGACAAACCCTGATTTTTTAAATTATCACAGAATCCTGGCTAAACCAATCTGTTTCTGATTGGAATGGACAGAGCTAAAAGGGGGGGTGGAGTAGCTATTTATATCAGAAACAGTTTTGCTGTAACTTTTCTTTACTCTTCTTTACTCTTTACTCTGTTCCTTACATCTGTCGCAAAACAGTTTGAATTTTTAGCCCTTAAAGTGAATCTTGGGAACAACCAACATCTGCCAGTAATAGGGGTTTATCGTCCACCATCCGCACCCCCTTTTGCTCTTAATAATCTGTTTAATCTGATAGCTACCTGTGCCTCATCGGAAGTGTTGATTATGGGTGATTTTAACCTTGACTGCCTGAAACCTGTATCTGATGAGCTCAAGGAGAAATGTATTGAGTTGAACTTAACGGAACTTATTTCTAAACCCACCAGACCCAACTCAAAGGACATAATAAAAGCTACCCTGATTGACATCATACTTACCAATAGACCTTGTAAGTGTACAGCAAGTGGTGTGTTTGCCCAAGATGTTAGTGTCCATTGTGCTGTAGCATTAGGGATACAAGTCTGCAAAAATCCAGACCACGCACCATCACCTAAAGAAATTTTAGACATTTTTGTGATCAAGGTTTTATTCATCATTTGTATGCACATGATTTGTAAAGTGTGCCGGATATACCAGACCCAGAACTAGCCTTTTCTTATTTTTCCTCTGTTTTTAATTCTGTTTGTGATCGGCATGCCCCTTATAAAAGATTCAGGATTAAGGACAGGCAAAATCCATGCTTTACTAAGGAATTGTCTGATCTTATCCATAAAAACGATAAGGCCTGGGTGTTAGCAAGGCAAACAGATTATAGTGCAAATTGGCAGGTTTTTAGAAATTTGATAAATAGATCAATAGCCATGATTAGGAAAGCTAAATCTGCATACTATCTACAGTCTCTCTCTCTCTCCCCTTATAAGTGTGCTTTTCAGCGTTTATCCTTTAATTAATTTGCTAAATGCTCTGTCATGCTCTCACAGACCCCTGGATGGCCAGCGAACCATGTGCTGTGCTCTCCTCCTGTATAGTTTAAAGCTCGCACGTGGACATCGCACCACGTTCCAGTCCAAACACGACCCGTCAGTGTTCGCTGTGCTGAGGACGACGATGTACCAATCGGGTCTACAGATTTTTACAGTATAAGCGTGCTGTTTGGGCGGTACGGTGGTGCAGTGGATAGTGTCGCTGGGCGGTACGGTGGTGCAGTGGATAGTGTCGCTGGGCGGTACGGTGGTGCAGTGGATAATGTCGCTGGGCGGTACGGTGGTGCAGTGGATAGTGTCGCTGGGCGGTACGGTGGTGCAGTGGATAGTGTCGCTGGGCGGTACGGTGGTGCAGTGGATAGTGTCGCTGGGCGGTACGGTGGTGCAGTGGATAGTGTCGCTGGGCGGTACGGTGGTGCAGTGGATAGTGTCGCTGTCGCCTCACAGCGAGAAGGTCCCATGTTCGCATTCCGGCCGGGGCCTTTCTGTGCGGATGTTGCATAATAATAATAAATAATAATACATTTTATTTATAAAGCGCTTTTCATCGTAATAAACAATCCCAAAGTGCTATTTACAGGAGTGCATTAAAATAAGATAAATAAATAAAACAAAGATGAGGACAAACACTTCAGAAAAAAAAGACATAAGTGCTGCAGGGGGGGCATAAACAAACAAACACCACTAACAAAACTAACAGAACGCTCTCCTGTATAAAAGAGTCTTTAGGCCCGCTTTAAAGGAGCCCAGAGTCTGTGGTGTCCTCAGATGGTCAGGGAGGGCATTCCAAAGGCGGGGGGCAGTAGAGCAGAAAGCCCGATCACCCATAGTGCGGAGCTTAGTTCTGGGGGTGTGGAGGAATAGGCCGCTGCTGGACCGGAGATTGCGGGAGGAGTTTTGAGGGGTGAGCAGTTCTTTGAGGTATGGAGGTGCATTTCCCAGAGTGCATTTGAAAGTCAGGAGAAGGATTTTAAATTCTATCCTGTATGAAACCGGGAGCCAGTGCAGAGATGCCAGGATGGGTGTGATATGATGGTATTTCCGCACTCTCATCAGGATCCTGGCAGCACTGTTCTGGATGTATTGGAGCTCCTGGAGGCTCTTGCCAGGGATCCCGATGAAGAGCGCATTGCAATAGTCCAGCCTTGAGGAGACAAAGGCGTGGACGAGCTTCTCGGCGTCAGACATGGTTAGGGTGGGACGGAGTTTGGCTATATTTTTGAGATGGAAAAATGACGTCTTGCAGAGATGCTTGATATGGGTAGCGAAGGCCAGGGAGGGGTCAAAGTTAACACCGAGGTTAGTGATAGAGGTAGAGAGAGGGATAGTTTGACCAGCAAAGGTGAGGTGAGTAATGGGAGAGTGCTGTACCTGGTGAGGGGTACCAACCAGTAGGGCCTCAGTTTTGCTGCTGTTGAGTTGGAGGAAGTTTTGCTTCATCCACGCCCTTATCTCCTCAAGGCAGGTGTTCAGCCGTGTGCAGGCAACAGAGGGATTTGGGGCAGTTTTGAGATATAGCTGGGTGTCATCAGCATAGCAATGGAAATATATACCATGCCGGCTGATGACATGACCCAGGGGGAGCAGATAGAGTATGAATAGGATGGGTCCAAGAACAGAACCTTGAGGGACACCACAAGTGACAGCACTCATCCGAGACTTTGACACCCCCAGGGAGACATACTCAGTCCTGTCTGACAGATAGGAGCGGAACCAGTTCAGGGCTGGTCCAGAGAGTGCGATGTAGTTCTGGAGGCGTTCAAGGAGGACTGAATGATCGATGGTGTCGAACGCTGCACTGAGATCCAGAAGGATAAGAAGGGAGGGGGAACCAGCATCAGCAGTCATCAGAAGGTCGTTGGTGACCCTAAGTAGCGCTGTTTCAGTACTGTGGGCTGGCCGGAAACCAGACTGGAACTTCTCAAAAAGATTATGCAGATTTAGATGGTCTTGGAGCTGTGCTGCAACAGTTTTTTCTAGCACCTTGGAGAGGAAAGGAAGGTTGGAGATAGGTCTGTAATTGGCCAGATTTTCCGGATCCAGGGTGGGTTTTTTGAGAAGGGGACTGATTACAGCAGTCTTGAGTGCTGGGGGAACACGGCCGGATTGGAGGGAGTGGTTAATCACCTGGGTGATCAGAGGGCTAAGAGCAGAGGTGCATGATTTGAGCAGGGCAGTTGGTATAGGATCAAGGGCGGATGTAGATGGTTTTATCTGTGTGATTATGGCCTCAATTTCTCCCTGGGTGACTTCAGAGAAACAGAGGAGAGGCTGCAGTGGTGCTGACGGAGGGTCGAGGATGGGAGGAGATAGAGTTGAGCTGCTGGAGATGAGAGATCTGATGTTGTTGACCTTTGTTTTAAAATAGTCAATAAAGCTGTTGCACTGCTCCTCTGTGGTCTCATTGGGAGAGTGAGCTCGAGGCTTGAGAAGGTGATCTATAGTGGAGAACAGGTGCTTTGAGTTTCCAGGATTTTTATTGATGAGGTTGGAGTAAAATAATGACTGCGCCTTTTTCAGAGCATTTGAATAGGCTCTTTGGTGGTCACGAAAAGCCAGTTTGTGTACGGTGAGCCCCATACTTCTGACACGCCGCTCCAGTATGCGCCCAGCAGATTTCATTTTTCTCAGCTCTGGTGTAAACCAGGGAGCAGAGCGAGAGAAAGCAACCACTCTGCATGTTCTCTCTGTGTCCTCGTGGGTTTCCTCCGGGTACTCCGGCTCCTCCCACAGTCCATAGACCTGCAGGTTCAGCTAATTGGGTGCGAGTGGGGGGGGGGGGCTTTAACAGGGCGTTGCTGTAAAATAGCATGCGTCAACAGCTGCACTATGCACTAAATCCTCAACCCCCTTGTTTGGATTCACTGACTCACTGGATTTGATGAACTGGGGTGTATGAACTGGATCTTTATGATGCCGTAGTAGAATGCTGCTTTGGGCAAATACTGGACCTGTTGTCAGGCCGCCGTAGGCCCCCTTAGAATAAACCCATCACTGATATGTGTGTCTGTATGTTTATGTGTGCGTGTGTACTTGAAGATGTCAGCAGTAGCACTCAAAATGACAGAGTATCAGTCTGTAATCATACCCAGTGTTCTTATGTAGTGATTGATGTGCAGGATCACATTATCTGCACCTGCTCGTTAAAGAGGCCACACGCCCTTGATGAAACCCCCCCCCACGCCCCCACCCCCAGCTCAGACAGTGTGTTTTAGTCCTTGAATGCTCTTGGCAACACCATAAATGTATTCACGTATGAACCCTTGAATAAATAGTGCTTTTCTTGTGACTGCACTGTATAGGTATTATGCACAGGGGCTTCAGTCAGGCAGCAGTGAGTGTATGAACGACGCTGAACAGACGCACAACGTCCTGTTCTAAATGTATCGCTCTGAATCTCCTGTAATGATTGGCATGTGTTTGGACACGCTCTGTGTAAGGGGGATGATTGGCCACACCCTGTGTAAGGGTGGAGTTTGGTCAGGCCCCGGTGTAAGGGTGGTGTTTGGACACGCTCTGTGTAAGGGTGGTGTTTGGACATGCCCTGTGTAAGGGTGGGGTGTGGCTATGCCCCGGTGTAAGGGTGGTGTTTGGACACGCTCTGTGTAAGGGTGGTGTTTGGACATGCCCTGTGTAAGGGTGGGGTGTGGCTATGCCCCGGTGTAAGGGTGGTGTTTGGACACGCTCTGTGTAAGGGTGGTGTTTGGACATGCTCTGTGTAAGGGTGGGGTGTGGCTATGCCCCGGTGTAAGGGTGGTGTTTGGACACACCCTGTGTAAGGGTGGAGTTTGGTCAGGCCCCGATGTAAGGGTGGTGTTTGGACATGCCCTGTGTAAGGGTGGTGTTTGGCTATGCCCCGATGTAAGGGTGGTGTTTGGACATGCCCTGTGTAAGGGTGGTGTTTGGACACGCCCAGTGTAAGGGTGGGGTTTGACCACGCAGGAACATTTCTTTAAAAAAGATGATTTATGGAGTGAGGGCTGTTTATGTGTCAGAAAGAACAGCCAAAAAGGAGAGAAGAAAAGAAAAGCCAGGCCCTCCTTTTTGTGATAATGTTAAAAGATTTATTTTATTGCAAAAAACATGGTTATTTCCTTCCCACGTTTATTTATTTATTTATTTATTATTGTTTGTTATTTCTGCGAAGAGAGAAAACATCCCCAGTTTTCCCGCTATAGACTGCGCTTGGATAACAAGGTAAAAATGGGAAAGAGCTTATATCTGCTGGGTGAGGCGGTTTCTTACTCGCTACAAGATTTGCAATTGATTTCCACCGAGGATTTCCATCGCCGTGGAGACCAGGGGGACTGCAGAGTCCATGCTGAGCGTACGGAGCTCAGCCCCCCCCCCCTTTCTCAATGCTGTTCACCGATCTGGCCTCCTTTACAGACCGCACCACTATTAGTCCTTATATTTAACCCATTGAAGAGCAGGTTTTTTGGAATTGGTTTTATTTTTAATTTTTTTTCTAAATTCTACATCAGGGTTCTAGAACAATGTTCTAGAATTGGTTTCAATTACCAGTAGTGATTGTTACATCAGAATTAGAATGTTCAGTTAAGAACATTCCAATCACATTTACATGTTTGTGATCTTGCACCTTACAGGGTTAAAATGATAAAACGATCCGTTTTGGCAGGTATTAAATCTGTTTTGGCAGGTATTAAATCTGTTTTGGCAGGTATTAAGGCACGCACCTTCTCAATGGCTGCTTTGATTGTACCTCTGCTTGTCTCTGGTTAGATGTGCTTGTAAGTCACTAGCTGAAAGGCATCTGCCAAATGACTAAGTTGTAAAAATGGAATATACTGCAATATATTGTGAATATGTGGGATTTCACAGCAACGTATGTTTAAAAAAACATTTAGCTGATTCGTCTTATTGCCGGTGCATTTCACATGGTTGAAAAACCACCAATAGAACTAGAGAACCAAATCTACATCTTTATCAGCGCCATCGTAGAGATTTCTGCCACAAGGCCTGCAAAACAGATGTATTACAGTTGGCCGGAATAAGTTGTATAGTTGCCTATATATTGGGAAGTCTTGAAATATCTTGATAATATATGTATCAATATTTTTCAGCATTGTAGTGCATACCGTGTGGCATGGCTGTTTAACTGGGGGACTGTGCTGGCTCTATACCGTGTGGCATGGCTGTTTAACTGGGGGACTGTGCTGGCTCTATACCGTGTGGCATGGCTGTTTAACTGGGGGACTGTGCTGGCTCTATACCGTGTGGCATGGCTGTTTAACTGGGGGGCTGTGCTGGCTCTATACCGTGTGGCATGGCTGTTTAACTGGGGGACTGTGCTGGCTCTATACCGTGTGGCATGGCTGTTTAACTGGGGGACTGTGCTGGCTCTATACCGTGTGGTGTGGCTGTTTAACTGGGGGACTGTGCTGGCTCTATACCGTGTGGCATGGCTGTTTAACTGGGGGACTGTGCTGGCTCTATACCGTGTGGTGTGGCTGTTTAACTGGGGGACTGTGCTGGCTCTATACCGTGTGGTGTGGCTGTTTAACTGGGGGACTGTGCTGGCTCTATACCATGTGGCATGGCTGTTTAACTGGGGGACTGTGCTGGCTCTATACCGTGTGGTGTGGCTGTGTAACTGGGGGACTGTGCTGGCTCTATACCGTGTGGCATGGCTGTTTAACTGGGGGACTGTGCTGGCTCTATACCGTGTGGCATGGCTGTTTAACTGGGGGACTGTGCTGGCTCTATACCGTGTGGTGTGGCTGTTTAACTGGGGGACTGTGCTGGCTCTATACCATGTGGCTGTTTAACTGGGGGACTGTGCTGGCTCTATACCATGTGGTTTGGCTGTTTAACTGGGGGACTGTGCTGGCTCTATACCGTGTGGCTGTTTAACTGGGGGACTGTGCTGACTCTATACCGTGTGGTTTGGCTGTTTAACTGGGGGACTGTGCTGGCTCTATTCCGTGTGGCTGTTTTACTGGGGGACTGTGCTGACTCTATACCGTGTGGCTGTTTAACTGGGGGACTGTGCTGACTCTATACCGTGTGGTGTGGCTGTTTAACTGGGGGACTGTGCCGGCTCTATACCATGTGGTTTGGCTGTTTAACTGGGGGACTGTGCTGACTCTATACCGTGTGGCTGTTTAACTGGGGGACTGTGCTGACTCTATACCGTGTGGTTTGGCTGTTTAATTGTGGGGCTGTGCTGGCTCTATACCGTGTGGTGTGGCTGTTTAACTGGGGGACTGTGCTGGCTCTATACCGTGTGGTGTGGCTGTTTAATTGTGGGGCTGTGCTGGCTCTATACCGTGTGGTGTGGCTGTTTAACTGGGTGACTGTGCTGGCTCTATACCATGTGGTGTGCCTGTTTAACTGGGTGGCTGTGCTGGCTCTATACCGTGTGGTGTGGCTGTTTAACTGAGGGACTGTGCTGGCTCTATACCGTGTGGCGTAGCTGTTTAACTGAGGGACTGTGCTGGCTCTATACCGTGTGGCGTAGCTGTTTAATTGTGGGACTGTGCTGGCTCTATACCGTGTGGCATGGCTGTTTAACTGAGGGACTGTGCTGGCTCTATACCGTGTGGTGTGGCTGTTTAACTGGGGGACTGTGCTGGCTCTATACCGTGTGGTGTGGCTGTTTAATTGTGGGACTGTGCTGGCTCTATACCGTGTGGCGTGGCTGTTTAATTGTGGGACTGTGCTGGCTCTATACCGTGTGGCATGGCTGTTTAACTGAGGGACTGTGCTGGCTCTATACCGTGTGGTGTGGCTGTTTAACTGAGGGACTGTGCTGGCTCTATACCGTGTGGCGTAGCTGTTTAATTGTGGGACTGTGCTGGCTCTATACCGTGTGGCGTAGCTGTTTAATTGTGGGACTGTGCTGGCTCTATACCGTGTGGCATGGCTGTTTAACTGAGGGACTGTGCTGGCTCTATACCGTGTGGTGTGGCTGTTTAACTGGGGGACTGTGCTGGCTCTATACCGTGTGGTGTGGCTGTTTAATTGTGGGACTGTGCTGGCTCTATACCGTGTGGCGTGGCTGTTTAATTGTGGGACTGTGCTGGCTCTATACCGTGTGGCATGGCTGTTTAACTGAGGGACTGTGCTGGCTCTATACCGTGTGGTGTGGCTGTTTAACTGAGGGACTGTGCTGGCTCTATACCGTGTGGCGTAGCTGTTTAAATGTGGGACTGTGCTGGCTCTATACCGTGTGGCATGGCTGTTTAACTGAGGGACTGTGCTGGCTCTATACCGTGTGGCTGTTTAACTGGGGGACTGTGCTGACTCTATACCGTGTGGTGTGGCTGTTTAACTGGGGGACTGTGCTGGCTCTATACCGTGTGGTGTGGCTGTTTAACTGGGTGGCTGTGCTGGCTCTATACCGTGTGGCTGTTTAACTGGGGGACTGTGCTGGCTCTATACCGTGTGGCGTAGCTGTTTAATTGTGGGACTGTGCTGGCTCTATACCGTGTGGTGTGGCTGTTTAACTGGGGGACTGTGCTGGCTCTATACTGTGTGGCATGGCTGTTTAACTGAGGGACTGTGCTGGCTCTATACCGTGTGGCGTAGCTGTTTAATTGTGGGACTGTGCTGGCTCTATACCGTGTGGCAATGCTGTTTAACTGAGGGACTGTGCTGGCTCTATACCGTGTGGCTGTTTAACTGGGGGACTGTGCTGACTCTATACCGTGTGGTGTGGCTGTTTAACTGGGGGACTGTGCTGGCTCTATACCGTGTGGTGTGGCTGTTTTACTGGGGGACTGTGCTGGCTCTATACCGTGTGGACTGTGGCGTGGCTGTTTAATTGTGGGTCTTCCTGCTGCAGAGGAGGTCAGGTGGAATCGCACACCCAGCAGATCTGGACGTTGGAGGTAATTACTGAAACATAAGGACACATACAGCTCTGAAGCAATTTCTCTCTCTCTCGCTCCCTCTTTCTTTTCCCTATCTCTGTACTTTCTGTTCTTTTATATTCCTTCTTCCTCCTTTTCTTCTCTCATCTATCCAATCTCCTTTTTTTCCCTCTTCCCCCTCTTTCTTATCTCTCTTTGTATATCCCCCCCTCTTTCCCAGATGCACGTCTTCTTCATACAGCTATACTGTAGAACACTGGAATCCTGAGAGGGTCTCTTGACAGCCAATCTCAATCCACCAGGCTGTTGATGTGGCGAGGAAAGATCTGTGATTGGAGGTTGATATGAGGCAGCCGTTCCCAGCAGGAGAGACAGTGTTACAGAGCGGGTGTCTCCCTGTACGTGACTCATCGTCGGAAAGAGCCGTGGAAATGCCATAGAATTTGATAGAATGGAAATAGAGGTGAATCTCTGCGGATACAATGATGCGGGACCTAATTTATGCACAAGTTTTTGTGTGTCGTGACCTGCTGGTGGAGTTCATTATAAAGGGAGTTTCTTTTGACCTCTTTCATTAGAAAATGCACATAAACGTACACACTATTACACAACCCCTTTCTTTGTATCTCTCACACACACACTCTCTACCTCGCTGCATACATACACACACTCTCTTTCATCCACACAATCACCTTCTCTTTCACTTAAAAATATGCACACACTCAAAACTAAGCTCAATCTTCATGTATTACACATCAAAGGGAATGTTTTTAACAAAAGGATGCCGTTTATCTTGACCATTCACTACAAGCCAGCACAAATTGTGCCGTGGTCTGCGCTCTAATTTGTTTGCGATAACAAACCGTAACCAAAGCAACACGATGTGGCCCATTCGATTATAGCGAAGAACATCAACCGCGCAAAATACGAGTTATCAGCTGACCAGCACAATGTTCCTCTCGGGTACAAAACAAACTTTATTTTTCTGTATTCCGGGGGGGTAAATAGTCTGACAGCACTTAGCAATAAGTGCTATAATGTGATTTGGCAAGACCACTGCTGGAGCTTTAAGCAGAACATCTCCTTTTCACCTGTATGAGAGACTGAGCCTCATGTGAAGCCATGTCCTGTTCAGAATAAGCCGTGTTTTGCCTGTTTTATTTCATCGACAGAACAGCATATTTTTAAAGTAGTTAGAGCAGTCGGAGCTGTGTAAGGCAAGGTGTTTTTTTTTCCTGCACCTTGAATAAATATAAATGTTATTGATTTAAAATGGGTACGGAGGAAAAATAAATGCGCTCACGTTTTAGAAGTTTGTTAGCGCTGATACAGGAAGCGGTTGATACAGGAAAAATCCCAGCGGCGGGGGTGGGGGGGGGTGGGGAGGGGGTGTGGGTTTAATGAACTCATCCTTTTAAGGACATCTTACACAGGGCCAAGAATGATTGTTCAATATGATAATATTATATAATATAATCTTAGACCCAGACCCAGCCATCCCAGATCCACCCACTAACACAACCTACTGAGGCAAACCGCTGACACCGGGCTACAGATGGTCTGATATACGAGCGCATTATGACCCAGCCAGACTCATAAAATATGCTGCCTGCACACTTACTGCGTTAAGCTGAGCGATCTCAGCGGCTTCCCCAGACCCGCGGTTCGCGACTGAATCCGGCTCATTCCAGTGCCGACTGTGGCCGCTAAACGTCATCGGCGAGGGTTAGGGAGGGGTTCGGACGGACGGGATCCGCGTCTCGTCACGCTCAAGCGAACCCCCCCTGGGTTGATTGGGTGCCGGTGAAGAGTCTTCCTCCGGCTCGTGTCCGTGCAGAGCTCGGTTTGTGGCCGGTGGTCTGGTAAGAAGCGGCCGGTAACATCACATGCTTCAGGGAGCACACGCCTGTCTACGCTCTCCCACGTTGGCTGCGGAGCTTGCAGCAGGACCGTGTGCGACTGTGATTGGCTGTCCAAACTGGGTGAAAAAAATAATTTTTTAGGTGTAAGATCTGTTTTTAACTGAACGCTCTAGTGCTGATGTAACAATCACAACTGGTAATTGAAAGCAACAGAGTTCTAGAACAGGGGTTCCCCAACTCGGTCCTGGGGACCCCCTGTGTATGCTGGTTTTCGTTCCAACCACAGTTGCAATCCCAGAATTTTAACAAGCTGTTAATTTTTTTTAATTAGGTGCTTTTCATGTTTAGAGAGATTATTTACCCTCCTAAGTTACATTATATCAGAAATAGCTATGCATGCCATGTAGAATAAACATCCCATGTTCACATTGTGCCCATTTTGTTATATTCTTTAAAAAAGATGACAAAAATATTTAACTGATAAAATTAAAGACTGAGTTGAATCAATAGGCTCCTAATTGGTGAAAGTGCGGCCACATGGACATGAAAACTAACCATTTGGAAGATGAGGAATGAGGAATTCAAACAAAATGATAACGAGCCGAACCTGCATTGTGTTAATAAGCTTAAGGACAAAATTATGAAAGAACTTAAACACGTGGTCAACAACCTAATGGGAGCCTATTGATTCACTTCAGGCTTCAATTTGATCAGTTAAATTACGTACTTTTGTAACCTCTTTTTATGTAATTGTTGCAATATAGCACAATAAGAACATGGGAAGTTTATTCTATGTGGCATGCATAGCTAATTCTGACATGATGTGGCTTAAGAGGGTGAATAATTCCTCTAAACATGAAAACCACCTCATTAACAAAAATTTACATCTTAAAATTTTGGGATTGCAACTGTGGTTGCAACAAAAACCAGCATACACAGGGGGTCCCCAGGACCGAGTTTGGGAACCACTGTTCTAGAACACTGACTTTTTGTTTTTGAAAAAAAAACATTTAAAAAAGAAAAACCTGCTCTTCAAAGGGTTTAAAAATCCCCAGGTCAGTTGTCTCAAGATTATAAAGCAGAAATCTCAGAAGGTCATTAGTTCTGAAATCGTTATCATTACGTTGGCAGATGCGGAACGCAAAGTTTCTTCAGTGATCGTTACTGTCTTGTCGTTTTCTTTCAGTTTGTTTTGATTTCAGCTTTTAATGTTGTGATATCAAGGAATGTTTTGCTCATTTCTAGAGCACAAGATAGTGATCTTGTGATAGCAAGACCCAAACCGTTATTTAGCAATGGGTCGAATGCGCCACTGTACCCCCCAGACTTCTTGATGTGACTTCTTCCCGCATTCCCGCCTGGCAATGATAGGGCCAGCAGGGGGCAGCGTTTCCTCTAGACCAGGGGTGTCAAGATCCGGTCCTGGAGGGCCGCAGTGTCTGCTGGTTTTTGGTGCGTTTAAGCACAAGTGATTAATTTAAGTCACTAATTGGCTAAGAAGTCCACACACCTTGTTCTCAATGCTTTAACTGGGTGCTGATTGAAAGGAAACCACAAATACCTGTAGACACTGCGGCCCTCCAGGACTGGAGTTTGACACCCCTGCTCTAGACCATGGCACAAAGAAACGGTAATTAAAAATGTAATCTGTAATCATTATTATTCTTCCAAAGTGCTGATTGCTTTAGCGACTCTGTCCCATGCGTGTCTGGCTGGCTCGTCCGTTTCGGAGCGTGGAGAGCAGGTGTGTGTGACGCCCCCATGGGGCAGATGAAAGTGTGACCCTGCCCTCTCTCTCTTCCTCTCTTCCTCTCTTCCTCTCTCCCTCTCTCCCTCTCTGTACCTGCCATCGCTGGTCACTGGCCCGATGGAATGAGTTATGGATCGCACATTAAATCGCTGCCCGTCGACGAGCGGACCAGCGGCTTTTCCAGAGCGGGACGGAGAACGAGGCGGTGAACACGTTGGGGATGATTAGATTATCGAATTCCTGACACTCGTCAAACTTTTTTTTTTTTTTGCCCACTTGTTCATGAGGAGTATTGACTGTCGGATGTTTAAGTAGAATATTTAGCACCAGGGAAGTCGGTATCAAAGGGGTCTAACTTTGGGGAAAGTTAAGCTTCTTAAGCCCCCCCAGCTGTCAGTCACCATGAAGCCACATGATTGGCTGAAATCAGTGATTCGCTGATAGCCTATGATGTCACCATCCATTACAGGGTTCTTGAAGCCTCAGTCCATTATGGCTGTTAATTGCCTTATGAAAAGTAATGCATGTTAGCATGGCTAAATATCAGCAAAAGAGGAAAATGCCAAATTGGCAATGTATACATTAAATATTAAGGAATACAAATATATACGTGCCTTTTGTCATTGGTGTACACATAGAGGATATATTTAAATGTAAGCCAATATATTGTTCATATTTTAGGGTACACTGTATATTATAACACGCATGTGTATGGGCATATGGTATTTGAGAAAGGGGTAAATAATGTAATATAATGTGCGTTTATGCGTGCGTGGTGCGTGTGTGTGCGCGCGCTTTAGTGTGGTCGACACAGTTGGTGCCAGGAGGTCTACTGGGAACCCTGAACCTGGAGGAATTATGAGGAAATGTAAGATGACGTCCCTGTAGAGACAGAGGTGTGTAACTGAGACTGTAACGTCCTTGTTGAGGCAGAGGTGTGTAACTGAGACTGTAACGTCCTTGTTGAGGCAGAGGTGTGTAACTGAGACTGTAACGTCCCTGTTGAGGGAGAGGTGTGTAACTGAGACTGTAACGTCCCTGTAGAGACAGAGGTGTGTAACTGAGACTGTGAGCAAGTTTGGGAAGGAAGAGAAGACGAAGCCTGATACAGCCATGGGGTCCCTGCTTTAATCGAATATACTGCAATATATCCAAAATAAATATATTATCAGGATCAGAAAACCTTGCAATGCTTCATTATACATAATGGAATATACAAATGATTTTCAGATGTTGCAAATGTATATATATTAAAAAATTTTATTCATCATATTTTCTACATATTTACAATACATTGCAGTATGTTATATTTCCTAAAGGGTTAACTGCATATCCTCAATACTGTTCCACCTCCCCTTGTGCTCTCTATTACTTGAAGTTTAATATTATTTGAATTATTAATTGACTGCAATTGCATTTATGGCCACAGAACACTAAAAGTTGCTCAGAAAGATCAGTTGTTTCTGTTTGTTTTATTCACCCCTGAAAAACTCCTTACTGCAGCAAGATGCAGGAATACATTTATCTCTCTGCAGCTATTTTAAAAAAGAAAATAAAAAAGCAAGGTGCCAAAAACCTGTTAATGGAACAGGGACACAAAGCAGGGCCTACGCCACGGCTTTGTTCAACGGCTTTATTTAGACACAAAGAACTGTGGAGCGGCACAAAGACTTCCCTCCTCCGCCTCTTCCCTCGCTTTCTCATTCTGTCATTCTGTACTCTTTTTTATTCTGTACTCTCTTTTTCATTCTGTACTCTCTCTGACCTTGTGGAGCCGGAGCTCATGAACGTCTTCTTTTGTTTTCCAGTTTCAGTGATGAGACGAAACAAACCCTGAACCCAACTGCAGGTACTTCTGTGCAATAAGCTGGGCCTGATCTAGAGTCCCCTGAGCCCCATGGTTCACAGTCGAATCTACAGCTAGTGCCGAACATGGCCAGCATTACCATGAACCCTTTGTAAGTGTAAGATAACTAATATGTGATTGCAGTGTTCTGAACTGAACATTCTAATGCTGAGTTCTAGAACACTGACTTAGAATTTTAGAAAAAACATTCCAAAAAAGCTACTCCACAAAGGGTTTTAAAGTCTCTTTTTTTTTTTTGGTTTGAGATTAAGTAATTAAGGGAGTGGAATTCGGAGCTAAACCCAATTCTGCAGGCTCTCGCCCCTCCTGAGGCTCTAATTAAGCTTGATTGAGCTGTTAATTAAAGGCTGACCTTTAGGCGACGCCTCTGTGGTTTAATCTGTAAGTAATTCTCCGGGAGATGATGCCGTAGTCTGAGGTGTGACTGTGCTAGTAATGAGGTAAAAAGGGAGAGGGTCTTTAGAGTACAGATGTGTTTCACGACCCGGGAAGTGTGTCCTGGTTATTCTTGGTTATTCCAGCACCAGCTGTGGAAGTCAGTCCTCGTAGCCTAGGGTAACGGGTGTTCCTCTGCCACTCTCTGACGGGTGACACGCTGTGCCGTCGTGCTCCCAGCCTCATACAACACATTTCCTGTTTAATCCGCCTCTACATGGTGCACGTCTTACACATCTTACACATGCAGCTGTCAATCACAGGTTTGCTGTGACATTTCTGTATCCGCTGTATGTATGTAACTGTGTGTAACTGTATGTATGCAACTGTATGTAACTGTATGTATGCAACTGTATGTAACTGTATGTATGTAGCTGTATGTATGTAACTATATATATGCATGTTATTTTCCCATTTGTCTCCATCTCTCTGAAGACACTGAAAAAAGATAAATAATGAAGCTTTTAAAAAGTAAAGAAACAGGTGAAGTAGCTGTGAGATGTAGGGGCGGCAGTGTAGTATAATGGTTAAGGAACTGGACTTGTAACCGAAAGGTTGCAGGTTCGATTCCCAGGTAGGACACTGCCGTTGTTCCCTTGAGCAACGTACTTAACCTGAATCGCTTCAGTATACAGTATATCCAGCTGTATAGACGGATACTATATAAAAAAACGCAAAAAAAAAAAAAAAACCTTGTGTAAGTCGCTCTGGGTACCTATCAGTTTACGGATAAGCATTATGGATATTTTTTGTGTCCATTATAAGCATTATGGGCACAAAAAAGACGTTATGTGTGAGGAGTTCTGCTCATGTGCAGAGTACAGGCACCTGATTAGTCAGGGAAATATCAAAGCTCTTAGAGGAAACTGTATTTTAGTTATGGAGTCAAAAGGTCAGATGTGACTGGAATCATAAGTGTCCAAGACAGCTGTCGCCTGTAATATCTTAATTAGTTTGCACCACACTGTTAAATACTTCACCATTAACGTATAACACACACACACACAGACACACACACACACACACACACACACACGCTTGGCTCAATATTCCCTCTCTGTGACAGGGCTCTTTCATCACTTTAATTTCCCTCCACACAGGAAAATAAATGCTGAATCGCCACTTTGTTAGAAAAGTAGGGTGATTTTAAGATGGGCCCCTTCCTTATTTAACAGCATTTAAATTGTGGGTTGTTCTATTTTGGGGGGTCGTTCGTACCCCTCTAATGGAATTTATCGTTCTGATCTAAAACTCCTGTGAGCAGGTTTGTATCCCTGATGAAACGAGCCTATGATCATGTGATATGTCCCCCATTTACCCCCCTTGGAAAATGCATTTGATCTTGGATGGAAACCTGGCAACCCATCTACAGAGGGACATAGATTTGTTCAGTGAGGAGGTGATTGCAACCTGGCAACCCATCTACAGTGGGACATAGATTTGTTCAGTGAGGATGTGATTGCAACCTGGCAACCCATCTACAGTGGGACATAGATTTGTTCAGTGAGGAGGTGATTGCAACCTGGCAACCCATCTACAGTGGGACATAGATCTGTTCAGTGAGGAGGTGATTGCAACCTGGCAACCCATCTACAGTGGGACATAGATTTGTTCAGTGAGGAGGTGATTGCAACCTGGCAACCCATCTACAGTGGGACATAGATCTGTTCAGTGAGGGAGGTGATTGCAACCTGGCAACCCATCTTACAGTGGGACATAGATTTGTTCAGTGAGGAGGTGATTGCAACCTGGCAACCCATCTACAGTGGGGAATAGATCTGTTCAGTGAGGAATAGATCTGTTCAGTGAGGATATAGATCTGTTCAGTGAGGGTGTGAGTCAGCTGACTGGCCACTAAATGGCTTTAAATGGAAGCCCTGTGATATGGATTTCTTCTCGGACTCGCGGGATGCTGTAATCCGCTAAACGGCCGTATCTCAGCACACCAAAACCCGGAAAATGAAAAAAAAGTTTTTAAAAAACGGCGTCAAGGGTCGTTTGCAGAAAAATTACCCTGCTGTGTGTCGTTAACCGCTGCGTTGTGTCTGTTCAACTTGTGTACAAACGTGCTTTATTATCATTATTAAAAAAAAATCCCTTAGAGTCCTCAGGTAAAAAAAACTAAAAGAAAACGACTAAAGAACCTCAGTAACTTGATGAAAATTAAACCAGGGTGTAAAATATTAAGTCATAGCACAGAGAGAGTGCTTAAAACAAACCAACCCGTAAAATGCGATAAAGAAACCCATTTTATATTTAGTTCTGAGGCTCTAATGTGAGCGTGCTGGCAGTAACAGCAGCAGCAGTGTTGTTTTGCTCATAGTAGACTTGTAACACTCAGGACCCACGGCTTTTCTCTGCATATTTTCACTCTGCATCACCTTAGTCTGGAACACATGCGCTTACTTACCCACGATGCATCTGCCACAAACTTCGTGGCTCAGAGTGAACGCAGCGAAGGGCGTTTGAATGGCGCGTTAGGGGAGGGTGCCACGCGTCAGGTGTTTAATTGGGGAGTGCTGTATGACAGAGGGTCTGATGTGCAGTAAAATGGCACCCCTCACCCACAGGGCCTGGAGCTGAGGCAGGGCTCCACAGAGGGGAGGAGATGAAGGCTCTTTCAGTAGCACATGATACCAACACCGCAGGGAGGCTGGCACACGTGTGTGTGTGTGTGTGTGTGTGTGTGTGTGTGTGTATGTCTGTCTGTCTGTGCATATGCATGCTTTACTGTGTGTGTGTGTGTGTGTGTCTGTGCATATGCATGCTTTAGTGTGTGTGTGTGTGTGTGTCTGTGCATATGCATGCTTTACTGTGTGTGTGTGTGTGTGTGTGTGTGTCTGTGCCTGTGCATATGCATGCTTTACTGTGTGTGTGTGTGTGTGTGTCTGTGCATATGCATGCTTTAGTGTGTGTGTGTGTGTGTGCGTGCGGTGCGTGCGTGCGTGCGTGCGTGCGTGCGTGCGTGCGTGCGTGCGTGTGTGTGTGTGTGTGTGTGTGTACACTTTTGAGAGGTCTGTCTCTTCTCCTCATCCACCCTCTGTGATGTATCACCGAAGAGCAGGGAACTGACAGCTAATATTCAGGCAAAAATTATACGATATTGCAACCAGTCACCTGGCAAGGCGAAAGATTAGGTCTGGGAGAGCCCCGCCCATCAGAAGGGGGCGACAGCCAATCACAACTTCCCATCCACCAGTCCAACCAATTAGGCGTGAGAGGACTGGCTCACTGCAATGCTCTCTCCCTGGGAACGTGACTCCAGGGCCATGTCCCGCGCTTGTGTAGATGCACAGTTTTAATGGTTATCGATTGAACTGTAATTGAAACGGGCTGTTAGTGCAGACGGGCTCCGCTGCAGGAATCTGTAACGGTGATATTCAGTTTTTTTTTTGTTGTTTTTATTATTTTTTTTCAGTTGCCAAACTTGTATCAATGACTCATTTCTTTCCAAAGCCGAACGCCGATGACCTTTAGTCTACCGTGAGTTTGAATTATTCAGGTATTAGAGGCAGAGGCTTGTCTCCAGACAGACATACTATACATGTGATCAATTATTGTACAGTATGTAGGTGGGTTATTTCACGAGGCAGATCATGTAGAGGGTCTTTCTCAAGGACACAGTGTTGCATAGAGAGAGAGGGAGAGAAGGACACAGTGTTGCATAGAGAGAGAGGGAGAGAAGGACACAGTGTTGCATAGAGAGAGAGGGAGAGAAGGACACAGTGTTGCATAGAAAGAGAGGGAGAGAAGGACACAGTGTTGCATAGAGAGAGAGGGAGAGAAGGACACAGTGTTGCATAGAGAGAGGGAGAGAAGGACACAGTGTTGCATAGAGAGAGGGAGAGAAGGACACAGTGTTGCATAGAGAGAGGGAGAGAAGGACACAGTGTTGCATAGGGAGAGAGAGAAGGACACAGTGTTGCATAGAGAGAGGGAGAGAAAGACACAGTGTTGCATAGGGAGAGAGAGAAGGACACAGTGTTGCATAGAGAGAGAGGGAGAGAAGGACACAGTTTTGCATAGGGAGAGAGAGAAGGACACAGTGTTGCATAGAGAGAGAGGGAGAGAAGGACACAGTGTTGCATAGAGAGAGAGGGAGAGAAGGACACAGTGTTGCATAGAGAGAGAGGGAGAGAAGGACACAGTGTTGCATAGAGAGAGGGAGAGAAGGACACAGTGTTGCATAGAGAGAGAGGGAGAGAAGGACACAGTGTTGCATAGAGAGAGAGGGAGAGAAGGACACAGTGTTGCATAGAGAGAGAGGGAGAGAAGGACACAGTGTTTGCATAGAGAGAGGGAGAGAAGGACACAGTGTTGCATAGGGAGAGAGAGAAGGACACAGTGTTGCATAGAGAGAGAGGGAGAGAAGGACACAGTGTTGCATAGAGAGAGAGGGAGAGAAGGACACAGTGTTTATTTAACACCCTAGGGTGTTTATATGAGTCCACAGACTCGTATAAACTGTAAACACCCTAGGGTGTTAAATGTACACCACTATTTAAGTTGTGTGCTCTTTGGTGGAGTTTGCCATGGTTGTGTAGTTTTGTCGATGGCCACTTGGGGGAGACTGATGCTTTTATTTGTAATGCTGCCTCAGTGGGCCGTTGGCGGTTGGCCAGTAGCTCGTGGGGGTGTCCCTGGCGTGGTAACCTTGCGCACTTGAGTAGACTGATGACAGGTCACACTTTGGCCTAGTTCTGCTCAGAATCACTTTCATTCAATCGACTGCATCAGAGGTCACCTGAATATTACTGCCACTGTCTGTTGCCATAACAACAAATTATTGCCACTTCCTCCTCGGTTCAAATGCTCACTTAAAAAAAATATAATCATGTCATAATATAGATTACTGGTTTTGTCTCTGTTATGGTCTTATGATTATTATTATTAGCATTGTAATTATAATTTTTTTTAATGACATTAAATAATAACTCTTCACAATCGCTGAGTGAAGCTATTTAACAGCGGAATCGTGCAGCCTCGTTGCCATGGAGATCGACAATGCATCATGGGAACTCGTGGGGGCCAGATGTGTCGATCTGTCCTGTGTGGGCTCACCGGCTCTTGACAGCGTGAGGACCATCTGTCCTGTGCACATTTGGGGGAGCCCAGGCAGATTCGGGGGGTACGAGCAAGCTGCCGATCGCCGGCCCGACGTAGAAAAACCCTCCACTTAGCGTAGCCGTGAAAAACTCTCCGAGCGCTTGTTAAAGAGACTTACCTTCGGTCAGAGAAGCAGATGTCTGTGTCCAAAGCATCGTAACGGTACAGCACACTTTCTCCCAGCCGGATACTTTACTGAAACTATCTGGATTAACAGCCTTAGTGCCAGATTAATCACAACATCCCCCTGGGGTTACAGGCTGCCAGGTTAAACCATATATCCCCCTTCAGTTAAACCATATATCCCCCCTAATGCCTAATATGTGTGATATAAATGCTCAATATCTGTATTATACGTGCAGTATAATACAATATCTGTATCTTAAGTGCAGTATTATAAATGGCTACTTCAAATGGCATATAGCCATATCATAAATCACTGGAAAATATATTATGTTTAGACCAGCAAAAATAAATGTTAGAGAACGGCAGGGTTCCCCCCAAAGAATGTAACACAGACGCTGCACCACTCTGTCCTCGCTTGCGCCCCTGTGTAACTAAAATAATAGCCTGTGTCATCTGTATCTTTTTGCCGTTGTAATCAGAAAAGTATCACCGCTTAACTTTGTTGAGGCCGGAAAAAAATGGTCTTTCCTTCGTATGGGGCTTTTGGTTCAGCACTTGCTGGTGCGAACCGAACAATTACAGTCTTGCTTTAATGCAGGTGTGGAACTTTCTTTCTTTTTTTCTTATTTGAACCCTCCATTACAACCCCCCCAATGGAGAGCCCTGACGGTATTAAGAAAGAGGCCAGGGTTGCCAGGTTAGGTTGAAATCCCACGTAGGGTTACGTGAAGGAGAGTTACTGCTGTATGTGACCTTATACTAGTTATAACCCAGAAACTTCCCAGCAGTGCATATTGTAGCCTTGGTTGACTTTTCTCAGTGTGTGAACCTGTGCTTCATCCTTGATAACAGATTTTCCAACATATATTAATGTTGAAGTAAACGTCAACGGTACATATAAATGATGATTTGAGGAACTCCCCAGTAAAAGAGGTGTTTTCACCACTGATCTATGGCCCCTGGGTTGCCATGGCTTCCAAATCCCTCTCTGCTTAGGTGAGTTTTGGGAGAAGAAATCCCCCCCATTTGCCCTCTTTATGCTTCACCTTTTATCTCCTCTGCTTCAGTGAAACTGTCTGTAAATAAACCGCAGCTCAGTTTGGACACAAGGGCAGATAATACAATCATGTTGTCGTGTTAAACACCATGAAAATACAGTCTGAAGACTTGATACTGTCTCACGGATTTTGGGTGGATTCCCTCCCCCCTCCCTCCTGTCATGTCCTTTGTCGTCTTCGTTTCTTTCTTTTATCTTTTAGCTCAAAGAACCAAGACTGTGGCTCTAAGATATCCAATATTAATGCTGTCTCTTGATTGGCTGTTGGCGTAACATACCCCATACTACGTTAATGTAAAGTGTCTATTGATTGGCTGTTGGCATAGCGTACCCCGTACTACGTTAATTCAGTCTGCCTCTTGATTGGCTGTTTGGTGTAACATACCCAATTCTACGTGAATTTGCTCTGTGTATCTTTGGCCTGTATCTTGATGCTCGACAGACTTGTTTTCATCACCAGTGTCAACACATTTTTTCAGCCTGTGCTGCTGCATCCAGCGTCACCAACCTGTGATACAACCTAACCACCAGCGCCACTGCGGCAAATTCATTGATTTTGAACCCACCCCCCACCCACCCAGTCACCCCTCTCCCACATCCCCGCCCCCCCCCCCCCCCCCCCCCCCCCCCCCCCCCCACCAGACCTTCTCCTGGTTCTATATTGGGGAGACGGGTGATTTATCTCCCATTAGGCCTGTCTGCAGGTCTACAGGAGCTTCCCAGAGAAACAGGATACCACACACAATAATGCTAATGCACACTGTGAAATCAACTCTGATAGTGTACTTTTAACTCTAGTACGAGTACTCGTGGTCATTTTTGGACTGATGTGAACTCTGTTAGTAGGTTAACCAGCACAGGATAATGTGTGGTGTGTGTGTCTGCGTGTGTGTGTGTGTCTGCGTGTGTGTGTGTGTGTCTGCGTGTGTGTGCATCAATATGTGTGTGTGGGTGGCTGTGAAATAATTTGAATTGAGTGAAAAAGACAGGTGCTGGCTACTCAAATGTATTTAATAACATGCATCACATGTCCCCTAAACAAAATGGAACATGCACAACATAAGAAATTATTGACATCATTATTTGCATTACAATTAATTTCAGCATTTAGCAGATAGCTACTCACATCCAGAGTGACTTACACAGATTACTCCCCACTCCCCCTGTGACTTATACAGATTACTACCCACACCCATACCTCCTGCATCTATCTATGGTTTTATCCATACCTCCTGCATCTATCCATGGTTTTACCCATACCTCCTGCATCTATCCATGGTTTTACCCATACCTCCTGCATCTATCCATGGTTTTTACCCATACCTCCTGCATCTATCCATGGTTTTACCCATACCTCCTGCATCTATCCATGGTTTTACCCATACCTCCTGCATCTATCCATGGTTTTACCCATACCTCTGCATCTATCCATGGTTTTACCCATACCTCCTGCATCTATCTATGGTTTTACCCATCCCTCCTGCATCTATCTATGGTTTTACCCATACCTCCTGCATCTATGGTTTTACCCATACCTCCTGCTTCTATCCATGGTTTTACCCATACCTCCTGCATCTATCTATGGTTTTATCCATACCTCCTGCATCTATCCATGGTTTTACCCATACCTCTGCATCTATCTATGGTTTTATCCATACCTCCTGCATCTATCCATGGTTTTACCCATACCTCCTGCATCTATGGTTTTACCCATACCTCCTGCATTCTATCTATGGTTTTACCCATACCTCCTGCATCTATGGTTTACCCATACCTCCTGCATCTATCTATGGTTTTACCCATTACCTCCTGCATCTCTCTATGGTTTTACCCATACCTCCTGCATCTATCTATGGTTTTACCCATACCTCCTGCATCTATCCATGGTTTTACCCATACCTCCTGCATCTTTCCATGGTTTTACCCATACCTCCTGCATCTATCCATGGTTTTTACCCATACCTCCTGCATCTATCTATGGTTTTACCCATACCTCCTGCATCTATCTATGGTTTTACCCATACCTCCTGCACTATCCATGGTTTAACCCATACCTCCTGCATCTATCCATGGTTTTACCCATACCTCCTGCATCTATCTATGGTTTTACCCATACCTCCTGCATCTATCTATGGTTTTACCCATACCTCCTGCATCTATCTATGGTTTTATCCATACCTCCTGCATCTATCCATGGTTTTACCCATACCTCCTGCATCTATCTATGGTTTTACCCATACCTCCTGCATCTATCTATGGTTTTACCCATACCTCCTGCATCTATCTATGGTTTTACCCATACCTCCTGCATCTATCTATGGTTTTACCCATACCTCCTGCATCTATCTATGGTTTTACCCATACCTCCTGCATCTATCTATGGTTTTACCCATTCTCCACACATCCATACCTCCTGCATCTCTCTATGGTTTTACCCATACCTCCTGCATCTCTCTATGGTTTTACCCATTCTCCCCACACACCCATATCTCTCCCATATCTCCCCACACACATATCTCCTGCATCTATCTATGGTATTCATTAAACACCAGTTGCGTGTTCCTTTATTCTGTCTGAACCAAGAACTTGCGTTCCCCCCCCCCCCCACCCCCCCTCTCTCTCTTTGTGCTTGTTTTATTGTGTTATAAATGAGTGACAGCCCGTGGTTTCTGGTCAGGCTGTCGCCAGGCTCTCTTTTTATCCACACTGTCAGACTGTACAGGGGACATGCTGTGCGTTAAACACAAAGACCAGGGTTTGGATTAAACCGCGCGGCGTGAGCGTCTCGGTGTGGTGTGGGGGGTGGGGAAGAGGACACACACTACTCCCAAGTGGGTTTGTCAGTTTCCCTTCAGGAGAACTCCGGGGCGAGTGCCGCTAACCCGAGTCCCTTCTGCCCCAGCTGAGGGCCGTGAGCCTGAGAACAGCCAGACTCTCACTCCCACATGCCTGCATGTGCATGTAGGGCTGACCTCATCAAACGTGCGGGCCTTTCTGGCCATTTTTCAGCCAATCGGCGGTCAGGGCGGGACCGTCGGCCAATCGGAAACAGGGACAGGTTGGCAGTCTTAAAGAGTTGACC
>CM056396.1:28745328-28791207 GCA_029718625.1 Synaphobranchus kaupii | reverse complement strand
CGGGATTGAAAACTAACGAGGCAAAGAAACTTCCAAACCCGCTGATAATTTGTTTGCGTGCTGATCTGATGTGATCCGTGTACGGCCACGCCGGCGCATGTTAAAGAGCCGCAGACCGGTATGCCGTACGCTTTCCTCTCCTGGAGCTGTTACTGGGGCATGGCTCATTATTCATGCCATATGGCGTAAATATCCACAACAATCAGCTGCTGCTTATTCTGTTATGAATATTCTGTTGTTATCCTGTCTGGCTGATTCAGGGCATTGTGGTGGGGGCTGTGGGTGTGGTGGGCGTGGCTCTGTCCACAAGGTGACATTCTATTTTTTTTTGGGGGGGGTGGGGTTTCCATAGTCTAATCCACAGTGGCACAGGAAGTGTCAATATCAATCCCAGTGTTTTTAAGACACAGATTATTTCCTCAGAAATATGGTATAAAATAAATAATTTTATACCTGAATCAATCCCATGGATGCAATGCGGCACAGGAAGTGTCCTAATCAATCCCAGGGTGCTGCGTGGCGCAGGAAGTGACTGAATCAATCCCAGGGTGCAACAGAGTGGAGACAGGATTTTCCCCCAAATTTCTGCCCCAGGAAAGGCACAGGAAGTGTGTCTACCTGCGGGCGCCGCTGGGCTGATCGCCGCTGGGGGCGTCGGACTCCATCTCGCCACTGGGGGGGCCCCCGGCGGGCGGGGGAGAGGCGGTCCAGCGATTTGGGGGAGGAGTCAGGGAGGCGTCGCCGGCGGCAAGCAGCAGGCCGCCAGGTCGGCCCGGAAGGACGGGGTGTACAGGCCGTAGATGACCGGGTCGCAGCAGGTGTTGAGGTTGCCGAAGACGAAGAAGACGTGGTGAACGTACTCGGGCGTGACCTGCAGCATCTGCGGCTGGAAACCAATACCAGATCCCCAGCAGGTAGTACGGCGTCCAGGCACACCACGAACGACACCACGATGACGATGGTCATCTTCAGCGTCTTCATCCTGGCCTTGGGGATTGTGTCCGTCCCGCTGCGCCTCAGACACGCCTCTCCATCTGAGGATGGACAGACAGACAGACAATGTTCAGGTCAGGCTTCAAAAAATGACATTTACATTTAGGTGTACACAGTGACACATCTTCTAGAGAATCAGGTTAAGTAGCTTTGCTGAAGGTACAATGGCAGTGTGTCACCTGTGAATGTTACCTATGACAGGTAAGGGTTTGGTAATTAGGTGTGTGAGAAGGTCTTAGACAGACCTGGTGGGTGAAGTGAGGGCACAAGGTGAGTGTGGTTATAAAACAGGTGAGTCGTACCTGTGCAGGTATTTATAGAGTGTTATTAGGGGTGGAGATCATGAAGAGTGTGCATCCCTTTGCTTTTGTGCATCTGGTGGTTGAGGCTGACCGTGTGAGGTGAGCGCAGGTGTGACCTACCTGTGCAGGTGTGTATTAGTGTGGATACGACGGGGAGGCTTATTCAGGGGCCGGGGTTCAGACGGGGAGGTTTATTCAGGCCGGGGTTCGGACGGGTACCTTTGCTTTTGCGCATCTGGCGGCTGATCTCCAGGAGAATGCGGGTGTAACAGCAGCTCATGGCCAGCAGGGGGACCACGTACAGCGTGACGAAGTGGAACATGTTGTACACGGTCTCCTGCCAGCGGCTCTCGAAGCTTCCGTGGGTCACGCACTGCGTGAAGTCCACGCCCTCCGCCTTGATCGCCCGGAAAATGAACAACTTTTGCAGAAGGAAAGAGAAGTGTGTTTTTAAGGGGTTTTCTACCTGACAAACTCCTCTTCAACACCTGAAATTGTTCTAAACATCTAAACTGCTTTTCACAGAATGCACTCCTGCGTGTCTATAAAGTTAATGAAATTGTCTAAAGGTTGTAACTTCTTTAAAAAAAAAAAAAACAATGAGAAAGAAAATAGCAAAAGGAAGGAAGCCATTTGGCTTCATATCTCCACTGAAGTCACGGCACCATGTTTTTTAATGTAATTATTTTGGGGTTCAGGGTTGGCGGGGGTGAGGTGTGAGGAGCTATCTTGCTAAAGCTTAACTCACTTGATTTTCTCGATAAAAATTAACACATTGACGTGGCAATCGTGTGATAATCTTGCGTATAAAGCTATATTCCTCCACTCACATTTTCGGTTAAATTAGATTAAATATATATATATTTAACCAGGAATACCCCCATTGAGATCGAAATCTGTTTTACTAGGGGTACCTGACATAACACACAAAGTTACCCAACAAGACAGTTGACAATCAAGTTACAAACATCAAATAGTGAATAGCATGGTAGTATAACAGAAATTAAAGGTTTAAAAGCAGGAGCACACTTCAGTCACAGAATCATGAATTACATTCATTAATATCAGCTTCTTGGTAAACTTCTTAATAAGAATTAGCTTCCTCTGTTTTTACATTTGTAACTTTACCAGTGCAGTTACCTCCAGGTGTATAAAGGTAAGTGTGGAGTGTTGCGGTTGGGATGTCTCCAGGTGTATAAAGGTAAGTGTGGAGTGTTGCGGTTGGGGTGTCTCCAGGTGTATAAAGGTAAGGGTGGAGTGTTGCGGTTGGAGTGTCTCCAGGTGTATAAAGGTAAGGGTGGAGTGTTGCGGTTGGGGTGTCTCCAGGTGTATAAAGGTAAGGGTGGAGTGTTGCGGTTGGGGTGTCTCCAGGTGTATAAAGGTAAGTGTGGAGTGTTGCGGTTGGAGTGTCTCCAGGTGTATAAAGGTAAGGGTGGAGTGTTGTGGTTGGGGTGTCTCCAGGTGTATAAAGGTAAGGGTGGAGTGTTGCGGTTGGGGTGTCTCCAGGTGTATAAAGGTAAGGGTGGAGTGTTGCGGTTGGGGTGTATAAAGGTAAGGGTGGAGTGTTGCGGTTGGGGTGTCTCCAGGTGTATAAAGGTAAGGGTGGAGTGTTGCGGTTGGGGTGTCTCCAGGTGTATAAAGGTAAGGGTGGAGTGTTGCGGTTGGGGTGTCTCCAGGTGTATAAAGGTAAGTGTGGAGTGTTGCGGTTGGAGTGTCTCCAGGTGTATAAAGGTAAGGGTGGAGTGTTGTGGTTGGGGTGTATAAAGGTAAGGGTGGAGTGTTGTGGTTGGGGTGTCTCCAGGTGTATAAAGGTAAGGGTGGAGTGTTGCGGTTGGAGTGTCTCCAGGTGTATAAAGGTAAGGGTGGAGTGTTGCGGTTGGGGTGTCTCCAGGTGTATAAAGGTAAGGGTGGAGTGTTGCGGTTGGGGTGTATAAAGGTAAGGGTGGAGTGTTGCGGTTGGGGTGTCTCCAGGTGTATAAAGGTAAGGGTGGAGTGTTGCGGTTGGGGTGTCTCCAGGTGTATAAAGGTAAGTGTGGAGTGTTGCGGTTGGAGTGTCTCCAGGTGTATAAAGGTAAGGGTGGAGTGTTGTGGTTGGGGTGTATAAAGGTAAGGGTGGAGTGTTGTGGTTGGGGTGTCTCCAGGTGTATAAAGGTAAGGGTGGAGTGTTGCGGTTAGGGTGTCTCCAGGTGTATAAAGGTAAGTGTGGAGTGTTGCGGTTGGAGTGTCTCCAGGTGTATAAAGGTAAGGGTGGAGTGTTGTGGTTGGGGTGTCTCCAGGTGTATAAAGGTAAGGGTGGAGTGTTGCGGTTGGGGTGTATAAAGGTAAGGGTGGAGTGTTGTGGTTGGGGTGTCTCCAGGTGTATAAAGGTAAGGGTGGAGTGTTGCGGTTGGGGTGTATAAAGGTAAGGGTGGAGTGTTGTGGTTGGGGTGTCTCCAGGTGTATAAAGGTAAGGGTGGAGTGTTGCGGTTGGGGTGTCTCCAGGTGTATAAAGGTAAGGGTGGAGTGTTGCGGTTGGGGTGTCTCCAGGTGTATAAAGGTAAGGGTGGAGTGTTGCGGTTGGGGTGTCTCCAGGTGTATAAAGGTAAGGGTGGAGTGTTGTGGTTGGGGTGTCTCCAGGTGTATAAAGGTAAGTGTGGAGTGTTGCGGTTGGGGTGTCTCCAGGTGTATAAAGGTAAGTGTGGAGTGTTGCGGTTGGGGTGTCTCCAGGTGTATAAAGGTAAGGGTGGAGTGTTGCGGTTGGGGTGTCTCCAGGTGTATAAAGGTAAGGGTGGGGGGAGGTGGAGGTTTGGGGTGTGGTTACCTGTGGAGACGCCAGCAGCAGGCTGAGTGACCAGGCCAGCAGCAGCATGCGTTTGTTGCGCTGGCCGGCGTCGAGCGAGTCGAAGGGGTGCAGGATGGCGCGATGGCGGTCCAGGCTGATCACCACCAGGATGAAGGCTGCCGAGTGCATGGCGAACAGCTTGAGGAAGCAGAGCAGCTTGCAGGCCGCGTCGCCCGCCCCGCCACTGCACCGTCACGTTCCACACGGCGTCCAGCGGCATCACCACGAACGTCATCATCAGGTCGGCCGCCGCCAGGCTGGCGATGAGCGGCCGCAGGTGAGCCGCCAGCCGCCGGCCCCGCCCCAGAGCCACGCTCGCCAGCACCGACAGGTTGCTGACGGCCGCGAACAGGAAGAGGATCAGCGTGGCGGCCACGCGGAACTGCGCCGCCCGCGTGAAGGCGGGGGCCTCCCACTGAGGGGGCGGGGTCTGCCCGAGGGAGGAGTTATACGGGAAGTCGGTGGGAGGAGCTGTTGCTGTTGGCGACAGGAAGGACAGGTTCCCGGACATCCTATTGAAGGCAGGAGACAGGAAGTTAAAGACCGTTCCGGATCTTGGATAATTCTGCCGTTTCATAGAACAATGCACATCTCAAGTGACAGAGCTGGACCAGGGGCAAATACCAGCAGTAGTTCTGTACCCACATCCCAACACACAGCAAGCCATCTGGACAGTGTATTACTGCTGAGCGTAGAAGCTACATCTCCGCTAAATTAAATTAGAAAACTAATAGAACCCGTCTCTCGATAGCCTCCTCTCTAATGAAAGCATCCATTTGAGTTCTGAGCGTTTGATTTGGAGGTTGCATTGAAGTCTACTCTCAACAGATGGGGCAAATCAACGTTCCCTTTTCCTATCTGTGTGGAGCAGACTAATAAAATCACTCGCAGTCAAACTACAGTGCAATATTACAGTGCGATAACCTCCATAAGTCACAGTGGTGCTTGGTTCGTGCTTGTGTTGTGTGTTTGATGTGAGACCTAGGAAAACCAGTAGGGGGCAGTCTTCCTTCTGGACCAAGCATCATACCAGTGAAGGCTGCAGTGCAGTGATGGGGACACTGCTATAGGAGGTGTGGTCCTTCGGCTGATGTGTTAAACCATTAAAGATACACTGCCCCCCCCCCCCCCCCCCGCAGAGTAGGGGCTTCCATGGGGTCCCAGCCAAACCCCCAATTTGACTGAGTCTGGCCACCCTCCAGTTTAATCCTCTCCGTAACACGTCCACTCCAGCTGAGCTGTGTGATGAAAGATGGCGGCAGGGCCCGACACAGGAGGGCGCTACGCAATGGCGGTATTTTAAATGGTTATAAAGCACTTTGCGGTCCTCAGATGAAAGGCACTATATCATAACCAGACAGGGGTAAATTTGACCCGGGGGGAAACATCTTACGGTGCACTTGCGTAAAAAGGCTGGATTTGATTGGCTGTGTTGAAGCTAAAGCACTTAGAGAAATGAATATCTCTTTTGAAGCGCTAACACAGTAACAACCTTGGACTGCGGTTTTTCTCCTAATGAGCCATCATAAATAACAAGGGCAAGCCGCCGGCTTGCGGCTCGAGCACACGTGTGCAGAAACGCCCGTTAATGCCCGTCAGTTCCCACCGAGGATTTACACTAAGCACACATTTAGCTTCGTAAAGGTCAGAGGTCGGATAGCCAAGGGTCCTTATGGCCTCTGTTTTATTCTCTGTATTTACTTTCATAAATCCCAACTGACCACAGCTATTCTCTCACTGATTCCACTGCAGCCAGGATTAGGAGTGAAGGGAATGTTGGGTTTTGGGTTCATTCATTTATTTGCTGGAGACAAATGCGTTTAACCCGTTTGAAAAGTCGTTTTTTTTTTTTTTTTTTTTGGAATGTTTTTTTCAAAAATTCTAATTCAGTGTTCTAGAATTCCATTGCTTTCAATTACCAGCAGTGATTGTTACGTCAGCATTAGAATGTTCCGTTCTGAACCATTCTAATGACATACTTATGATCTTACACCTTAGAGGGTGTAAGATCATACCTGTGGCCAGGAAGTGAGGAGGAAATAACATTTAGCACCCACCTGGTGATGCACGGCAGCCATTTTGTGCCAGAGAGGTGCAAGGTGGAGAGGTCATTTTACCGCCAATTAATTTCAGGGGATTAGGTGACAGGTTGGAAATTTAGCCAGGACAATGTGGAACCCCCTACTCTTTAATGATCCACAGTGAGTCAGGACCTTGGTTTAACGTCTGATCCGAAAAATGGCGACTCTTAAGCTGATGATACACGGGCAATATTTTCAGGCAATATTGCCAGGCAATGATTGCTGGAAATTTTCCTATTGACAAATCAATATCTGAACAGGTTTGATCGAGGCAAGCAATATTTTGCTACCATCCAATCACAGATGAGATTTTGGGTCACATGACACCTGAGTCTTCCAAAAATAAATTTCAAGAATGGCTGCCAAGTGGTGCGAGGAAACCGAAGGGATGCTGATCTCTTATAACTTTATTTATTTATTACTCAGGTAAGTTATATTGATGTATTAGTGTAATATTGAAATAAAGACCAACTTTTCATAAGTTATGGTATTCTTGACTTTTGATTGTAAATAATTGGTATTATTACTCACTCACCGCCGTACTGACGAACCGAGTGACTTTTAACTAGCTAGCTAGCTAGCTAACTTTACTCAGCAGACGTAATCAGACCACCTGCTTTACTGGTGAATACATCCATGAATGCTTCCGTAAAATTTAGAGATACGGTCGATACTACTGCATATCTGGCAACAGAGTGATGGTTTAAAGCTTGTTTGATACGTCAGACCCTTGATGACTTACAGCCATTTAGCCAACCATGTGTTCCATACTGTTCCAGCATAATTTACAGCTAAATCTAGTCCCACCCCCCAATTCCCATAGAGATCCATTCAAATGCAGAGATGTTATAGTATTGCTTGTAAGAGTACCAGAAAATAAGATATCAAGAGTCTTTTGATGTTGTTGGGTCACAGACATCAGGAAGTCATGGCATACAAAGGATATGTGACCAAATATTAAAAATTATTACTTTATTCTATATATAAATGCAGGGGGGCCAATAATTGTGGCCAATGTGGTTTTGTTAAAAATAATTATTTCTTGATGAGGGATTTTTTTTTCTCATAATAAATTAACGTCAATTAAAGGTTGGATTCTTCTTGTTTTTTCAGTGTGAGATTAAGCTAATTCACCAAACGGTGAATTTTTTATAACCCTTTTTGCTCATCTTTACAGGGGGGGCCAATAATTTTGTCCTCAACTGTATATACCTTTGTGGTGAGATGACGGTAAAGGTTTGAAACAGAGGTTAAAAACAGGATCCGCAAAAAATCTTTTTTCCGTTATTGCCCCATTGCCCATTGCTACAGTGGCCCATACCCATTGCCCATTGCTGGTAATATTGTACAATATTGCTGGCAATATTGCCTTAAAATATTGCCCGTGTGTCATCAGCTTTACAGCACAGTCTCCCCATCACTGCACTGGGGTTTATTTGACCAGAGTGAAGATCACCCCCCAACTGGCCCACCAACACCTCTTAGTCTTCTAGCAGCAACTTAGTTTTCCCAAGAGGTTTCCCATCCCAGTACTAAGCAAGCCCACACCTGCTTAGCTTCAGCCATTCAGCAGGAGCAGAGTGCACTTTCACATGTAAAAGAGTATTAATATCACATGTTACTTTTTGTGGAGCTTATTGCGAAGTTTCTAACAATACACGCTCCGATCCGCATCTTTAAAGGTTTAGAGAGAAGGCGGTGCATGTTGGGGGGGGGGGGGGGGGGATTTTGTGTTATTATTATCGTGTCTTTTTTTTATCGTGTAAGCTCGCACGGGCCGCCCATCTGCTTTCTTCAAAAGGTGATGTATTATTGGCTGAGCCAAACACTGTCGGCTGGCGCGCGGGGTGGGGTAGGCTAGGCTACTACAAGGGACTTGTCGGTAAACGGCCGGGAAAAAGGCTGCGTTTAAGAATCAAGTAACACACTTAACCGAAAGGCCCGCCAACTATTGTTGAGCGATATTACCGAAAACATATAAACCGAAATGTTTTGTTATATTGTTTATGGTTTTGGTGGGACCGTAGGACAGAATAAAAAGCGTCAGTGGTTGTCCCAGAGCCAGCGCGCGCACAAAATGACTAAACTAAACACTAAGGGTAAAACAAAAAACACCGACAGAAAAAAAACATTTCCACAACAGTTGTAATAAAAAAAACAATAGTTTGAATATATATTCTGAGCACGGTAACAAAACCGTTGCAAGTAAGATACATTTTCACCACTTTGGTCTTGACTTGACAATTCCCCAGAACCAACTCTGCTTATTCTCACGAGGTTGTCTGTGCAAGTGACGGGAACTATAGCGAGTGATCTGTCTGAACAGATATGTTTGCGGCTGTCTGCGAAAAGGCCGCGTTTGTGAGAAAGCGGCTCTATATGTAGTCTATTCAAACGATTGGATCCGCAGCGGTAATCCCGGTGATGTGTGCGTTGAAATCTTGACAGCTGTGGGAAATAAATAGATTGCCTTTTTGCTGTTGCCTGCGCGCAAAACCCACAGGTGTATTCGGACAACACCAGAGAGCGGGTTTTGGAGTGGCATGTGTTGCGGAAACCTGCGCCACGAGGCTGAAAACTGCATTCTTGAATCGCACTTTATTGATGCGGCATTAAGGTTTTCCAACCACACAAGGGGTGCATGCATGCGAGAATACCGACTAACCTGCAGCAGACAAACGATGATCTTGCCAGTCAAGCAAAGTCTAATCTTTGGGAAGGCTACTTTTCCCTGAATATGCCTATTATTATAAACCATAAAACATAAATGGGCTGAATGAATACTGCTCGGAAACCCATATGATCGGGACGTCGTGAGACATGCACCACGAGCTACATAGTCGTGTAGACCAGCCTCTTTCTCTCATAATCCCCCACCACACAGAAATGAGTCAACCCATAGCCTATATGCAATAATTACACGACCGTTGCTGCAGCAGTCTATCCAGTACAACACTAGTTACATCACTTCATTAATTAAATACGGCATTTTAAAGATTGTTCTCACAATTGGAAGTTCGAAAGCTTTCTGTCGATGTTGCCGTTTTGAGACGTCGGACCGTGCAAATCCATATGCAAGATTTTGCATGTTTTCAAAAGGTAATTTCAGGTGTGTACTCTGTATAGAAGTCACAGCATAGAGCGCTGCGGTATTAATAGCTCACATTAACAAAAACCTGAAACACAATACTTTTAAACTCTCGAATTGTTGCCAAGTAGCCTAGTATTATTTATCATCGTTCAATATAGGCTACGCTATGGGCTATGGATTTCGATGGTCCATCAAGTGAATGTTCGTCGGTCAGGTTGGTAGTGCCGTTTGCTAACTGATCTTCTGAACTCTGAAAAACGAAAAAATAAATTAGCAACGATTCTGCTGAGGTCTGGTGTTAAGAGCTGATAAATTAGCCTTTGGGGTTTCAACTGTAAATGTTTACACCAAATTGTGGAACGCATTCCAATGTTTTTTTTCTGCTGGTGTGGGTTGTTAAAAATATCAAATAACATATCTTAATGGTTAACACCTGTTCCATCTATGCGCACATTAAGGGAAATATGAGTGCATTATCTGCTGTTGGTTAAGATTGTGTAGACTTTTGTCTCTGAGAATTCAAATAACATGCAAATTCGTACGCACACTTACCTCATTAATTTATCCAATAAACTCGCGAGGGAATCAATTATCCCCAAAACTTGAAAAGCATTTTTCTTTTGTCCACAACGGTATACTCCAGATGTTGGAGCGGAGTTAAAATATTTGGGACTATTATCCGACGAGGCTTCTAAGAGAAATGTAACATTTTTTGAAGATGCTGATCTCTGGAATGTAGCTGTATAGTCAAGCCAGTATCTATCCATATACTTATTGCAGGCATCTAGTCATTTTCGCGGTTTTGCCACCCAAACGCAAATCGTCGCATTTTCGTTTCCATTTTCCAGAATATGATCAAGGTGAAAATCTCCTGTGGGTAACGCGTCCCAGCAGCGCGCGGGAATGCCGCAGTCAGCACTTATCCACGTGCAGCTGCTAGGCAGTCTTTCAGTGATTTTTCCCATGGATATGTGTTTATCTCTTAATCGCAACACTTCAGCCTACCTTTTCAATTAATATACTGTAAACGAGGAAAAGGTGCAGCGAGTGGACTCCTCAGCGCAGTTTAAACAGCTGAGGAGTGTGAGGGAGCTGTCCCTATGCGAAGTGCTGAATCGTTGAAGCAATGGTGTCTTCTTAACCGCCCAATGTGTCGATGAAAGTTGCCGGAATGGCACAGTTTTCCTGAAAATACTACATCATATATTACCGTATATCGTCATATGCCATACCAATATAGAAGGACGTAACATTAAACTCTGAATTACGGTAGTGTATTTCTTTGAGTACATAGGGCGCAAAATTACTCCTTGTTCTAATGAGAGCTAGAACGTCTAAAAGAATGCACAGTCGAAGCAATTAAGTGGCCACGTGCTAATTTGAAAAAAATAAAGTAATGGGCTACATAACAAATTCCGCTCGTGAATGTAATCTAATAGACATTCTGTATATATCCACAGAACAACGTGACTTCTTTTTTGATTGAGTCTTCGCAGCTGCTCCTCTTCCTCTTTCATGACACAGTACAGTGACCAGTAACGTTCCCTTCGTGCAAGAGAGAGAGAGAGAGAGAGAGATCATTCCTCTTTACATCACAGCGAATAATGAGCTTCTTAAGGAAAAGTACCGAGTTGAGTTATTCACTGCTGACGGCATCTCGCGCTGTAATATAGACTTGAGTGCTTGACCCTTTGCCAAGCGTGTAGTGTTCTGCGTTAATTAAACGGAGAAAAAAAATCACTTGTCTTTCGCGCAGAGGTAACCCAGGGGTACAAACGTCCACACAAGGGAAAGCTTCCAACTTACGTCTTTTACTAAAATAGATGTAATTAGTTTGGTCGTTTGTTTCTTTCTTTAAACCAGTGATCTGAAATGTTGAGCATAGTTTTAGTTCTCATGACATTATATACATAAAATGAAAGTTAATTTAATTTATCTTTTAAAGAATTGCCCTAGTTAGCGTCTGCGATTTAAATCAGCCATGAAAGTAAAATAATTAATTAATTGTGAACATTCTAGCTTCAGTCAATGATTTGATCATCTGGCTTGAGACGTCATGTAGGCAAGCTGTTACCAGTGTATCAGAGGGATGGAAGGAGAGAAAGAGCTGTGTGTCATCTGCATAGCGATGATAAGACAGGCCAAGAGAGGACATGACAGAGCCAAGAGACTTGGTATAGAGCAGGAGTCTCAAACTCAAACACAAGCAGACACAGCGCCCCCTCCAGGACTGGAGTTAAACAAGCAGACACAGCGCCCCCTCCAGGACTGGAGTTAAACAAGCAGACACAGCGACCCCTCCAGGACTGGAGTTAAACAAGCAGACACAGCGCCCCCTCCAGGACTGGAGTTAAACAAGCAGACACAGCGCCCCCTCCAGGACTGGAGTTAAACAAGCAGACACAGCGCCCTCTCCAGGACTGGAGTTAAACAAGCAGATACAGCGCCCCCTCCAGGACTGGAGTTAAACAAGCAGGCACAGCGCCCCCTCCAGGACTGGAGTTAAACAAGCAGACACAGCGCCCCCTCCAGGACTGGAGTTAAACAAGCAGACACAGCGGCCCTCCAGGATTTGAGTTTGAGACACCTGGTCTAGAGCAAGGAGAGGAGAGGGCCAAGTACTGAGCCCTGGGGTACAACTGTTAAGTTCCTGATGTCTGCTGTATCGTTCATTATAATTAATTATTTTTCTTCCCAGCATTTACCCCAGCATTCTTGATTTTCATTACATTACTGACCAGAGGGGTATTTCACAAAGCAGGATTACTCAGTTAGCTGGATAAACTGCACTGAGTAAAACCCGGAATCCTCCCAAATCTGGAACATGGACTGAAGTAAAAAGAGTAACTAACCCAGTTCCCTACCCATTATACTGCACTACCACTGCCACCCCTGTTTGACTAAGACCCACTCAGTCACCTTTATGCAAATTCACCTCCACGCTGGATTAACACCTATTTGTATTTCCCAGCCTGGAGAGCTCATAAAAGTTTTATTTCGATGTCCAAGCTTCCGAATAAATAATGTCATGCCCCATTGCCCCCAGAAAGGCTGTGTTTTCAGTATATAGGCCTGCTGTGATATACCAGTGAGTAAAATGTGTCTGTATACTACACCTGCTGTGATATACGAGTGAGTAAAATGTGTCTGTAGTCTATACTACACCTGCTGTGATATACCAGTGAGTAAAATGTGTCTGTATACTGCACCTGCTGTGATATACGAGTGAGTAAAATGTGTCTGTATATGGCCGTGCTGTGATATACGAGTGAGTAAAATGTGTCTGTATACTGCACCTGCTGTGATATACCAGTGAGTAAAATGTGTCTGTATATGGCCGTGCTGTGATATACGAGTGAGTAAAATGTGTCTGTATACTGCACCTGCTGTGATATACCAGTGAGTAAAATGTGTCTGTATATGGCCGTGCTGTGATATATGAGTGAGTAAAATGTGTCTGGATACTACACCTGCTGTGATATACGAGTGAGTAAAATGTGTCTGGATATGGCCGTGCTGTGATATACCAGTGAGTAAAATGTGTCTGGATATGGCCGTGCTGTGGTATACGAGTGAGTAAAATGTGTCTGTATATGGCCGTGCTGTGATATACGAGTGAGTAAAATGTGTCTGTATATGGCCGTGCTGTGATATACGAGTGAGTAAAATGTGTCTGGATATGGCCGTGCTGTGATATACGAGTGAGTAAAATGTGTCTGTATATGGCCGTGCTGTGATATACCAGTGAGTAAAATGTGTCTGGATATGGCCGTGCTGTGGTATACCAGTGAGTAAAATGTGTCTGTATATGGCCGTGCTGTGATATACGAGTGAGTAAAATGTGTCTGTATATGGCTGTGCTGTGATATACGAGTGAGTAAAATGTGTCTGTATATGGCCGTGCTGTGATATACGAGTGAGTAAAATGTGTCTGTATATGGCTGTGCTGTGATATACGAGTGAGTAAAATGTGTCTGTATATGGCCGTGCTGTGATATACGAGTGAGTAAAATGTGTCTGGATATGGCCGTGCTGTGATATACGAGTGAGTAAAATGTGTCTGGATATGGCCGTGCTGTGGTATACGAGTGAGTAAAATGTGTCTGTATATGGCCGTGCTGTGATATACGAGTGAGTAAAATGTGTCTGTATATGGCCGTGCTGTGATATACGAGTGAGTAAAATGTGTCTGGATATGGCCATGCTGTGATATACGAGTGAGTAAAATGTGTCTGGATATGGCCGTGCTGTGATATATGAGTGAGTAAAATGTGTCTGGATATGGCCGTGCTGTGGTATACGAGTGAGTAAAATGTGTCTGGATATGGCCGTGCTGTGATATACGAGTGAGTAAAATGTGTCTGGATATGGCCGTGCTGTGATATACGAGTGAGTAAAATGTGTCTGTATATGGCCGTGCTGTGATATACGAGTGAGTAAAATGTGTCTGGATATGGCCGTGCTGTGATATACGAGTGAGTAAAATGTGTCTGGATATGGCCGTGCTGTGATATACGAGTGAGTAAAATGTGTCTGGATATGGCCGTGCTGTGATATACGAGTGAGTAAAATGTGTCTGGATATGGCCGTGCTGTGATATACGAGTGAGTAAAATGTGTCTGTATATGGCCGTGCTGTGATATACGAGTGAGTAAAATGTGTCTGGATATGGCCGTGCTGTGATATACGAGTGAGTAAAATGTGTCTGGATATGGCCGTGCTGTGATATACGAGTGAGTAAAATGTGTCTGTATATGGCCGTGCTGTGATATACGAGTGAGTAAAATGTGTCTGGATATGGCCGTGCTGTGATATACGAGTGAGTAAAATGTGTCTGTATATGGCCGTGCTGTGATATACCAGTGAATAAAATGTGTCTGTATATGGCCGTGCTGTGATATACCAGTGAGTAAAATGTGTCTGTATATGGCCGTGCTGTGATATACGAGTGAGTAAAATGTGTCTGTATATGGCTGTGCTGTGATATACGAGTGAGTAAAATGTGTCTGTATATGGCCGTGCTGTGATATACGAGTGAGTAAAATGTGTCTGGATATGGCCGTGCTGTGATATACGAGTGAGTAAAATGTGTCTGGATATGGCCGTGCTGTGGTATACGAGTGAGTAAAATGTGTCTGTATATGGCCGTGCTGTGATATACGAGTGAGTAAAATGTGTCTGTATATGGCCGTGCTGTGATATACGAGTGAGTAAAATGTGTCTGGATATGGCCATGCTGTGATATACGAGTGAGTAAAATGTGTCTGGATATGGCCGTGCTGTGATATACGAGTGAGTAAAATGTGTCTGGATATGGCCGTGCTGTGGTATACGAGTGAGTAAAATGTGTCTGGATATGGCCGTGCTGTGATATACGAGTGAGTAAAATGTGTCTGTATACTGCACCTGCTGTGATATACCAGTGAGTAAAATGTGTCTGTATATGGCCGTGCTGTGATATACGAGTGAGTAAAATGTGTCTGTATACTGCACCTGCTGTGATATACCAGTGAGTAAAATGTGTCTGTATATGGCCGTGCTGTGATATACGAGTGAGTAAAATGTGTCTGGATACTACACCTGCTGTGATATACGAGTGAGTAAAATGTGTCTGGATATGGCCGTGCTGTGATATACCAGTGAGTAAAATGTGTCTGGATATGGCCGTGCTGTGGTATACGAGTGAGTAAAATGTGTCTGTATATGGCCGTGCTGTGATATACGAGTGAGTAAAATGTGTCTGTATATGGCCGTGCTGTGATATACGAGTGAGTAAAATGTGTCTGGATATGGCCGTGCTGTGATATACGAGTGAGTAAAATGTGTCTGTATATGGCCGTGCTGTGATATACCAGTGAGTAAAATGTGTCTGGATATGGCCGTGCTGTGGTATACCAGTGAGTAAAATGTGTCTGTATATGGCCGTGCTGTGATATACGAGTGAGTAAAATGTGTCTGTATATGGCTGTGCTGTGATATACGAGTGAGTAAAATGTGTCTGTATATGGCCGTGCTGTGATATACGAGTGAGTAAAATGTGTCTGTATATGGCTGTGCTGTGATATACGAGTGAGTAAAATGTGTCTGTATATGGCCGAGCTGTGATATACGAGTGAGTAAAATGTGTCTGGATATGGCCGTGCTGTGATATACGAGTGAGTAAAATGTGTCTGGATATGGCCGTGCTGTGGTATACGAGTGAGTAAAATGTGTCTGTATATGGCCGTGCTGTGATATACGAGTGAGTAAAATGTGTCTGTATATGGCCGTGCTGTGATATACGAGTGAGTAAAATGTGTCTGGATATGGCCATGCTGTGATATACGAGTGAGTAAAATGTGTCTGGATATGGCCATGCTGTGATATACGAGTGAGTAAAATGTGTCTGGATATGGCCGTGCTGTGGTATACGAGTGAGTAAAATGTGTCTGGATATGGCCGTGCTGTGATATACGAGTGAGTAAAATGTGTCTGGATATGGCCGTGCTGTGATATACGAGTGAGTAAAATGTGTCTGTATATGGCCGTGCTGTGATATACGAGTGAGTAAAATGTGTCTGGATATGGCCGTGCTGTGATATACGAGGGAGTAAAATGTGTCTGGATATGGCCGTGCTGTGATATACGAGTGAGTAAAATGTGTCTGGATATGGCCGTGCTGTGATATACGAGTGAGTAAAATGTGTCTGTATATGGCCGTGCTGTGATATACGAGTGAGTAAAATGTGTCTGGATATGGCCGTGCTGTGATATACGAGTGAGTAAAATGTGTCTGGATATGGCCGTGCTGTGATATACGAGTGAGTAAAATGTGTCTGTATATGGCCGTGCTGTGATATACGAGTGAGTAAAATGTGTCTGGATATGGCCGTGCTGTGATATACGAGTGAGTAAAATGTGTCTGTATATGGCCGTGCTGTGATATACCAGTGAGTAAAATGTGTCTGGATATGGCCGTGCTGTGGTATACCAGTGAGTAAAATGTGTCTGTATATGGCCGTGCTGTGATATACGAGTGAGTAAAATGTGTCTGTATATGGCTGTGCTGTGATATACGAGTGAGTAAAATGTGTCTGTATATGGCCGTGCTGTGATATACGAGTGAGTAAAATGTGTCTGTATATGGCTGTGCTGTGATATACGAGTGAGTAAAATGTGTCTGTATATGGCCGTGCTGTGATATACGAGTGAGTAAAATGTGTCTGGATATGGCCGTGCTGTGATATACGAGTGAGTAAAATGTGTCTGGATATGGCCGTGCTGTGGTATACGAGTGAGTAAAATGTTTCTGTATATGGCCGTGCTGTGATATACGAGTGAGTAAAATGTGTCTGTATATGGCCGTGCTGTGATATACGAGTGAGTAAAATGTGTCTGGATATGGCCATGCTGTGATATACGAGTGAGTAAAATGTGTCTGGATATGGCCGTGCTGTGATATACGAGTGAGTAAAATGTGTCTGGATATGGCCGTGCTGTGGTATACGAGTGAGTAAAATGTGTCTGGATATGGCCGTGCTGTGATATACGAGTGAGTAAAATGTGTCTGGATATGGCCGTGCTGTGATATACGAGTGAGTAAAATGTGTCTGTATATGGCCGTGCAGACAGCGCTGAGCTTCTCTTCTTTATGGGAGCTTTGATCTCTTTCGGCTCGTGTCTGAAATCTCGTCTCCCGGCCGACGGCTTTCCACCACTCATCTGGGTGTACGTTTTGATTGGTGGAAGAGCTGTTTGTGAACAAAGGCTTACACGCACACACACACACGTGCACACACTCATGACACATATGCACACTCACACATGCACACACACAAAACATACACACGTGCGCACACGCACACACATGTTTTCAGGCAGAACTCTGAAGCGATTTTGAGCACGGTAATAACCAGGAACATGAACTCCGTTAAGAATGAAACTCACACACAACACCCCAGAAAATGATTTCATTCAGGGGGCACACAAAACATTTTGACCACTTGGGTCTTTGTCTGGTCAAAGTTAATTTACTTTTCAAGGCTTACGAAAATTACATGTATCAAATGATACAATATTAATATATTTGTAATTAATATGAATTCATATTAAACAATAATTCTTGAATAATATTAACTACGCCTGTGTCTGAACACGGGAAGTCAATGTCCTTTTCAAACTTTTTATTTATTTATTTTTTTATACATAATTTGGATCATGTTAGCCAAGCTATGAATAATGCTGATTGGAGTAAAGTTCTTATTAGAGCACAGTATGAGAGGCCTGGTGGAGTCATGTTCTTATTAGAGCACAGTATGAGAGGACTGGTGGAGTCATGTACTTATTAGAGCACAGTATGAGAGGCCTGGTGGAGTCATGTTCTTATTAGAGCACAGTATGAGAGGCCTGGTGGAGTCATGTTCTTATTAGAGCACAGTATGAGAGGACTGATGTGTTTGATATTCTTTCTTTTAGCCAGTTATCCTAGTTTAACTTGCTGTACAAGCAGTTGTACAAACGAATGCTGCTCAGTCCGCATTTAAAAGTCCTGCATCAAACCGCATTTAAAACCGTTTCACCAAGGGTACGTCTGCAGCTGTAACTCAACACTTTATGAAAAATGTCAGATGAAATAAAGTATTGAGCGACTTAAATAATTAAGAGCAGAAGATGGCATGGAATCCCAAAACGATTGGCCTTGTGCACCCCATGCAAAAGGCTCCTGTGGATTTGGAATGCTACTATCGCCCTCTACTGGCAACAAGGAGGAACAGCATGTACTTAACTGATTTCTTTCTTCCAAAGTATTTTGTTTGCTCTTTTGAAACTCAGTGCATGCAGAATTACTAACACTCGATGGGAGAGATTCAGTTCAGAGGGATCTATGAGATCCGTGTTTTGGTTGGGATGTTAAACCCAGGCCCCGAGTCACTGTGGTAATCAAAGGCCCCGCTGGGCACTGTATGTAAAGTTTGGGAATTCCCAGTGTCCTGGAAAAATTCCCAATCTGGCTCATTCCGTCAAAATTCCCAATCTGGCTCATTCAGTCAAAATTCCCAATCTGGCTCACTCAGTCAAAATTCCCAATCTGGCTCACTCTGTAAAAAGTCCAAATCTGGCTCCTATATTCCTGGTTCTGGCTTTCTTATCATTCCAGAACAGGACTGGCTCCTCCTCCTTTAGGAACAGTTTGTGGAAACTCTGAAGGCTGGTTCAGATCAGGAAGCCATAAGCCAATGAGACGGCTTAAATGTTTTCAGAAGAAACTTGGTTCCGTGTGAAGTCCCGAGTTTTAGAATGTCTACTGGCGGCTGCTGACGTCACTGATTCAACGTGTAAAACCTTGAAGTTCAAAGTTCAAAGGGCGAGACTGATTCCGGTCGACAAACTCAGTCGGGTCAGGACAGGTCTCACATGAGAGAGCCTTAATGTCCGTCTAAACGTAACAGGGGTACAGTATGTCTGGGGACCCCCAATCTTTTCCAACCAACTCTAGGACCCCTAAAAATATCATGCTCTGGTTGAAGACCCCCCCCCCCCCCCCACCTCAATATAATAATTAGTGTTTGATGCTTTTATCCATCACTCACTTCAGGCAGCAGTGATGTGGCTATTTAACACACTAGTGCATGGATGCATGTCTAAATCATGTGATACAGTATGGCTCTATATCAGACAAGTATTTAGTGCATCATATATATGTGATAAATTACAATGATAAAATGGAAATACAATCAAAATAATATTACGTAATATATTTCTGAGACCAAAGTTTGGGAGCCCACGCAGCAGATTATTTGAGTCACTGCAGTGTCCAAATATCGCCACTAGAGGGCGACAGATATCAACTAATCCACCCGCGGCGCAAGATTTCCTGCCACAGCAGAAACCAGCTCAGTTCACCGATATTTACACAGAGCGGATCAGCTGATAGAAGCAAGACCAGACGATCTGGAGGAGCCAGTCTGATTATCTGAAGAAGAGTGAAGCTGCGCTGGTGCTCTGCATTAGGTCATATATGAAATATGATTATAGTCAATATGAATACATCCCCGTGATCAATAAGGTGAGAGATGTAACCAATGGGAATGGAACTGTGGGAGTCCCCATAGACAGAGGCTTCCCTGTCCTCTCAGGATAGGATGAGATACAGCCGTATTATTATTGTTGTTGTTGGCCAGTGCTGGGTGGAGTTCTGCGCAGGCGGATGATGTCATGTTTGAATGATGGGCGGGACAGTGCTGCCCCACCCCTGGGGCCCAAGTAATTAACCTGACTTTCTGTGGGATAGATTCTGTGTAGAATGGCAGCTATGTCACGCACACCCAACTGTATGGAGAGGACTGTGTGTGAAACCTAAGCTTGTCACATCCACTTGTGTGACTAGATAGTGTCTAAGGTGTCAGCTGTGTTAGTCGCTCTGAGTTGGGAGGGGAGGGGAGGGGGGGGGGGGGGGGGGGGTCTTGGAAGCGAGTGATGCTGTTCTGAGACACTGAGCTCATGAAGCTCAGAATGGCTAGGCTGTTTCTCACTTCCTCAGTGCAGGTGAGGATCACAGTGTGTGTGTGTGTGTGTGTGTGTGCAGGTGAGGATCACAGGTGTGATGATGTGTCTCAATGCGGATGAGAATACCAGCGCCACGTTTTTCAGTTTCTGTTACATTTTGGAAAAAAGAAAAAAAAAAACTGTTTTAAAAAGACTTCAAAAAAGGACTATCCTTGGCAGAGCCGGCTCCACCCAATAAGAGACATAAGAGGCTGCTTAGGGCCCTGTGACCACCAGGGGGGCGCCCTAATTATTATAATATATATATTATTTAGGGGGTGGGTGGGTTTAGGAGGCACCTGAAATAAAATCTTGTTTAGGGCCCCTCAAGACTAGGGCCCCTCAAGACTAGGGCCAGCACAGGCCTGGGAGTCGTCTTACATACAGGATTGTTCTATGAAACACGAGGACCACAGACGGCACAATTTAAGATCCTGTTTATGTTGCTTATTCCCTGGCCTGAGTGTATAGATGAGCGCTGAAGCCCTCTAATCTGCTAAAGCTAGGTGCACACTACATGACTTTTAAAATCCTCACAGCATTAATCATGATCCTATTGCATAAGAAATATAGCCTACATATATATATATAAATGGTCAGTGATAAGAGCAGGCCACTGCCCAGTTTTTAGCTTTTTTGGGTGGGTGATGTGTGGGACAGAAATGGGAGTTGGCATCAAAGAGGTGCAGGAGAAGGATGCATTCCACATGATGTATTCAACTTCTTTCTTACGTGCACATTTTTTGCATAAATAACCGAGGTTATTCCATGCTGTGCACGTGAGGTATGTCTTTTTTATTGGTGGGATCTTCGTGTCCGTTAACTTTGCTCCGCCCCTTTCTTTTCCTATTTTAACAGTGTCCAGAACGTTGCTGGTTTGAATCCCAGGTGTTGCTAAAAGACCACTGTGCTTATTTAAAATACTGTAACTTATCACATGGAATCCAAAAAGCACCTCCGAATTGCGAATGTTTTAGTTATATTAAGGAAGTTTATAAGGGTCTCCTGTAACTTTATCTTTTTAGGCTCCTAGTTATTTTGAGCGTTTTTTTCCCGTATGATCTCAAATAGCTAGCCTACTAAACTATTCACAAAATGAATAATAATAATAATAAATCAGCTTTCACATCGCACGTTAGAATTAGAGCTCGTTGTACCAGTGTTCAGTTAGATTATTTCAGGTGTAATCCAGTTGCCTCGTGATCGAAACTCGATCTGGTTGGATCTGTTGGCACATCAAAGACGGCTAAGCGCTGAAGTTGACGTCATTTTCATGTTTTTAGTCCGATGTTGCTTGGGCGGTTCCCATTTTTAAATCCTTGGTCGGCCAGATTTGTATAAAGGCGGTTTTATAGGTCTATAAACTGAGTTCTTTGCATTAATTATCCCTCATGCAGTGGAACAGAACGTCCCTGATAATACGGGTTATGCAAACAGTCTATTTTTTGTCGTTCAGTGCTGTTGATTTGCACAGGCTTGCCTATAGTTCTTGTGTGATTGTCCACCTTGCACTTATCAGATCTCGTCGCTTTCTGTAACCCCCCCCCCCCCCCCCAAGGAACACAGAGGAAACGGTGGCCGCGACTGTCGACTTCCGATGATTGTGGACTGTTTCCGCCCCCGAATTGTTTATCCCTGACAGGAGGGGCACCATTGCACGAGCCTTTTAAACACGAGAAATAAACACGTTTGGCACTTTCCCTCTTGCCATGCCACCGCTTCCCACGAGCACGGGGCACGTGGTGGTTGGGGGGGGGGGGGGGGGGGGGAGTCATATGGTCCGATATCTGACCTCTGAGTGACCGCTTTGACTCACATTCTGTCCCTAAAATAGCACGTAGGCTACTTATGAAATATGCATAGCCTTTTTTATTGTAGGCGTTCTCTATTTCCAGTTTTTGTAATATTATGGATTTCGTATCTATTGCAACTATATTATAGCCTGCATTTGAGTCGAAAGGAACTCCAGCTCTGATAAGCAAACAGTATTTAGCGCGCCAGTGATGTATGACGTCAAACATTTCATGTAGCCTATATTTGATATTACAATGATCAACGAAGGTAACAGTCTACTAATTTGTTTCAAACTGATTTTCACACTATACGTTATCAAAATACTAGCCTACTTGTGCCAGGGCATAACAGGTTAATAGCAGAGATAGCTCTAGGCGAGTGTCCGCCATTTCTTTTTCATTGAATAACAGTTGATGAAAAATTTGGTCAATATTAACCAGGCTACAGAGAAATGTCACGACACTCGGGGCCTCATGAAAGAACGCGACACGTCTGTCAGTTGAAGGATGTAGCCTGGACAAAACTCCGCACACCTACCCATTGTCTGTGAAGTGAACTTAAACTCTTCCTTAACCCCTTCGGGTGTAAGATCACAAATATGCGATTATAATGTTCTTAACTAAACATTCCAATGATGATGTAACAATTAAAACTGGTAAGCTAATTGAAAGCAATGGAGTTCTGGAACACTGACTTGGAATTTTGAAAAGGAAAAAAAAAACATTCCAAAAAACCTTCTCTTCAAAGGGTTAAGGTACTCTACATAGGCTACAATCGCCACGGATATTTGATGGAGAGACTGAAGTTGAAGCCTTTTGTAGGGATGCGGAACGCTGCTGTCAATTTAACAAACGTATTTTGAATGCAAGGCGCCCTCAGAGCCCAATTTACTTGGAATGGCGGTTCGAATATCCGACGGAGGCGTGAAATAAACCCGCCAGGTTACAGTGGCTACCTACACTGTATAGACAATGTATCCCAAATCTGTCCGCTTGCCAAACGGGACTGCGCACAATTACACCACTAGAGGGCATTATTAGCATGAGGCTACTGGTGGGCACCCGCTAACAATGAATATTTGCGAACCCGTTTTTAGCCAAGTAGGATAATGTTATGGAATGAGCTACGTAGCTAATAGTCTTTGTGTGTGTGAGTGAGTGAGTGAGTGAGTGTCGCTAATCACACACTTTACCCAGCCACGGTTAACCGTTGTTCGATAGCCTAGGCTTCTTTGACAGGAAAGAACACCTGTTCTTGCGCTTGACACTTGACAGCAGAAACGCTTGTCATTTACACACACCCACAAACAAAAAATGTGTTCATTGGTATTTAATGGAACAGTTCTGTGTTGGCATACGTTTTCCATATCAAAAACGTGCTGTCGCGACACACTCTTTAGAATGATGTGTGTGGTGCGAGGACTAGCAGCTACCTGTCACTACGAGCTTACATTAGAAATAGTGATTAATTCCTACAGTTTTAGCCATGTAAATTAAGAAAATCTGAATTTCATCACAGAGACTCATAATATTGGAAGTTACCAACTGCGAATATGAACAGCCTGCTGCAAGTTTTTAATGCTGTAGGCTAGTCTTATACACTTAACGCACGTTTAAAAAAAAAAAACGTTTTTTATGAACTCGTGAATTAAAACCCCCTTTCCCCTCCACGTATTGTTAACATTTTATTATTGCATTTTAACTAGTACATATATTAACATTTTGTTTATAATTGTGTTTGCTTTGCCATTACAACCTAAATAAACGCAATAGGCTATACCATTAAAATAACCTATGTTTAGCTTGCTTAGCATAATTGTGTTGGATGTAGGCTAGGCTACAGCCATTTTTTGTTTCTTCCAGAATAAATGATGCAGTGCCTAAATATGAGTGAATCAGAAAAATAAGCAAACAGTTTACCGTTTCCCCCCTTCATAATTGTTATGTCCTTGGCTATATACAGTGAGCACCATAATTCGACACATTTTTTGTTATTTTGGTTCTGTACTCTAGCACTTTGAGTTTGAAAGGATACAATGGGAATGCGGTTGAAGTGCAGACTGTCAGCTTTAATTTTAGGGTATTTTTCATTCATATCGGATGAACCGTTTAGAAATTATACAACCTTTTGTACATAGCCCCCCATTTTCAGGCATCAAAAAATATTGGACAGATAACATAATGTAGAATAAAGTAATCATTTTTTAATATCTGGTCGCATATCCTTTGCATGCCATGCCTTCCTGATGTCTGTGAACCAACAATATCAAAAGACTCTTGATATCTTATTTTCTGGTACTCTTACAAGTGATACTATTACGTCTCTGCATTTGAATGGATCTCTATGGGAATTTGGGGGTGGGACTAGATTTAGCTGTAAATTATGCTGGAACAGTATGGAATACATGGTTGGTAAAATGGCTATAAGTCATCAAGGGTCTGAGGTATCAAACGAGCCTCAAACCATCACTCTGCTGCCAGATATGCAGTAGATATGGATGGATCACTTTAAGGGTTGTTTCTCCTGACAAATTTTCCTATTGAGCTTCATGGAAAAATAAGTCAGGAGAAGAAATATTAAACCAAATGATTACTTTATTCTACATTATATTAAACTGTCCAATATCAAAAATGGGGGGGGGGGGGTTGGTCATTTTGATTGGGTGGTGCACAAGTGCCTTGGTGTTCCTGACTATATTTAAAATGGACTCAAAACGTAGTGTCAGGGTCCGTTAGAACTGGAATGAGGGTGAGGGATCCGAAATACACCTTCATCGTGTCAGCGAGGCGATAGACAATATAGCCGAGGCTATACGCCTATAGGCCTACTGTTGATTTAAAAAACGCAGGCTATTATACTAACAGTTCTGGTCAGCGCTGTTACAGGTGGTCTGATGCTTAACAACACAGTTTTTTAATAATCGGCCACTCTAATTTAGCCATCGCATACACTGGGCTGGGTGTCTTCGTGTTAATTTCTAATTATGCGCCAATTAGTCACAAATCAGAGCAATAAATGTCGCGCGGGTCTTAAGTGCTCCCGTAATGAGCACGTACGGGGGTCGTAAGTTAAGTATTTTAATGTTAAAACAATCAAGGCCATTCATTTAATTAGCTTGCGAGCTATCGTTCATCATCATCATCCGTGGGCGTATTCAACTTTAGCACCTCTGTTTTTTTTTTCTTCTCGCTCTCTCTCTCTCTCTCTTTTTTTTTTTTTTTTTACAAAATGGGTATGCTAGGCCTCCGGAAAATCACGAAGCGGTGTACCAGTACCAGTAGCCTATCTCCACAGTCTTTTTTTGCACGGGAAAGGCAACTTTTGGAATTTAAAAGAGGTGACAGTTCGGCTCACGCGGTGCCGATCCAACGGTATTGTTCCTCTGGAGTGTGCTCCGTAGCCCCGGCGGAATGGCAAAGGAGATAATATGGCTGGCCACAATTTATCTGTCATTGTAGTGAGCTTGCCTTGCGCTGTCTACACGGAGCGCATAACAACCCATTTAGTTCCCATCATTTCGTTGGTTCTTGTCCCCTCCCCTCTAGACACAGACAACAACACACACCTTAATAGGGGCGCGTCTCCGACACAACCGCCGACCAATAACCCGTCTGTCTGGGCAGAGACCAAGGGGGATGAACGCTTGTCGGGGCCCAATCAGCGCTTTTGTGTTGCCTGCCGGTGCCGGGGACTGGTCGTGAGGAGCTGCTGCAGCGCTTCAGGATCGGAAATTGAACCCGGAGCCAGTGGAACCTGAGGGGTAAAGGCGAGTCAGGTGAGTCCGAGGATTTGGCTGCGGCCTAGCCGAGGTGGAATTGGAATTTTAAAATAGCCACCGGCGGGTTTTCGAAAGACTTTCATATGATCGGGCGACTTCCTGATGTGTCAGTCTTTGTGTTCAAGGCTACCGAGGGATTAGATACGGTTGGTGAAATTGTGGTGCAAAGCCAGACAATTGTTGTACCAATGTTGTAGCTGGCAATCAACAGCACCCCAGTTCAAAGTAGCTAAGCACATTAAAACGGTCTCGGGGTTCTCGGCGTCCAGTGAACGAGTGCTGCGTTGCGATGCTCAACTTTTCGACGCTGTGCGTTATTATAGGGGGAAATTATAAAAAGTAGTGGGGAAATTGTTTCGTTTTGGGCTCCAGAATCCGTTTCATTGTTTCATCTCGCGTCTCTAGGGGTTAACCCAGATCGGTTGAGAAAGCCCTTCGTCTTCACGGCTGTGTGAGTACAGTAGCGGTGGTAGTGCACACAATGCGAATCCCCGTACACACTTATTGTGCTTTTTTACGATCATAATATCAAAAATATGAACACGATCGTGAACTTATGTGACCGGGCGACCCTTTTAGTGTTAGAAACGAGGGTGTTTTGACAGCGTTAGAGGGCGAAAAGTGGTCTGTGCAGTGGAGCTGATGGTTGTTCAATTAAAAAAAAAAAATCCAAAAATGCATCAGCCATTTATGTAAGTGAAGAGAAGACGATCTCTCGCTCAACTTGCTCCGCATGCACGCAAATGGCTCCCCTGCATTTGACACACGTACGACTGCTACTGAATGTAACGTGAATACAATGTATTGATCGCAAGCAAACGAGGTCTGCAAATAAATCGGTATAGATGACGTCGAGAGAGAATCGTAGATCAATAATATGCCGTCTAATATGTTAGTGCGACAGACATTGTAATGGTGAGACAGTGACTCATTTATACACTGGACGCCGAGGGGCCAGATCCAAATGTCTGCGCCTCCACGTAGTTTGTGACATTTCTAAAGCCCCGTTGTCATTGATTAAGCCGAACCAAAAAGTTCACTGTTTTGACAGGGCAGTATAACTTGTATGTCACATAAAATCTTTTATTTTTTTCATATAGAAATTTTATGAATTTTCATTTTTTTTTAATCTAATCAGCAAACCCTTTCAGAGTCGTTCTTTCAGCTCATTTTGGAGCTGAAAGAGTGTGTGGACGTTGCGGTTAATTTACGCAGCGACTAGCCGATGCCTCAATGAAAGTTGAGGAATCTGGGTGATTGAGTCGTAACTTTAAAAAAATATATTTTTTTTCTATACTTGCTGCTGTTTTACAAAACTTTTTTTTCTTGACTATTTCAAAATTCCCATTTCCCCCCGCGTGTTTCGAAAGGTGGTGGATATGTACAGATATTGAAACGGTTCAGATAGAGATTTTATAAATCTGTGTCCAACTTCCACTCTTCCAGCGTATGATCGTTGAATCTCAAGTCTGTTTTCTCTGTCGTTTCTGGATTATGACATGAATGATGAAATATCAGACGGCATTATCAAACCGTGTCGGCATACAAATGACTGTAATTCTAATACTATCTTTCCATAACCCGTGGTACTTTTACACACTTCTTGCACTAATTCAAAGTCTTGGATAGTACTTCGAGAAAATAAAACCTTGTTAAATTATATGAATTATATTAACACAGTAAGCATTTAAAACCTTTTTTTTTCTTTTTTTTTTTCGAATGGCTAATCATTTACCCAGGTATTCATTGTCTGATTGTTTTGTGCACTGAATATATCTGTTCAGTGATAATTCTAAGGTAAACCATTGATCGTTTTCTATAATGAACATATTTATTGGGCGTCCTTCATGGAACTCATTCCCTGTTTGGATTTGTGTCCCGAGGTCCAAAGCAGAGGGTCCCCCAAACCGGTCCTGGGGTGCCACAGGGGAGATGCTTGTTTTTGTGTTCCCCTTAAAATAGGCAACCAATGTGCATTAACTAATCACCCTCTTTAATTAATCAATGAAGTGATGAGTTACAAGGGCCCCCAGCAGACTTGCCCACATCCCTGAACCAGAATTCCAGGACCAGGGTCTTGGAGCAGCAGTGTCGTGTGTATAGGCCATGGATGGGCAGTTCTGGTCCTGGAGGGCCGGTGTGTGCGCCGGTCTTTGATTACACCAGTTACCCTGGCTAAATGAGCTAACTGAGGTAACAGTAAAACATTTTATATCGGGACACAAGAACATTCTTCAGCTGTCATTCATGCACTTATCAAGAACTGTAGCTACAATGTCAGATGGCGTAAAAGCTGGGGCTAATTAAGTAATTAAGGCCAGAATTTGGCGCAAAAAGCAGGAACAGATTGGGCCCTTGTTGCCCACCTCTGGTATAAGGAGCCAGGCGTAACTCAGGAGCTTTGATTCCCAGGGCCAGGTGTGTACCCTGAATCACTTCAGTAAAATATCCAACTTTGTGTTAAAAAACAACGTGAGCTGTGTAGGTTGCTCTGTTAAATGCCTAAAATGTAAATATAAATGTTTTTAAACAAAGATATAAGTGTAGCTTAAGCTTTTTTTTGTGATTTTTTTTTTGTCAGATCATGTAAGTTAATTGGCTAATTAAAAACAAAGTTGGCACAAAATCCCAAAAATGGTTTCTGCACTTGTTGTGGGGTCTGGCTTTACACTAACGCCCACACCTGTGTACCCACCTGGGGGACCTAGTGCAGGGACCCCAACCCTGGTCCTGGAGCGCCACAGGGTCTGCTGGGGTCCCCAACCCTGGTCCTGGAGAGCCACAGGGTCTGCTGGGGTCCCCAACCCTGGTCCTGGAGAGCCGCAAAATCTGCTGGGGAACCCAAACTTGGCCCTGGAGAACCACAGGTTCTACTGGGTATCCTTGTCACTCAGCACTTAATAGATTAATTAAAACAGTTGATTAATTACACAGTTAAGTCTCTACACCGTGTTTCTTGGGTCTAAACTGATTTTAATGAAACAGAGAATTTGCACATCCTGCAGTTTAGAACTGCAGGGTTAGAGCTGGCAACCTCTAACAAGGGAACACGTGTTTTTTGGAAATGGTTAGCTTTTGAATGTTAGTTTAGAACTGAAGTAGGTCAGCTATTGCAGAAAAAAATGTATATCCTTCAGGTACTGCAATAAATAAAATTCACTATCCGTGAATATGGGGGTGACGACGGCACCCTAATTCTTGCTTAAATTTACTGCTGAGGTGTGTCTTGTGGCGTACCCTGTAAGAGCACTATTCACATGCTCACGGTCCGAATCCAACCACACGGCCTTTGTCACATGTCTCTTTCTCCCTCTCTCTCGCTCCCCATTCTTCCTGTCTCTCTACACTGTGCTGTCTCTCCCTCCCTCTCTCTCCCTCCCTATTCTTCCTGTCTCTCTACACTGTGCTGTCTCTTTCTCCCTCTCTCTCGCTCCCCATTCTTCCTGTCTCTCTACACTGTGCTGTCTCTCCCTCTCTCTCTCTCTCTCTCCCTCCCCATTCTTCCTGTCTCTCTACACTGTGTTGTCTCTCCCTCTCTCTCTCTCTCTCTCTCCCTCCCTATTCTTCCTGTCTCTCTACACTGTGCTGTCTCTCTCTCCCTCTCTCACTCCCCATTCTTCCTGTCTCTCTACACTGTGCTGTCTCTCCCTCCCTCTCTCTCACTCCCCATTCTCCCTGTCTCTCTACACTGTGCTGTCTCTCCCTCCCTCTCTCTCCCCATTCTTCCTGTCTCTCTACACTGTGCTGTCTCTCCCTCCCTCTCTCTCACTCCCCATTCTTCCTGTCTCTCTACACTGCTGTCTCTCCCTCTCTCCCTCACTCCCTATTCTTCCTGTCTCTCTACACTGTGCTGTCTCTCTCTCCCTCCCTCACTCCCCATTCTTCCTGTCTCTCTACACTGTGCTGTCTCTCTCTCCCTCTCTCCCTCACTCCCCATTCTTCCTGTCTCTCTACACTGTGCTGTCTCTCTCTCCCTCTCTCACTCCCCATTCTTCCTGTCTCTCTACACTGTGCTGTCTCTCCCTCCCTCTCTCTCCCCATTCTTCCTGTCTCTCTACACTGCTGTCTCTCCCTCTCTCCCTCACTCCCCATTCTTCCTGTCTCTCTACACTGTGCTGTCTCTCCCTCTCTCCCTCACTCCCCATTCTTCCTGTCTCTCTACACTGTGCTGTCCAATGAAGCTGAAAAGCCCTAAAATATAACTTATTTATTATATTAACTAATTTATTACTGAGATCCAAGAACGAAGTGCCCCAAGGCTTTAGTTTGAATGACATCCTCAGGTATATTCTACATGCTCTTTACCTGTTTACCGCATTTTCTGTGCTACTGACATGGCGGGACCTTTGAGTGAATTTTGTGCTGAGCGCCCGCAGTCGCATTTCCATGGCAATCCTCTACCTAGTAGAGTGACTGTCTAGTCTAGTCAAATCTGCGAGGTCTTTGACGCGCCTCTTGGTAATTAGGTGTAAAAGCTGTGCCGTAGAGCGCCTTTGATACACGTTCTGCTCTAATTGATACAGATTTCATTGCAGATAGACGGATAAAAAAAAACCCCGTTACCGCCTGCATGATAGCTCCCTCCACCCATTGTTCCAAAGTGTCGTTCAGGTATTTTTTCCCGACGACCCTGTACGTCCGTGTTATTCAAATTACGTTCCTCGTGGGCCGAGAACTGCTGGTTTTCCACCCTCCCTTTACCTGGGAGTCAGGTGTGCAGATAGTCTGGCCAATCGGTAGCACTAATTGTTCAGTTAATCACCTGGGAGAAAAGAGAATCGGGGCTGGATTTTGATTGGAGGGCCGGATTTGAATACCCATGCTGCACGTGCTTCAGACGCTCTTGCTCGACGAGTGAAAGCCATGATTTAGATCAGCGCTGCCCAGTCCTGTTCCTGGAGATCTACCGTCCTGTAGGTTTTCATTCCAACCCTAACGGAGCACGCCCCTCATTCAACAGCTAGAGATCTCGTTGAGCTGCTAATTAGTAGAATAAGGTGCACTAAATTAGGCATTGAAATGAAAATGTACAGGACGGTAGATCTCCAGGAACTGGATTGGGCAGCCCTTGTTTAGATGGTCTACCTGAGATTGAGAGCTGTGGCGTAGGAGAGAGCAAAGCATTCTGGGTAGCGTTTCAGGTCCCAAATCTTTGTATGTGTGGTAGGCCTGGGTTAGAGTGCTACAGTAGATACAAACGGGTCTGGATGAAATGCATTCCTAATAAACTGGACCCCCACCCTGCTGAAAAGAAGACAACATGGGGGGGGGAGGGGGGTTACAAAGCATGATTACAAAGTTAGCTGGATAACTGCACTGAGTAAAACCCGGAACCCTCCCAAATCTGGAACATGAAACTGAAAGAGCTGAAAAAGAGCTGTTCCAGGTTTTACTCAATGCAGTTATCCGACTAGCTCGGTAATCCTGCTTTGTGAAACACCCCGCAGCATAATAACCAAGCTGCTTAACGCTGGTCTATTGTTGGTCAAGCTGATAATGAAACTAGCTGTGCTGGTCGACAAGCTAAGTCAAGCTGATGGTTATGCTGAAGACGCTTTACCAGCTGGTCACCAGCGTAACCATAGTTACTGATATGTGCTGTTATACTGGGAACAGGAAGTGAGCAGCAAACCCCTATTCCTTTTTTTTGCTGCTGAAGTTTACTTTTACTTTTACTTCCAGTTCAGACAGGCTAACTTGCCATTTCACCACTTTGTGCAAATATTATTATTATCATTCATTTTTAAAAAGGGATTTCAAGATTAATTTTATTATCTGCTGTAATGGAGTTCACTGCCCAAGAGACAGTGTGTCCACACCTCCCAAAAAATGGCTCCTCCTTTCTGTCCAGGTTGACCCTGTGGCTTCGTTGTTATGCAAGCAGTCGCACCCCTAGTAACCGCACCTGCATTCCGCCATCGTACGGTCACTGCCGCGTTCGCCATCGTACGGTCACTGCCTCGCTCGCCATCGTACGGTCTCTGCCGCGTTCGCCATCGTACGGTCACTGCCTCGCTCGCTATCGTACGGTCACTGCCTCGCTCGCTATCGTACGGTCACTGCCTCGCTCGCCATCGTACGGTCACTGCCTCGCTCGCCATCGTACGGTCACTGCCTCGCTCGCCATCGTACGGTCACTGCCTGGCTCGCCATCGTACGGTCACTGCCTCGCTCGCCATCGTACGGTCACTGCCTCGCTCGCCATCGTACGGTCACTGCCTCGCTCGCCATCGTACGGTCACTGCCTCGCTCGCCATCGTACGGTCACTGCCTCGCTCGCCATCGTACGGTCTCTGCCGCGTTCGCCATCGTACGGTCACTGCCTCGCTCGCTATCGTACGGTCACTGCCTCGCTCGCCATCGTACGGTCACTGCCACGTTCGCCATCGTACGGTCACTGCCTCGCTCGCTATCGTACGGTCACTGCCTCGCTCGCTATCGTACGGTCACTGCCTCGCTCGCCATCGTACGGTCACTGCCTCGCTCGCCATCGTACGGTCACTGCCTCGCTCGCCATCGTACGGTCACTGCCTCGCTCGCCATCGTACGGTCACTGCCTCGCTCACCATCGTACGGTCACTGCCTCGCTCGCCATCGTACGGTCACTGCCTCGCTCGCCATCGTACGGTCACTGCCTCGCTCGCTATCGTACGGTCACTGCCTCGCTCGCCATCGTACGGTCACTGCCTCGCTCGCCATCGTACGGTCACTGCCGCGCTCGTCTTTGTAAACGCCCAGCAAACGCGCCAAACAATCGCTTCTGGCATTTGGGATCCCCCCCCCCACCCGCCACATTGGTATTGGGGCCGTTGCTCGAAATTAAAGAGATGAATGCTCGCAGTTTAAGAGGAAAATCTGTGTAATTAGCACTTAATCAGGAAAATTAAGTTTATTTAAAAATCCGCCCAAGTGAAAATCCTCAGAGGAAAAGGCGGCGTGGGGTAACGAGCACGTGAAATTAATTGATATGTGATGTTAATGACTGCATATGAATGGAGGTGATAAGCCAGGGACTAATCCCTTATAACAACCGGCGTAAAACCGTGGGTTCCGTCACTTTAGAAACAAAATTAACCTATCTCTGCCGCCGGAACACCGGCACACGCGTGTGTGACACGTGTGTGGCTGAGCAGAGATCGGCACAACGCTTGTTTGGAAAATGAACGGACAAACATCTTTCAGTCAGAGGGGCTTCTGCACCTTTTGTGACGACCCAGGAAAGGTGCTCCACTGGAACTATGAAGTGTTTTCGGATGTTCCACAGATTCTGTATACGTACCAGAAGCCCGGCTCTTGTGATCCCCTCTCTCTCTCTCTCTGCTTCCTAACTGTAGGAGGTTCCGGGTGGCAACAGGAGTTTCTGGTGCTATATCGGGGATAAAGAAGTTTTATTATCCGTGTATATGTTACTGGCTCTGAGCGGCCCTGCGGGGGATGGGCTCCCCCTCTGTATTCGGGTTCCTCCTGAGATGTCTTCCCATCGGGGAGTTTTTTTCTCGCCGCTGTTTGAGTGTTTTTTTTTTTTTGTTAGTTTTTTTCCACTAAGGATATTTTTTTGGGGTTCAGGTTCAGTCTTTTCCTGCTTTCCTGCAGAGCATCTTTGTGGCGGCGTCTCTGTAAAAGTGTCTCTGGTGTGCGTACCCTGTGCTAAGAGTTTAGCGCAGTGCATTTTGGGAAACGTCTGACTGGCCAAGTGGAGGTCCAGTTTAAGCCAAATAAACAGAAAGCACAGCTTACACGTTATACCCCCCAGGGCTGAGTGTGTCCCTGGTTACAAGGAGGGGGGGCATCTTTTTTTGGCATGCATGTGCTTATGTGACTGATGTGGAAGTGACTTTCCCTGCACCTTTAACATCCAGGATGCAGTTCTTGCGACGCACTTTTAACATCCAGGATGCTGTTGGGACGCACCGGTTCAGCTTTTAACCAGACCACCTGGGAAGAACAGAACGTTCAACGTTCCTCCCGAGATTTCCTCCCACCAGGGATATTTTTCTTCCCACCGGGGAATTTCTTGTACCTCACTTGTGGGATTTTTCGGGGGTTCAGGCTCAGTTTTGCTGAATTTCTTCCCGTTTCCCCTTTTCCTGTTTCTGCTACGCATCGTTTTGACAGTGTCACCGTAAGACATCCTACCCAAGTAAAATTGAATTGAGTTGAAGACTGTTAAACCCTTGTTTTCGGCTATTACCCTACGTGAGGTCGCCAGTTTGGACAGGAGCCAGGGGACCCACCACGCCCTACAGGACGCCCCCCCCCCCCTTTGTCCCAGAGTGCAGCCTAACTTCAATGACATCATCGGTAGCCAATCGAGAGAGGTGCGATGGTTGTTAGTTTCCTGTTTAGGAATGGGTTAGTAATCCGGACTGTATTGGTAGTATATATTGTCTTATACTCCCAACACTATATTGTAGTTTGCTGTGCATGCATTGAAAGATTTGCGTGTGTAGCCTTTGATTGGTGACGGTGCAGTTGGTCTGTAGATCAAGGTTTTGTGGCTGTATAACGTCATGAGTGTGCGGCTGAATCCACGTTTACAGACGGAATCCGTAAGAAACATCCGTTTTTGTTCAAATTTGAGGATTGCAGCCCTCACCCGAAGGACCTTTTAATAGCATAAAAAATGTGATGATAAGGAGCTAGCAGGGATTTTTTATTGGACTGATTTGTGTGTTTTGGTGTGTGCTCACCTTGTTAACACCTGATTGGGGCGTGGGGTGCTCGCAGGCTTCACGCTATGCTTGTTAAGCCCACACAAACACAACGGGCTGCTATGAATAGTGCTCTGTGAGGCTTGATTACAGGCCCAGCCCAGCTGTTAGCTTTGCACACACACTCACACACACTCACACACATGTATACACACACTCACACACATGTATACACGCGTGCACGCACACCTACACATGCACACACAGGCACACACACGTGACGCATGTATACACGCGCGCGCGCACACACACACATACTTATGCGCTTGCATGCTCACACATGCACACGCGCACACACACACACACACACACACACACACATACATATACTCATGCGCACACATACAAACACACGTACGTACACACACACACACACACACACACACACACATATATACACAAATATATATATACATAAGCGCACACATATACACACACGTGCACTCGCATGTACACACTTACATAAACACACAACATGCATTCTCACATACACACACACACATACACACACACACTGACACATTAAAGGGGACATGAAGCACTAGGTAAAGTGGCTCTGTTTCGTTAGGTTTTTACCTTAAATTAGATATGACTGTGCGTTCAAAAACGCTTTTTTTACAGAAGGGCGCAGCCATCTTGGACCAACTGCGGTCATGACATCACTAGGTTGGTTGGTCTCTGCTGCTCAATGTATTCCTATGGGAGAATAGCTGACTTTCAGGGAGCTCAACGATGTATCATGAGGAAAAAATAAAACAAAAAACGCACAGAGGGTCTGTTTGTATTGCCCCGAGATGCTCAAATGAGTATTACCGAACAAAACTTAATTTAAAACTTAATTTCCACAAACTGCTTCTGACCATACTAATGCTGTGGCCTGACGAGCCGGCAACTGCAGCACCGCTGCATTGCCTTGATATATCAGTTAACAGCCTGCAAATATATACCTACCGCGACCTAGCATCACAAGCTAACGCTTAGTTTCTATAGGCAATATGAGCTAGACACGACTTTAGCTCCCAAACCGTTTATGAAGGCAATGCAGCGGCGCTGCAGTTGCCGGCACGTCAGGCCACAGCATTAGTATGGTCAGAAGCAGTTCGTGGAAATTAAGTTTTAAATTCTTCTTTTTACAGCAAATACAGGTCGGTTTGATATTTGAAAGCACGGTCATATCTAATTTAAGGTAAAAAGCTAACGAACCATAGCCACTTTACCGAGTGCTTCATGTCCCCTTTAAGTAGCTGTTTAAGTACTCTGTAAACCCCATTTCATGCGTTGAGTAGTATTGGGCTCAGCATTAGAAAGAGTAGAGTTCATTGCTGGAAACACCAGTCACTTAAAGCCTAATGAATTCCACCTCGTCTGTGCTGACGCCGCCACGGATAGACGGCAGCGTGACTCTGAGAATACTGTGGATTTGCGGCTCGCCGGCGGAACGGAAATAAGGATGCAAACGGCGGGAGGTTTCCCCCCTCTGACACGGTTTTGTCTCTCTCTCCGAACCTTCTGAGGACCTTGCGCCTCCCCTCCGTCCCTCCGTCCCCCTCCTCGGCCCGGATCAGCCTATTCCCACCCCCACGTCCCCCTGGAGCAGTTTTGGGAGTTTTCTTTCGCTCCCAAGTCTGCTGGCTGTGCGGTTACTGTGCCGTACAGGAGTAGGTGTGACAGCCTGGCCTGGTTATGTTTGGGTCAGGGTACTGGCCTAGCCTGGTCAGGTTTGGGTCGGGGTATTGGCCTAGCCTGGTCAGGTTTGGGTCAGGGTACTGGCCTAGCCTGGTCAGGTTTGGGTCAGGGTACTGGCCTAGCCTGGTCAGGTTTGGTTCAGGGTACTGGCCTGTCCTGGTCAGGTTTGGGTCAGGGTACTGGCCTAGCCTGGTCAGGTTTGGGTCGGGGTATTGGCCTAGCCTGGTCAGGTTTGGGTCAGGGTACTGGCCTAGCCTGGTCAGGTTTGGGTCAGGGTACTGGCCTAGCCTGGTCAGGTTTGGTTCAGGGTACTGGCCTGTCCTGGTCAGGTTTGGGTCAGGGTACTGGCCTGGCACGGTCAGGTTTGGGTCAGGGTACTGGCCTGGCACGGTCAGGTTTTGGTCAGGGTACTGGCCTGGCACGGTCAGGTTTGGGTCAGGGTACTGGCCTGGCACGGTCAGGTTTGGGTCAGGGTACTGGCCTGGCACGGTCAGGTTTGGGTCAGGGTACTGGCCTGGCACGGTCAGGTTTGGGTCAGGGTACTGGCCTGGCACGGTCAGGTTTGGGTCAGGGTACTGGCCTGGCACGGTCAGGTTTGGGTCAGGGTACTGGCCTGGCACGGTCAGGTTTGGGTCAGGGTACTGGCCTGGCACGGTAACCCAGTTGCAGCCGTTGGGATTCCTCTGTGAGACCGAGGAAGCCGGTCAGCTTATTCTGACCAGGAAGGTCACTGCAGGAAAGGGCAGGACAAGACAGGTCACTGGGGTTTGGATATATTCTCTATCTCTCTCTCTCTCTCTCTCTCCATCTTTTTCTCTGCCTCTTTCTCTCCCTCTCTCGCCCCCCCTCTCCCTTTCTCCCCCTCCCCCCCTCTCTCTCTCTCTCTCCCCTCTCTCTCTCTCTTTCCCTCTTTGTCTTTCTCTGCCCCTCTCTCCCCCTCTCTCCTCTCCCCCCTCCCTCCCTCTCTCTGTATGACCCAGGTCAGTATGGTGTAGCTGGGAGTTCAGTGTTTAGCTGAGTGTTTAAGGTGCTTAGTGTTGGGATAGCTGAGTGTTTAAGGTGCTTAGTGTTGAGAGAGCTGAGAGTTTAAGGTGCTTAGTGTTGGGATGGCTGAGAGTTTAAGGTGCCTAGTGTTGGGATGGCTGAGAGTTTAAGGTGCTTAGTGTTGGGATAGCTGAGTGTTTAAGGTGCCTAGTGTTGGGATGGCTGAGAGTTTAAGGTGCTTAGTGTTGGGATAGCTGAGTGTTTAAGGTGCTTAGTGTTGGGATAGCTGAGTGTTTAAGGTGCTTAGTGTTGGGATAGCTGAGAGTTTAAGGTGCTTAGTGTTGGGATGGCTGAGTGTTTAAGGTGCTTAGTGTTGGGATAGCTGAGTGTTTAAGGTGCTTAGTGTTGGGATGGCTGAGAGTTTAAGGTGCTTAGTGTTGGGATGGCTGAGAGTTTAAGGTGCTTAGTGTTGGGATAGCTGAGTGTTTAAGGTGCTTAGTGTTGGGATGGCTGAGAGTTTAAGGTGCTTAGTGTTGGGATGGCTGAGAGTTTAAGGTGCTTAGTGTTGGGATAGCTGAGAGTTTAAGGTGCTTAGTGTTGGGGTGGCTGAGAGTTTAAGGTGCTTAGTGTTGAGAGAGCTGAGAGTTTAAGGTGCTTAGTGTTGAGAGAGCTGAGAGTTTAAGGTGCTTAGTGTTGGGATAGCTGAGTGTTTAAGGTGCCTAGTGTTGGGATAGCTGAGAGTTTAAGGTGCCTAGTGTTGGGATAGCTGAGTGTTTAAGGTGCCTAGTGTTGGGATAGCTGAGAGTTTAAGGTGCTTAGTGTTGGGATGGCTGAGAGTTTAAGGTGCTTAGTGTTGGGATGGCTGAGAGTTTAAGGTGCTTAGTGTTGGGATAGCTGAGTGTTTAAGGTGCTTAGTGTTGGGATGGCTGAGAGTTTAAGGTGCTTAGTGTTGGGATGGCTGAGAGTTTAAGGTGCTTAGTGTTGGGATAGCTGAGAGTTTAAGGTGCTTAGTGTTGGGGTGGCTGAGAGTTTAAGGTGCTTAGTGTTGAGAGAGCTGAGAGTTTAAGGTGCTTAGTGTTGAGAGAGCTGAGAGTTTAAGGTGCTTAGTGTTGGGATAGCTGAGTGTTTAAGGTGCCTAGTGTTGGGATAGCTGAGAGTTTAAGGTGCCTAGTGTTGGGATAGCTGAGTGTTTAAGGTGCCTAGTGTTGGGATAGCTGAGAGTTTAAGGTGCTTAGTGTTGGGATAGCTGAGAGTTTAAGGTGCTTAGTGTTGAGAGAGCTGAGAGTTTAAGGTGCTTAGTGTTGGGATGGCTGAGAGTTTAAGGTGCTTAGTGTTGGGATAGATGAGAGTTTAAGGTGCTTAGTGTTGGGGTGGCTGAGAGTTTAAGGTGCTTAGTGTTGGGATAGATGAGTGTTTAAGGTGCTTAGTGTTGGGATAGCTGAGAGTTTAAGGTGCTTAGTGTTGGGATAGATGAGTGTTTAAGGTGCCTAGTGTTGGGATGGCTGAGAGTTTAAGGTGCTTAGTGTTGGGATAGCTGAGTGTTTAAGGTGCTTAATGTTGCGATAGCTGAGAGTTTAAGGTGCTTAGTGTTGGGATAGCTGAGTGTTTAAGGTGCTTAATGTTGCGATAGCTGAGAGTTTAAGGTGCTTAGTGTTGGGATAGCTGAGAGTTTAAGGTGCTTAGTGTTGAGAGAGCTGAGAGTTTAAGGTGCTTAGTGTTGAGAGAGCTGAGAGTTTAAGGTGCTTAGTGTTGGGATGGCTGAGAGTTTAAGGTGCTTAGTGTTGAGAGAGCTGAGAGTTTAAGGTGCTTAGTGTTGAGAGAGCTGAGAGTTTAAGGTGCTTAGTGTTGAGAGAGCTGAGAGTTTAAGGTGCTTAGTGTTGAGAGAGCTGAGAGTTTAAGGTGCTTAGTGTTGGGATGGCTGAGAGTTTAAGGTGCTTAGTGTTGGGATAGCTGAGAGTTTAAGGTGCTTAGTGTTGGGGATAGCTGAGTGTTTAAGGTGCCTAGTGTTGGGATAGCTGAGAGTTTAAGGTGCTTAGTGTTGGGATAGCTGAGAGTTTAAGGTGCTTAGTGTTGGGGTGGCTGAGAGTTTAAGGTGCTTAAGTGTTGGCATAGATGAGAGTTTAAGGTGCTTAGTGTTGGGATAGCTGATAGTTTAAGGTGCTTAGTGTTGGGATGGCTGGGGCTGTGTGGGGCTGCAGTGGTGGAGCTGGACACCCATATTTCGGGGGTCGATGGGGTGCTGCTTCATCCCTCTGAGCAGAACAAGGTCTGCTGTGCACCTCTGAAGAAAACGTCTCCTCTCTCTCTCTTTCTGTCCTCTTGTTCTCTCTCTCTCACCCCTCCCTCCCTCCCTCCCTCTCTCCGTACACTCTGTTCATGGCGTAGTGACAGACTGTGTTAATGGGAAGCTGTTAGCGTAGCATCACCTGCGGTAAACGGCACCGATGGCGAAGCGCGTTTTCGCGACGGCGCTCGCGGGTGCCCGTTTTGGGAGGGGGTGGGGGACGGACCTCGCCTTAGGCAGCGCTTGACACCCCGCGACCGTCTGACGGATGTATGGCGGCCATTTTACAGCGGGACGCCCGCCACGCTCCGGCAGGGGAGCGGAGGAGGGGATTTATTTGGCTAATTAGGTGGGACTGAGAGGGGCGATTAGGTGCGCAGGCTTAGGAGGAGGCAGACTGGGACTTGGGCCAGGATCGTCGTTTACCGCCATCGCTCTCTCTACGCAGACCACCTTCGGTTCTGACGATCGCGGTAGAAATCTTCACGGGTATACCAGAACCACAATACCCAGAGACAAGGACATTCTTGTCCGGAAATTTTAACTGGCTGTTTGGGTCTGGGTCAAGGCCGAGTCTGCTGCCACGGTTTTCCCTTGGCACAATACCTGGGAGAGCTGAATATTTTGGGTGTATTTTGAGTTTGTGCCAATGTGAAAGTTGTCAGATTGATTAGTTAATGTGCGCTCTGCGTAGCTCGTGGGTTCTCACTGGAGCGGCTCGGGTTTAAGCACCGTGTTCGAAGGTTTGACTGAAACTGTGCGTTGCCGAGCGTCGTCATGACCAGGGCCACCCTTCCTCTCGCCCGAGTCCCGCAACCATCTCGTTTTCTTTCGCTCTTTTCACCTTTCCTGTCCTTTGCCCTTTCTTTCTTTTCCTATTTTCACTCTGTGTCCCTTCCTCTCTTCCCCCCTCTTCTCTTCTCTTTCTCCTCATCCTCCTTTTCGCTCCAACTCTCTCTTTCTCTCTCTCTCCCCCCCTCTCTCTCTCCCCTTCTACCCTGTCTCTGCCCTACCTTCTGTATAATTCCCCTCTTCTCACCGACAGTCTTGACTGATCTGTGATCAGTGCCTGGCCGTGCGGGTTCTATTTTGTGGTCCTATGACTGTTCTGGGATCAGTGGCTGTTGTCATCTCTCCGGCACACGGGCTCTGTGGTATACATTTCTGATGGCGCACACTCCCACCTCTCCACTGATCCTATCTGGCTTTGACAAACTGTGTGCCCTGCTGTGTGTGTGTGTGTGTGTGTGTGTAGGCATGTGTGTGTGTGTGTGTGTGTGTGTGTGTGTGTGTGTGTGCGGGGGGGGGGGGGGGGGGGGGGGGCGTGTGTATGTGTGTATGTATGTATGCATGTGCGCTTTCCTCCACTCTCTTTAAGATGCCAATCCCCGCATTCTCTGCTTCTTCAGCCTCAGCAGATGGTTTAACACCCCCCCCCCCCCCCCCCCCCTGCCCGTTTCTGTTTTAAATGTGAGCAGTTCAGGCCCCACCCAGCTCTGTGAAGTTCAGTGCGTAGCCTCTTGTAAAGGTGCCAGGTTTGGAGCTGCACGTTCCCATTCTCTCCTTTCTTTTCCCCAAATAGCGAGGATCACTTGCCCCTCCCTCCTCCCCCCCCCCCAGCCTCTCCCTCCCTCCCTCTCTCTCTCTCTCTCCACCTCTCTCTCTCTCTCTCCACCTCTCTCTCTCTCTCTCCCTCCTTCCCTCTGTCTTTGTGTGACGTTCTGACCACTAACGGCTACATGTTAAGAGATAATTCTGTGTCCTGAGGTTACAAACCGGCTTAGACTGGCTTTCACTTTTCCTCTGTGCTGATCACCCTGGGTAAAAAAAAAAAAAAACGGGGGAAAAGAATTGTGACTGCATTTAAAGGGGCAGGAAACAAATTTCACTGCGAGAGAGGGGGAATGTCTGATCCCTCATTCTTGAGAGAGAGAGAGTGAGAGTTTAGTGCAGGAATCTCTTCGTGATTAACCCGTCTTTTCAGAATGGATCATTTTCAAACTCGCCAGATCTCCAAGCGTGTATCCTAATCCTGCCATACCCACCCAGCCTCACCCCAAAAGGAGCACAGTTTTTTTTTTTTTTTTTTTTTTTTGTGGAAGCGCTTGCAGTCTGTGGGTTTTTCATTTTGAAAGTGAGGAGGCGGGCGGAGGGCGCTGTGGACACGTTTGGGTTGTGCTGCTTTAAATGGCTCTTCTGGGTCATTCTGACGCTTCCTCTTTGACGTTCTGACGACTTCCCGTTTTTTTTTTTTCCCTCCAAATTTTGACTCATGTTCCTCTGGGTTTAAACAGAGGGACTAGATCAGTTTTGCCTTTTGCAATTTATGTACAACAGGCAATAAAAATCTACCCATCTGTTTGTCTAAACACACACACATATGCACACACACACACACACACACACATGTGCACACACACAAACACTCAGTGTGTGGGTGTGCCGATGTGTGTGCGTGTGTGAGTGCGCGTGTGTGTGCGCAGTACAGTCATTACAGGCGCTCTCCTCCTCAGGGCATGTCTAGACTGGTCTTTCACTGGTGTTGCTCCATGGCATGACACCCCCCCCACCACACCCTTTTCTACTTCCTCCCCTTTGGCCCCACCCCTTCTTGCCCAACCCTCTCCACCCCTCCCTCCCTCCCTCCTTCCCTCCGTCCCTCGGGCGACAGCAGAAAAAGGAATTGATTAGTGGCACGGTTTAAAAATAGAAGAGCCCGTCACCATGGAAACGGCCACAATGAGCTGTTGTCTTATTTAATGAGGACCCAGGGTTTAAGTGTTGTCAGTGTGTGTGTGTGTGTGCGTGTGTGCGCATGTGTGAGAGTGAGTGAGTGATCTGTTTGTGTATGTTATGTGTGTGCGTGTACAGTCACTGTATGTAAATATGTACATATGATTACTCTGTTGTGTTTTGGTTGTTCTCAGTTGGAGGTGTTGGTCTCATCCCACATAGGTACTGCTCCTTTCCCTCAGCTTTTGTGCTTCCCCCATAAAAAAATCCTGCTAACCCTGCTAACCTCACATATAAAACTCTGCTAACATCACATATAAAAACCCTGCTAATCTCACGTATAAAAATCCTGCTAATCTCACGTATAAAAACCCTGCTAATCTCATGTATAAAAACCCTGCTAATCTCACATATAAAAACGCTGCTAATCTCACACATAAAAACCCTGCTAATCTCATATAAAAACCCTGCTAATCTCACGTATAGAAATCCTGCTAATCTCATATAAAAACCCTGCTAATCTCACATATAAAAACCCTGCTAACCTCACATATAAAACTCTGCTAATCTCACATATAAAAACCCTGCTAATCTCACGTATAAAAACCCTGCTAATCTCACGTATAAAAACCCTGCTAATCTCATGTATAAAAACCCTGCTAACCTCACATATAAAAACCCTGCTAATCTCACGTATAAAAACGCTGCTAATCTCACATAAAAACCCTGCTAATCTCATATAAAAACCCTGCTAACCCTGCTGATCTCACATATAAAAACCCTGCTAATCTCACGTATAAAAACCCTGCTAATCTCACGTATAAAAACCCTGCTAATCTCACATATAAAAACCCTGCTAATCTCACGTATAAAAACCCTGCTAATCTCACATATAAAAACCCTGCTAATCTCACGTATAAAAACGCTGCTACTCACACAAAAACCCTGCTAATCTCACATATAAAAACCCTGCTAATCTCACGTATAAAAACCCTGCTAATCTCACATATAAAAACCCTGCTAATCTCACGTATAAAAACGCTGCTACTCACACAAAAACCCTGCTAATCTCACATATAAAAACCCTGCTAATCTCACATATTAAAAACCCTGCTAACCCCTGCTAATCTCACATATAAAAACCCTGCTAATCTCACATATAAAAAAACCTGCTAATTTCACATATAAAAACCCTGCTAATCTCACGTATAAAAAAACCTGCTAATTTCACATATGAACTTGCTCCGCATTCCTTGTATAAAAAGCAACCTAATTTCACATGTAAAAACCCTGTTCATTCCACCTGGAACATCCTGTCAATTTCCCATATAAAGTACCCATGCCCCATTCCACAAATAAAAACCATGCTAATTCCTACAGCCTCGCATAACTAGGAAAACCTGCACTGTCTCCTTATCCACGTCCTGTTACCCACAACTCTCTGTACTGTCCGCATCAACCAATTATGACCCTGTTGCCATGGGCACCATCCCCCTAATTAGGCTCATTAGTGTCAGAAACTAGCCGGATGCAAATGGTGGTCATACCCCCCAACCCCCCTCTGTAATCTACAGCTGGGGTGTCAGTGTGTGGGTTGATAGTGATGTAGCGCCGCCAATTAGCAAATTAGCAACTTGTTTAGCGGCTGCCCTCACGTGTAGACCTCCCCTTCTTGCACTTTTATTACACGGAGACGGTTATGTTCACGTTCGCGGTCGCGGTCGCAGTCTGCCCTGGACTGGCTGTGGCGGTTACGCCTCACCTTGCGTTACGCCTCACCTTGCGTTACGCCTCACCTTGCGTTACGCCTCACCTTGCGTTACGCCTCACCTTGCGTTACGCCTCACCTTTTTAAATGTGTGTGTATATATATATATATATATGTGTATACACACATTTTATTGATCACAAGAAATGCAAGGCACTCTCCTTCAGTAGAATAATATTAAATTATCATATTGATAATATGCTTATACAGCTGGATAATTACTGGAGTATTCCAGGGTTTAAGTACCATTGCGTAAGGGGTACAGCAGCAGTTGCCTGCATGGCAATCAAACCTGCAACCTCTGAGTCATGCGCCCAGTTCCCTAGCCCCTGCACCACACTCCAGCTGTACTGTAGTCCTCCCAGGTCCTCTCTGCTAGGAGGCTAATGGATAATTAGCAGGCAGTTGTACTGTTTATCTGATTAGCGTGCCTGAGTGACACCCCCCGTCGTGGGACTGAGGAACAAAACGCGTACCGCTGGGTGCTCTCCTGAATAACCAATCGTTTTGAGCGCTGGTTGGTCTCCGTGGCGATATTGGCGAATTGTGTGGTTGCCGAAGCCTTTGTGTGGATAATGACTGAGGTGAGGGTGCCTTCTTGTAACACCAACATTTTTTTTTCTCTCTCTTTTCACAGTGAACAGCTCTTGTTAACTTTTGGTTTAAATAACTGTGTGTGTGTGTGTGGTGTGTGTGTGTGTGTGTGTGTGTGTGTGTGTGTGTGTGTGTGTGTGTGTGTGTGTGTGTGTGTGTGTGTGTGTGTGTGTGTGTGTGTGTGTGTGTGTGTGTGTGTGTGTGTGTGGTGGAGGAAACTGAAGTTTCACCTTTTTTTTCATCCCTTGTCTGGGACGGCTGAGTTTTGCGTGAGAAAGAGAGACGGAGAGAGCAGTAATTGCTCTACCTTACAGCTAGATAACATCATCTGCCAGTTTTGTAGCCTGTCATGCATTTAATCCCCACTTTTATCAGATTTGGTAAGTGATTAATAGTTGAGTTGCTCTTCTCTTCTTCTGGGTTCAGACAGAAGTACATGCACAGATATGGTTCCTTTATCTCTGTATCTGATATGCTGTGGCAGGGAGATGTTAGATTATGTAAAAGGGTGCTTCTCTCTCCTCCCCCAAACACAAGGGTTTAGAGAGTTTAGCTGTGACGCGAGAACACTCCCAGTCCCACCACAGCTTTATCCATTTCGCGTTTTCCTCCGGCTCTCCGGCTCTCTACCTGTGGTAATGCATGGTAATGCACACGCTCTAAACGCGGTTATGCACACGCTCTAAACACGGTTATGCACACGCTCTAAACACGGTTATGCACACGCTCTAAACACGGTTATGCACACGCTCTAAATGCTGAGCTGTGGTTTAAAATCTGCATTGAGGCCATTTCACAGGACTTCCTGTTGAAGGGGGTTCATCCCCAGGCTTTAAGGGGTCATAGGTCAGAGCTTCCAGAAAGCGTAATATTTTTGATTTAGCATTAGGCTCTGCTCGGGGGTTTGATTTAGCATTAGGCTCTGCTCGGGGGTTTGATTTAGCATTAGGCTCTACTCGGGGGTTTGATTTAGCATTAGGCTCTGCTCGGGGGTTTGATTTAGCATTAGGCTCTGCTCGGGGGTTTGATTTATCATTAGGCTCTACTCGGGGGTTTGATTTAGCATTAGGCTCTGCTCGGGGGTTTGATTTATCATTAGGCTCTACTCGGGGGTTTGATTTAGCATTAGGCTCTACTCGGGGGTTTGATTTAGCATTAGGCTCTACTCGGGGGTTTGATTTAGCATTAGGCTCTACTCGGGGGTTTGATTTAGCATTAGGCTCTGCTCGGGGGTTTGATTTAGCATTAGGCTCTGCTCGGGGGTTTGATTTAGCATTAGGCTCTGCTCGGGGGTTTGATTTAGCATTAGGCTCTGCTCGGGGGTTTGATTTAGCATTAGGCTCTGCTCGGGGGTTTGATTTAGCATTAGGCTCTGCTCGGGGGTTTTGATTTAGCATTAGGCTCTGCTCGGGGGTTTGATTTAGCATTAGGCTCTACTCGGGGGTTGGATTTAGCATTAGGCTCTGCTCGGGGTTTGATTTAGCATTAGGCTCTACTCGGGGGTTTGATTTAGCATTAGGCTCTGCTCGGGGGTTTGATTTAGCATTAGGCTCTACTCGGGGTTTGATTTAGCATTAGGCTCTACTCGGGGGTTTGATTTAGCATTAGGCTCTGCTCGGGCGGTTTGATTTAGCATTAGGCTCTGCTCGGGGGTTTGATTTAGCATTAGGCTCTGCTCGGGGGTTTGATTTAGCATTAGGCCCTGCTCGGGGGTTTGTAGTGAAAGCAGTGGTAA
>CM056396.1:28695651-28744828 GCA_029718625.1 Synaphobranchus kaupii | reverse complement strand
GCAACATGACCCACATTAACGAAGAACAACTTAAGAATTTTTTTAAAAGCATTTTTTTGTTACATTCCTGGCATGCAGTTGACAATGCTGTATGGGACAACTGTATGGGAACAGAAGTTGCATTTGTAAACCTAAAAAGTTTGCCTCTGCCACACAAAAGCAGTGCTGTTGCTATCTCTATTATATAAGAAGTGGTCCAGTTCAAGACAAGTACATCTATGCAAAAAACAAGTTTAAAGTCTTTTTTTCAGGACAATGACAAAACATCAGTGTCATAGTATGCAATTTTCAAAGTTCTAAGTTTAAATCAAAGTAGTCCAGATAACATGTTCCCACTTAGTGATGGACATCAAGAAGGGACTGCACCATTGTATCTTCTAATATGCTCGCCTTAGTTACAAACTGACGCTTTTCAACATATTCTCTTTGTAAAAGTTCTTACAAAGTATTTGACAGCCAATATGTCAAAAGGCATCAGTTTGTAACAACATATTTGAAGATACAATGTTGCAGTCCATTCTTGGGAGTTTCTATCCTCACTAAGTGGGAAAAGCATGTAATCTAGATTTGTTTTCGACAAGCACCCTTGTCCCAATGAAAGCCTGTTTGGTTGCGCCGGCATGTCACTAAAACTAATGCAGTTTGTGAGTTTACTTGGAATATATGCAAACAAGCAGGAGTAGAAAAGTCACGCGTTTGGATTTTTCAGCACATCTGGTTTCATTCCCTCTTTACTTTGCCTGGGAATTTTTTTCCCAAAGGAAAAGGTAACATGAGGGGGAAAAATGGAAAGTGAAAAGTACATCTTTTCAATTTCCTTCTTGCCGCCGTAAGATAAAATCGGCATCGCCATAGATTGCTGTTGGACTACAACTCCCAAGCTGCCTCTCTCACCCTTTCCATGGCTCAGCCGGACTCCCCACATCGACTCTTGACCCTGCCCTCATCCAGGCTTTGAAAATGACATTCACGTTTTTTTTGTTTTTACTGTATGTATGTATGTATATATATATATATATATATATATATATACATACACACTTTTTTTACATTTTTTTTTATTATTGACACAATGCAGTCCTCGTTTGGACTTTCTGTCCAATTCTGCAAAAGGGGAGACAGCATGCTGCTGTATCACAGCCCTGCTTGTGAAAAAGGGGACATTAATCTACAACATTTACACCTGCCCCGTGCTCACACACCTGAAACACAACCATTCCCCCCCACACTCCTCTCCTCTTTTTCCCTCTCTCTTTCTCACGCCCACCATCATCCCCCTCTCCCTCTCTCAAGCTTTTTTCACTCGTACTCAGCGATCGAGCACCATCATGCCCACACCGAAGAGCAAGGCCAGGATCTCCATCACCGATTGGCCCAGGGGTGGACCGTCCCACCAGCAGCTCCGGCAACACAGTCACCGTGGCGATGTACACGAAGCCACCCGCCGTGAAGGGGAGGATCCAGGCGGTGGCCGCGGCCCCCACTCCCTCGGCCAATAGGGAGCAGGCGGTGCCGGCCAGTGCCCCTACCGCTGTCAGGAGCTGAAGACACCTGGCCTGAGAAAGAGAGAGAGAGAGGTGGAGGGAGAGAGAGAGAGAGAGAGGGGGAGGGAGAGAGGGAGAGGGGGAGGGAGAGAGGGAGAGGGGGAGGGGGAGGAGAGAGGGAGAGGGGGAGGGGGAGGGAGAGAGGGAGAGGGGGAGGGGGAGGGAGAGAGGGAGAGGGGGAGGGGGAGGAGAGAGGGAGGGGGAGGGGGAGGGAGAGAGGGAGGGAGAGGGGGAGGGGGAGGGAGAGAGGGAGAGGGGGAGGGGGAGGGAGAGAAGGAGAGGGGGAGGGAGAGAGGGGGAGGGAGAGAAGGAGAGGGGAGGGAGAGAGGGGGAGGGAGAGAGGGAGAGGGGGAGGGAGAGAGAGAGAGGGGGAGGGAGAGAGAGAGAGGGAGAGGGGGAGGGAGAGAGGGAGAGGGGGAGGGAGAGAGGGAGAGGGGGAGGGAGAGAGGGGGAGGGAGAGAGAGAGAGAGGGGAGGGAGAGAGAGAGAGAGAGGAGGAGGGAGAGAGGGAGAGTGGGAGGGAGAGAGGGGGAGGGAGAGAGGGGGAGGGGGAGGGAGAGAGAGAGAGGGAGAGGGGGAGGGAGAGAGGGAGAGGGGGAGGAGAGAGGGAGAGGGGGAGGGAGAGAGGGGGAGGGAGAGAGGGGAGAGGGGGAGGGAGAGAGGGAGAGGGGGAGGGAGAGGGGGAGGGAGAGAGGGAGAGAGGGAGAGGGGGAGGGAGAGAGGGAGAGAGGGAGAGGGGAGGGAGAGAGGGAGAGGGGGAGGGAGAGAGGGGGGAGGGAGAGAGAGAGAGAGGGGGAGGGAGAGAGAGAGAGAGAGGGAGAGGGGGAGAGAGAGAGGGGGAGGGAGAGAGGGGGAGGGGGAGAGAGGGAGAGGGGGAGGGAGAGAGAGAGGGATAGAGGGAGAAAGGAGAGAATGACAGGAGGAGGAAAGAAGGGTGATGACAAGGGAGAGAGAGACGGGAAGAATGGATAGATGGAATGAGAGAGTTGTACTTAATACCAGATATGCAATTCCACATCTTGGGCTGCAAACGACTGTAGGGAAAGGGGTACACAAATAAAGTTGCCATCATCATCATCATCATTATCATTCAGAGTGTGTAATTAACAGCAGCCAAATGCTGGTAAAATTTTGATTGCAGTTGGTAAGATTTCTACTCTAGCAGCCACTTTGGCTGGTAACCAACCGACGGTTGGTTACTTTTAGAATCCACAAGCCAAGTTAATTTCATGCCGCGATTATCATCCTCATCATCATCCTCATCATCGTCACCTTCTTCTTTGTGCAGCCGGACTGGACGAGGATGGCGAAGTCTCCGATCTCGTGGGGCACCTCGTGGAGCAGGATGGTGAGGGTGGTGACCGCGCCCACGGTAGGGCCCACCAGGAAGGACGCCCCAATGGCCAGCCCGTCAGTGAAGTTATGCGTGAAGTCCGCCGCCAGGTTCAGGTAACCAGACACCTTGATGTCTGCAGAACGAGCAAGATCATTGTGTGGATTTAAACATCGTTTAACAGGGATGTGACTTTTCCAGATGTAACCCGGAAATACCGATGATCTCACCCTTAGCTTTTGGCTTTAGTTGTGAAAGACAGCAAAAGCTCTTGATGTCTGTTTATGACCTGCCCATGACGTCTGCTTGTATCCATGGAAACTGACGGAGCTCAATGTTTATAGCTCACATAAACGAGGAGACTGGATGTTATGTTCACGCGTATTTATCTTTTGAATGTTCGCCCCATTCGTAGAGGCTGGTTCAGTTCAGGTTACAAAACCAGCCCAATATCACGTGGGAATATAAACCGCACGATTCTTCCCTACACATGTCTCTCTAACCACTAGAAATATTTCTGAAGACAGACAGCAAGCAGACAAGTTTTAAATGGCTGGACTATGGGAGATAGTTTAGTGCACAGTGAGTGGGTTTGATTAAGCGCTGCGGGCATGGACCGGGTTAATTGGATTAGCACTGAGCGATTTAAAAGAACCGGCGCACTCTTGATGCGCCGGGGCGGCGGAATGTTATGACGACGACCTCGCAGCGATTACGGCTGGGTGGGCTTGTTGAGCCGTGTTTGCGTCGGTTCCTGTCGAATTAAATAAACAAGAAAGCCCCTCCTTTGCCGAGGAGCGTCACCAACATGGGGCGTAACGGTGCACCGGCTCACTGAATCAAACCCACTCAATGAGATTATATAGTGCATAATGGGAGATAATGTTGTGCACTGTGAAATTATATGGTGGCATTATGGGATATGTAGTACACTAAGATTATATAGTTAATTATGGCAGATAATTGCTGTGTCTCAATTGCGAGGCTGCGACCTACTTAGGCTGCATTTCAGGACCGCATACGTCAGAAGTACTGTCCCATTACGAAGACTCCTTGAAATGCGGCCTCGAAATGCAGCCTACTTTTGGCCGATTTTGAAGGATACATCGGTGTATCCTTCGCAGCCTTAGATATCCCACAATTCTTTGCGCATTTTGCCCGAAAGACAGTTGATACGGAAAATGGCTGACGAGAGCAGCGATCTGGTGTTTAAATGTAGCCTAAGTTTGTGTAAACTTTTTTTAAATTTTAGCTATCGGTAATCATTTCGTTACCCGTGGGCTAAAACGTATATTACCTCGAATAAATTTTCATTTTTATATTTCAGTATTTTATTTTTATTTTTTTTGTGAGTCTCTCACTGGCTTAAGTTCTCACGCGCTGGTTGTTTAGGTCCGAGGAGGTTGTGGGCGGGAACTCGTAAACGTGAATTCTTCGTAGACTGTACCATTTCAGCTGCTGTTCAAAAGCCAGCCCAGCCTTCCTCTCTACAAAGGACTGTCCTACGGAGGATGCGGCTACTATAGGTCGCAGCCTCGCAATTGAGACACAGCCAATGTAGTGCTCTTTGAGATTATATAGTGCATCATGGGAGATGATGTTGTGCTCTTTGAGATTATATAGTGCATCATGGGAGATGATGTTGTGCACTGTGAAATGATATGGTGCACTATGGGATATGTAGTCCACTGTGAAATTAAACAACTCTCACCTGTGCTTTTCTCTTCCTCTTTCTCTGGTGTCGTCTTGTTAGTTTCCTCTTTTTTCCTTTGTTTAACCCCGTCCTTGTCCTTTTCCTCCGCCTCTGCCTCCTCCTCCTCTTTCTCCTGCTCTTCCTCCTTTGCTTCTTCTCTTCCTCCTCCTCCTTCACTAACTCCTCTACTTCCTCGTCCTCTCCATCGCTCTCCTTTGCTTTGGGTGTGGCTGTGGTGAGTAAAACAAGCTGTAAGTCTGCTGCAGAGGGGATAGCCCAGATCGGAGAACAGGGCACAGGGGATACCTCCTGCTCTGTCACAGGCACCCACAGGATTCACCCTTAAACACAAATAAAATTGAATTAAAAAAAATATATATTTGTTTCAGATTTTTTCCCCATTTTCTCCCAATTTCTCCCGTTCTGTGCGCAGTGATTCCCTCTGAGCCCCTCCCCCCACCCAGGAGCAGCCGTCAATTGCCGCTCCCACAGGGGCACCGGCCATGCTCGGATCTGGCAGGACCGGGGCGCGAACCCTGTACAACTGCACCGACTGAAAGTCGGCGCTTTTACCGCTGTACCCCCGCGGCGCAAATAAAATAGAATTTTTTAACCCTTTTAAGGTGTAGGATCACATATGTGATTAGAATGTTTGCAACTGAACATTCTAATGCTGATGTAAGAATCACTACTGGTAGCTGAAAGCAATGGGGTTCTAAAAAAAATGGAGTTCTAGAACACTGACTTTGAGGGAAAAAAAAAAAGAACCTACTCTTGAAAGGGTTAATATCTGTGACCTATAATAATAAAAACACCTAGAGATGTGACAGTCCTCCCAAAGATTTGGATGCATTTTGTATGCGTTTAACAAAAAATGGGGCTGAATTCTTCCGTTAAGAAACACTGTGAGTCGGTCACACCTTGTTTGAAAGTCTCCTCTGAAAGATGGTAGTACCCACAACACTATGAGAAGGTTACTTATTAAACAAACTACGTCTTCTGCAGGTTGTGCATTCCATTTCATCCACCTTGATTTTTTATTAACATTTTCTTAAACCCTACATGACGTTCGTCTGTCTCGTCTTGTCCTAAATGTTTACTTTGAGGCTGAAACAGGTGCGTGCGCTTACCGTGCGAGTGGGAGTGGCCATGGCCGTGGCCATGTGAGTGTCCGCCTTTCAGGAGACGCACAAATTTCTCCACCATAAGGAAGGCCACGATTCCGCCCAGGACCCACAGCCCCACCGACATCATGTTGCCCGTGGGCTCCACCTGCTGGCAAGATGCGGAACTGCACCACTGAGAAATATGCACTTTGCCTAAGCAGCAAGGACTATGTTTAAGGGTTAAATATAAAGTCACTAAGGAAAGTAAAAAGTATCACAACAATGTTTTGTGTAACAGGGTAGGGTCGAGGCCAGGTGACACACTCCATTTTATCTAGGGCCTGGACAAAGCCATGTAACAGGAACTGAATTTGTACTGCATTGAGAATCACATCCTGTTCCCGTAGAGCGTCTCTTTTCCTACCATGCGAGTGCCCGTGCTCCTGCGACTCAGCGCTAGCGTGTGAGTGGCCGTGTTCCTCATCGCCATGGTGAGAGTGGGGCTCTAAGGAAGTGACGGAAAAAAAGAGAGATCAATATGACAGCAGATTTTCACAGTTTACAGCAGCCAAGTCCAAACAGCATTTCAAACTGATTTGTTATGAACCTCAAGGCATTTAAAATATACATGTGCATCAGGAGGACGATGCACGCCGATAAAAACGTCATCACAGTTGCCATCAATTCCATTCCATTTCAATTCAATTTATGGCTGGAAAAATACCCTTCTATAATGATTTTTCAATCAATTAACTGAATCCAAAAAATTTCCAGAAGTGACTGTATCCAGTGCCCCCAGCCTCCATACCCACACAGTTTTCCGATCTCTTAAATGGGTCCATGAGATCAGAACGAGTTTAGGCCCAGATCGGACCGGAGCCAGGAACCCGTACAAACCCAGTGCGTGAGGGATGAGGTGCAGGAAGGCGTCCCCCAGGAGGTCCACCGGACGCAAAGCTCAGCAGAACCTTCAACAGGTTCTGGTGCTGGTCGGTGTTGGACTGGACCGGGATGAGGAACAGGATCAGGAAAGGGGCGGCGCTGATGAGGAGAGTGGCTCCGATTGCCTATTTGGGGCCAGAACCCGAGGAAGAACAGAACAGAACCGGCCAGGCTGGTTAGTGTACCGCAGCACAGCTTGGCTTAAATCAGGGGGGGAAGGGGGGTTTCCCGGATGCTGAATATCACTATGGACCTGGCAACCTCAAGGCTCATGACATAATGCTGAGCTTTATATATTTATTTATTTTTTTATACATGTGGTTAGAGAAAATTTGGAGGCTATTTCACAAAGGGTGGTTTCAAATGCCTAGACCAAAGCTTGTTTTTCTTAGTTTTTATTTTAACATTTTTTAAACTAATGATTAATGACCAAGAACTTCTCTACAGTAAACTTAAATGCAGTAAAGAGTGAAAGCCCTCACAGCCATTTTGTTTACATCCTGTTTAAATTAGAGAATGGGCTGTTTGCGCAGGCGACACCCTCACAGGTAAACACAAGGAGAAAGTGCTTCCCCTTTCGAACAGAGAGCATTATTATTACAATCACATCCAAATACAGAAGCCACTATAGTCTTGTGGACAACAGGGGGGAGTTAGGGGAAGAACAGACTGAGAACGGTAGAGAGTAAGGAGTGAGTAGGGAGAGTACAGAGTGAGCAGTGAGAGTAAGGAGTGAGTAGGGAGAGTGAGAGTAAAGAGGTGAGTAGGGACTCAGGAGTAGGGAGAGTAAGGAGTGAGTAGGGAGAGTGAGAGTAAGGAGTGAGTAGGGAGAGAGTGAGAGTAAGGAGTGAGTAGGGAGAGATTGAGAGTAAGGAGTGAGTAGGGGAGGAGAGTGAGAGTAAAGAGTGAGTAGGGAGAGTGAGAGTAAGGAGTGAGTAGGGAGAGAGTGAGAGTAAAGAGTGAGTAGGGAGAGTGAGAGCAAGGAGTGAGTAGGGAGAGAGTGAGAGTAAGGAGTGAGTAGGGAGAGAGTGAGAGTAAGGAGTGAGTAGGGAGAGAGTGAGAGCAAGGAGTGAGTAGGGAGAGAGTGAGAGTAAAGAGTGAGTAGGGAGAGTGAGAGTAAGGAGTGAGTAGGGAGAGAGTGAGAGTAAAGAGTGAGTAGGGAGAGTGAGAGCAAGGAGTGAGTAGGGAGAGTGAGAGTAAGGAGTGAGTAGGAGAGAGTGAGAGTAAAGAGTGAGTAGGGAGAGAGTGAGTAAGAATGAGTAGGGAGAGAGTGAGAGTAAAGAGTGAGTAGGGAGAGAGTGAGAGTAAGGATTGAGTAGGGAGAGAGTGAGAGTAAGGATTGAGTAGGGAGAGTGAGAGTAAGGAGTGAGTAGAGAGAGTGAGAGTAAGGAGTGAGTAGAGAGAGAGTGAGAGTAAGGAGTGAGTAGAGAGAGAGTGAGAGTAAGGAGTGAGTAGGGAGAGAGTGAGAGTAAGGAGTGAGTAGAGAGAGAGTGAGAGGTAAGGAGTGAGTAGGGAGAGAGTGAGAGTAAAGAGTGAGTAGGGAGAGTGAGAGCAAGGAGTGAGTAGGGAGAGAGTGAGAGTAAGGAGTGAGTAGAGAGAGAGTGAGAGTAAGGAGGTGAGTAGGGAGAGTACAGAGTGAGCAGTGAGAGTAAGGAGTGAGTAGGGAGAGTGAGAGTAAAGAGTGAGTAGGGACTCAGGAGTAGGGGAGAGTAAGGAGTGAGTAGGGAGAGTGAGAGTAAGGAGTGAGTAGGGAGAGAGTGAGAGTAAAGAGTGAGTAGGGAGAGTGAGAGTAAGGAGGTGAGTAGGGAGGAGAGTGAGAGTAAGGAGTGAGTAGGGAGAGAATGAGAGTAAGGAGTGAGTAGGGAGAGAGTGAGAGTAAGGAGTGAGTAGGGAGAGAGTGAGAGTAAGGAGTGAGTAGGGAGAGAATGAGAGTAAGGAGTGAGTAGGGAGAGAGTGAGAGTAAGGAGTGAGTAGGGAGAGAGTGAGCGTAAAGAGTAGGGAGAGAATGAGAGTAAGGAGTGAGTAGGGAGAGAATGAGAGTAAGGAGTGAGTAGGGAGAGAGTGAGAGTAAGGAGTGAGTAGGGAGAGAATGAGAGTAAGGAGTGAGTAGGGAGAGAGTGAGAGTAAGGAGTGAGTAGGGAGAGTGAGAGTAAGGAGTGAGTAGGGAGAGAGTGAGAGTAAGGAGTGAGTAGGGAGAGAGTGAGAGTAAGGAGTGAGTAGGAGAGAGTGAGAGTAAGGAGTGAGTCGGGAGAGAGAGAGTAAAGAGTGAGTAGGGAGAGAGAGTACCTGCATCCAGAGCTCCATCAGGTTTCTCTTCTCTCCCTCCGCATCCCTCTTTGCTCTCTCGGCTCCGTGGCCGTGACCGTGGGAATCTTCATGGGCATCGCCATGGGAGTGGGCGTGGCCATGGGAATCTTCATGGGCATCGCCATGGGCGTGGGCGTGGGCGTGGCCATGGGAATCTCCATGGGCATCGCCATGGGCGTGGGCGGTGGCCGTGGGAGTCCTCGGGCGGGGGCAGGTTGGCCTCTGCACTCCACTTGCTGGCCCCGTGGTGCATCTTCACCGCCTGATCCTCGTGGGAGTGGCCATGGCAACCACCTCCCCCGTGCGAGTGCGCGTGGCCACGGTGACCGTGGCCATGGTCACCGTGGGAGTGGGAGTGGGCTTGAGCCGACCAGGTCATTATCAGGAACGTCCCGGCGCACAATAAGACAACCGTAAGGAGGCTTTGAGATAACCTCATTGTACCTGCAGGATACAAAGTGCGCACTACAGTTGAAGACCCAGTGAATCATAATTTTCAATAGTTATATCCTACATAAACATCCAAAGAAAATAAATACTATAATATTAAGCCTTCACAATGAGTTACATTTTAACCAATCAGCAGAGTACCTGTTTTTGTGGGCAACCAATCAGACCATGAACCAGAAGTGAACATCCGTAGATAACGGACATGTGGAGTAAATTCACACAGATTCCTTCAAGTTCTGTTCTCTATTGCAGTGGCAACATTGCCACCACATTCACAGCTGTACGTCCTAGCTAGCTAGGCTAATTCATTCGGATTTCCACCACCATCATGGTCATTAAGTTCAATATTCTTCATACGCATACTTATAGTGTCAGTATAATTCGTAAGATTTTACCAATTATACCTACAATATAAAACGTGTATGGACACTGCGCACACATCTGTAGTCGCAGTGTAGCCTTGTACGTACAAGGTATTATTATTATGGCCGCTTAATGTAAGGTGGAACACGTAGTAATAGCTTACTGGGGAATAACACGACAATCTCCAAAACCACATCTCTATTCTCTGATCGTAAAGACACACCTTTATGCCATATGAAAAAATTTAAATCTCTGTCAGAAGAACCAGTTACACCAGACAATGATTCCCAGAAATTACTACACTAATTTCGAAACATATCTATATAGTTGGCATGATATCGCACCATCTGCGTTTCGCTTTCAAATGACCCAAAGCCCATAGAGAGAGACTGTACTATAACATCTCTGAATGAATAAGTAGCTATGATAGCTAGTGGACATCCAATGAATGAGTTCATCCGGTTGTTAGGTTAACTGGCCAGCTAACGTTAGAAAAGTAAATTAATGCAAAAATAATCAATGGCCAGATAAGGAACCAGGCGAAAAGTTAGGCACCGAACAGTGTCGCACTCTTATACTCCAACTAGCTTAAGTAACTCAACGTTACAGGTTATTCTGCTAGATGCAAACTTTAGCCAACCAACTACTGGGCTGAAAAGAGACCTGTAACGCTAACCGCGTCATCCAGGTTCCTCCAGTTAGCTTTCAAAGTCCAGTTACGAATGGAAATCCAGTGCTAGGAACAGCAAAGGGAGAATATACTGTCAGATGCGATAGCCAGCTAACGTTAGCCGGTTGTATGCTCATTACAAAGCGAAACAAGTGATGGAGCAATCTAGTTTAGCCAGCTGACAATCCAACCAATGCTAGCTAACGTTAGAGTAGGCTACAACCTTACAACTCATCTCACTGGCTTGGCAAAAATATGTCGCAGGACCGAGAAAAATACAAAATGATGCTCTGCAAAGCAGTACAATTCTTACCAGTTAGTAGAACCGTGCTGCCGTTTGCAGTATATGGTGGAAATACAGTAATTTATTATCGTATGTATTATTATTGTTGCCTAAACACTGCCACTTAACAGTTTCTATTCTTTCTCAGACGTGGCATCTAGTCAACTCAGCACAATTCTCGCGTGATTCTCTTTGATCGGATCTAAAATATCGTGAGATTTGCAAAGAAGAAGCGGTCTGAACGAAGCGGATGTGCTGAGCGCGGTTGCCACATTTGAGATTAAACCCCAAACATAGGGGATTTAAGTAGTAATAAATATGGAATTTTGAGGATTATTTTATGGAATAACATGCCAATATTGGTGTGTTATCAGACAGTTTTAGTTGTACACCCCGAAAAAACGTGCAATAACACTTGGCAGGCTTTTCGTATTGAGCACACCCGAATTTATCTCTAAATAATGAATGAATGAAAGATGAATGGAATACACTCGGTTGATACAAGATCTGAATCTGAATGAATGACAAACTGATTTGATGAATGAAAAACTGGCAATTGTTTCGATAACTAGCTTCACTGTGGTTAGTTTTGCCTCCAGCTATAAACGACGAGACAAAGTTGAAGACATTTTCGCAGCCTCAAACAAAGATCATACGGTTTATTCACTCTTGAAACGATCATGCGCACGGGCTAAGACCCTAGAAGTATATTCTGGACGTCGTTTAATAAGATTCAATTTGATTCATCAAATTGTGGAATCACACACGTGTGAGACTGCAATTGATCCTCTGAAATAAAAAAACTGCAGGGTAAAGTGGTGGTATAAACACAAAGGTAGCGCACAGATTAAGTTAGGCTATTTACTTTTTTCGTTAGTCATTCCTATTTTAAAAAATCTGAATAAATGTTCAGTACATTTAGCTAATCGAAATGAACAGCTATTGAAGCTAAGCCTTCAGGGCACAGATACACCTCAAACCTAATTTAATACAAATTTAAATAAATAATAATAAAATGAATGGCGCGTGCACTAACAGTATAGTGGAGATGACAGTTGTAAATATACGTACCGGTTTAAGATAGGCTACATGCAGGTCATTTAGACTTGAAGTTTTATTCATGACTCAAATATTTTGATTTTGCTTTGCTGTCATTAAAATTAGGCCCATATTATTACTTTTGTTATTTGATTATTGTGTAATGTCTGAAATGGTAGAATTCATACATAATTTACAACATACACATACTGTATATTGTGTGCTTATAATTCGTGGCATGCAAAGAATTCCGTACCCTGCGCAATCAAATTATTTTTTTTGTAGTTATCTTATACGCAAAGGACAAATGAAGAAATACTATGGTATTAAGCCTATATTGGTATTAAGCCTATTTTGTGCACACACACTACACATACCCACCCACCACAAACACACACACACACACACACACACACACACACACACACACATACATTTTGTAAAAATACTCATCTTCACTTTTCTGGCCTGAATGAGACAGTGAGACAGGTATTGGAATGAGACAGTTAGACAGGTATTGGAATGAGACAGTGTCACAGGTATTAGAATGAGACAGTGAGACAGATATTGGAATAGGGCAGAAAGACAGGTATTGGAATGAGACAGTTAGACATGTATAAGAATGAGACAGACAGGTATTACAATGAGACATGCAGTTAGACAGGTATTAGAATGAGAGAGTTAGACAGGTATTGGAAGGAGACAGACAGGTATTACAATGAGACATGCAGTTAGCCAGGTATTAGAATGAGACAGACAGGTATGACAATGAGACATGCAGTTAGTGAGGTATTAGAATGAGACAGTTAGACAGGTATTGGAATGAGACAGTGTCACAGGTATTAGAATGAGACAGTGAGACAGGTATTGGAATAGGGCAGAAAGACAGGTATTGGAATGAGACAGTTAGATATGTATAAGAATGAGACAGACAGGTATTACAATGAGACATGCAGTTAGACAGGTATTAGAATGAGAGAGTTAGACAGGTATTGGAATGAGACAGACAGGTATTACAATGAGACATGCAGTTAGTCAGGTATTAGAATGAGACAGTTAGACAGGTATTGGAAGGAGACAGGTAGAAAAGGTATTCACAAAATTAATAGAGTGGTCAGTCTCCTCCTCAGTCTCTAACCCCTATATTCAGGTTTTTGGGTGCTCTACCTTCCTGTTAGGGTAGAGTACGGTCAACACCCAACCCCCCCCCCCCCCCCACCCCCCCCCGTCCCCCCGCGGTCCCCCCCCCCCGTCCCCCCCGTCCCCCATTTCGCTGAAGCAGAGGCTGCAGAACATGATGGATTGTTAAAATGTAAATCAGTATCTCTTTTTTTTTTTTTTTCGATTGGCGGGCATTTGCACAGCATCTGCCCCTCCGCCCCCATGCCTCGTTCCCCCCGTGTCGATTCCCCCCCTTGACCCCAAGGTCGCCGCCTCGCTCTGGCCCTCCCCGCCCCCCCGTGACCCCTCCTGGGACTGGCACAATCGCCGTGACCCCGCCCTCTAGACGGAGTAGCCAAAGTTCAAGGTAAAGACGTGGCTTTCTCCCCCACTGTCTGAGGGCCCGATCCTCTTTCAGCCGAGCTGATTAATCGCACCCCCTCTCTCTCTGTTCTCACAGGGTTTTCACCCCTGTGGGAGAGAGAGAAAGAGAAAGAGAGAGAGAGAGAGAGAGAGAGAGAAAGAGAGAGAGAGAGAGAGAGAGAGAGAGAAAGAGAGAGAGAAAGAGAGAGAGAAAGAGAGTAAAAAAGTTTGTCACTCAATCTACAAAATAAAGCTTTTGCAAATTTATCGTGGCTCTCGCGGGCATTTTTGAATCAAGAGCCCCCGCCCCCCATCTCCCCCCCCCCCCCCCCCCCCCTTCTCTGCTTCATTCAAGAGTTCTGCCGATGGTGTACATCTTTAGAGATGTTTGATAATTCCATTTAATATTAAGCAAAAAGGAAGGCGAAATTAAAAGAAAATCTACGTCCAAAAAAAATGATTTTTCTGGTGGTTATTGCATTATTACACTTAATTACATTTTTTTTAAAAGCCATTCACGGTCTCAAACATGCCAATGAAATGTAATATTGCAGTAGTGCACTGCACCTTTAATAATGCAAAAATAAAACAAGTAGACCAAGCTAGATCCAACGCTCTGTCATAATCTGTATGCCATTTCCAAAAACCTGCAAAACTGCCCGACACAATGTGGAAGAAAGCACAGTCCTCTGTGCAGTCACTTAGCACAGGCGTTTTCAAACTTTTCTGACCCAGGTACTGCCATCCACGCTCATAGGCATCCAGGGCACCCTCATCATACCTTATAGGGTTATCAGGGTTATATTTTTAAAAAAAAGAAATTAAAAAAAAGTTTTATATTTAGAAATATTTTCCCAAATCTATATATAGTCATTGCATATCAAGTCTGGCCAGGGACCCCCTACAGTACCTGTGAGGACCAGGGCTCACAGAGGTGCATGGACCCCCAGGACCTGGCAGATGCTCTTATCCAGAGCGATGTACAGTAATGGAGAACGTCAGTGTTGGTCTCAGGAATGCAAAAATACGGTAAGACCAAGATGGCACAGAAGGCCCATTAATAATCAGTAAGTGTATTGCCCGCCTAACAAACAGCAATCTTTACACAGCTATAGCGATAACATTATTCAATGACAGATAAGCAATCTTTACACAGCTATAGCGATAACATTATTCAATGACAGATAAGCAATCTTTACACAGCTATAGCGATAACATTATTCAATGACAGATAAGCAATCTTTAACACAGCTATAGCGATAACATTATTCAATGACAGATAAGCAATCTTTACACAGCTATAGCGATAAACATTATTCAATGACAGATAAGCAATCTTTACACAGCTATAGCGATAACATTATTCAATGACAGATAAGCAATCTTTACACAGCTATAGCGATAACATTATTCAATGACAGATAAGCAATCTTTACACAGCTATAGCGATAACATTATTCAATGACAGATAAGCAATCTTTACACAGCTATAGCGATAACATTATTCAATGACAGATAAGCAATCTTTATACACAGCTATAGCGATAACATTATTCAATGACAGATAAGCAATCTTTATACACAGCTATAGCGATAACATTATTCAATGACAGATAACCAATCTTTACACAGCTATAGCGATAACATTATTCAATGGGAAATCCAAAGAAAAAAAAGAAGGGGAAGAAAAAGGAAAAAGGTTATCCGGGGGGGGGGGGGGATAAATCGCTCTGGATAAGAGCATCTGCTAAAACCCCCCAAGGGCCTGATTTACTAAGCTGTTTAACGTGTACAAAACCTTTTAGCACATGCAAAACTAGTAACACAACCAATGATTGGTGCAAAGTAAAATGCCATGACCAATCATTGGTCATGTCATTGGTTTTGCGTGTGCTAAAAGGTTTTAGTAAATCAGGCCCCAAATGTAAAATTCTGTTTTGTGCTCACTATGAAATTATATCGTCTACCTGAACATAAACATCACTTCTGGCTAAAACACATTCTGCCCTGTCAGCTGTTCTGTCTATGCTACGATTAATTAGTCAAGATGGCAGGATGAGTTGTATTTATCTCCGAAAAAATGGGTCCCCCAAAAAAACCCAGAAATAATATTGTGTCCTTTTGCAGTGAGATTTCCAGATTTCAAGCCTGGCTCTCAAGCACAAATAGATTTGAAAGAGTCCAGAGCAGGGGTGTAATTAGTTCAGCCCAGAGATAATTTTTTAAATGTCAGGATATGCAATATCTTCACTTGGATAACCCAGGCCAATGTAGACACTGCTTAGACTGATTAAGGTGGAGACAGAGTATGGTTAAAACAACAGACAGTGCATAGTTTGCAGGGAGTGCCATTGACTGTGGGTGGAAGGCCATAGCAAGTGACGGTTAACTTAATGTAGCAATTCGGCCATGATCAGCATCCCAGCTTGAAGGTGTGGCACGATACCCCTGATGTCACTCAGATTTCCCGATTGGCTCAGAAGTACCAGTCTCTAGGATACTACATGACAGATCCCATCACTTTCTGTTGATTTCCAACAACCCATTTTAACTTCACCAGTTAGGACCAGGTGACCCACAACATCAGAGTCGTTGGCGTGATAATATTAGGCACCCCAGGATTGGCCAGCCCCTGAATTAGATTGTTGCATGTCCGAAAATTCGTGAAAAATTCTTGATGAGCTTATCAATAAATGTAGCTAAAATGTCATAATCAAGTAAATGACTAGGCTTGAGAAGAAGGACACACTTAATAAAATGCCTTTATTTCACGGCACATTCCAAAGAATTAATTATTAAAAGTCCAAGGCATTTCAGCACACCTTTGCCAGGGAATAAAAATGATTGGGTTAAGTAAATAATTTAAAGAAATATATTATATATATCTTCTGAAATTCATTGAAATTAACTTTTGAACTATATTTGAGGTGTGCTTCAGTCGCCTTGTTTGCGACTTCATTTGGATAAAACATTTTTTTTTTTTTTTTGCAATTAATTTTTCACTTTTGTTCTTTGGTTTTTAAAGCAGTGAAGATTGAGACGTCATCTTAAGCTGTGTTTCTTTTTTCTTTTTTTTTTTCTTCCATTTTTCTTTTCTTTCCTTTCCTTTCCTTTGTTAATATCCGCGGTTGCGTTCCAAACTTTTTGTTCCTGGTCTTTTTCTGACACGTATTTCAGAGATTTACAAAAGATGTCAAACAGTGCATTAGGGTAACATTGTCGTGTTTTCTCATGCCTTGGCCTAATCTTATTACAGCCACACATTTCAGTTGCAGTCTTTTCAACTTTTACTTGGAGTAGGGGGGTGGGTGAGGGATTTACGGGGGGGGTAATTGAAGATGTGATTATGTTATAATCTGCCTCCCTGCCTCTATATTACTATCTCTGAAATTCACCCTTGAAATTAGTTGCACAATGAAGGCCTTTTACTCCAGTAACAGTGAGAGTGATTGAATGCAGTTCTGTTGAGGACAGTCCTGGACAACACTTTCAGCTAAGAAGAACCTATTTTGTATATGAGGGCATCTATAAATGAAAGTTATCTGTGGTATATAATAATAATAATAATAATAATTATTATTATTATTATTATATCACATTTTTAATTTTGACTTGAAATTTAGAATGAGAGAAAGTCCTTCATACATACATTAAAAAAAAATAAAAAAAAATCCAATGCAGTGCATTTCGGACACTATATCTCTATGATAGCTTGAATTATTTCCCAGCCAAGCTGGTATGATGTATTTCAGTTTGAGGGCAGCTCTAGGGTGCTTGGTGAACCCCCCCCCTCTCCCCACCCCCACCCCCACCCCCACCACCCATTGTGTTATATTGTTTAGCCAGTATTTATTTATTTTTTTCAAAAAAAAGGAACCCGCGTTGCAAACGTCCCAAGCAGGCGATTGTCTCCCTGAGTGTCACTTATCCTATGCGAGCAGGACCCAGCGAGGGGTTCAATAGCCGCATTGATGAGAGGTCAATTGCCTGTCAAAGGCTACGCGCGATTAGACACCAGCGGGTATACTTTGCAATGCAGGCGCCCCCCCCCCCCCCCCAAAAAAAAGGCTGATCACTGGGCCCCCCCTCCGGACCCCCTTTTTTTAACCCCACACACCCCCACACCCCCCTCCCCTCTCAGTTCAATGTTAATGTCCTGTTGAGACCAGTCAGCCAGTACTGGTGTTAACCTCTATCCTTCTCCCTCCTCTTTTTCTCACCCTGGTCCCTTTCTTGTCTGCTGTCAGCTGCCCGTGACCCCCCCGTGACCCCGCGACCCTTACTCCTGACCCCTGGACTCTTTCCCACGCCACGCCCTTTTGTGAGAGGGTCCGCGCCATGGCAACGTGGCGGTGGTCACCGCTGCACCGCTGCCACGGGTAACAGATGGACAGGGCTCTGGAAATAACTTTGTTGAACCAATCTACCCCCCCAATGCCCGCCACCCTCGCGGGGCGATTCATAATGCCGCTGATCTGAGTGTAACACAATCTGATTAAGTCATTATCATGCCAATAACTAATTTATACTGGCGTGCAACACACAAACAAGAATAAAATCCTGTGGCTGGGGGATGCCATCAAGACCCATCCAGAATAGCATAGCACTGTTGCTTGTTGCTTTTACATTTATCAGTACGATATTTCAATGCTTTAGTTACATATTAGACTCCAAACGAGTGCAGTTTTCTGGCATATCACATCACATCTCATCAAGTTTTAATTGGATTGGGATTTTTGGAAGAAAAAAAATGCCCAATTTGGTGTCTTACAGGATTTCTCACATTGACGAAACTGTATCTTTAAAGTCTTTCACTTAGTCTTCTCCGTGGAAGGCAAACAAACAAGAGATAATGAAAAGGGAACTCCTATGGAGACGCTTCTAAGGATCTGATATAATTTAACGCCAAATAGTGTTAAGTCTTGATTTTATAGTGTGAGTGTTCACACAAAAGTAGCCCCGTGACAAAATCACACTGAGACAGAGGTCATTTGAATAATCCAGGCACAGATTTGAAATTACGCAAAACACACACACGCCACTAAAGCTTTTTGTGTACTTTTGTGTAAAAATGTTGAGAGCACTTTGGAAACAGCCCCATTCTAAATGTCTGACAAAACGAACTAGACTCTGCAAACTGCTGAGCCAGTGAAGCTCAACCCACAGGCCGTCGATGCAAAAAATCACTCAGACACTTATTCAGGTTTTTTTTTTAGGGCCCCCCCCCCCCCCACCTCTCCCCTCCACGCTCAGCATCTGTGTCTATATATTTCTCTCTCTCTCTCCTTCTGCACCCTCCCTCTCTTCCTCCCTCCCTCCTCCCTCTCTCTCCCCTCTGCCTCTCAGTTTATTGTAGCAAAAGAGATTTTCTCCATTGAAGCCCAGTCTCTTAGGTAACCCCAATCCTGCATGAAAGCGATGCAGAGAGAGGGAGAGAGAGAGAGAGAGAGAGAGAGAGAGAGAGAGAGAGAGAGAGAAAGAGAGAGAGAGAGATCGAAAGGAAATCGAAAGACACAGAGAGGGTGAGGACAGAAGGGGTCTTACAGAGAGGGAGAGAGGAACATGGAGGCACAGGAGCATGAGACGAAAAGAGAGAACGGAATTCACAAGAAACTGAGGAAAGAAACAACAAGACAGAAAGAAAACAAGAGAAAAAGAGGAGAGGTAACAGAAGTAGATGTGATTTTGGAGAAGTGGTTATGGATTCGGATTATGAGTTCATTTTTGTGGTCAGTAGTTGATCATGGTTCATGTCAGTCTTTGAACTTCAGTTGTTTTTTATTTTAATTTTTATGGTAGGCCCAGTTTAAAAAAAGAAAGAAAAACATTTAGGCTATGAATGAAAATGTACCCTCTTACCTTAAAGTATTATACAACTATAACAAAAACTTCTGAAATGGGTCAACTGCCTTTTTAAACCGATCAGTTATTTCAAAAACACGCGCTGCAGTATTTGTAACGGTCATTCGTAATAAAACTTAACGCCATGAGAAGCTTGGCAAATAACAGTGGTAGAGCAGTTGGTATAAACTGAGGTTAGGGTCAAGTTATCCTCAGTTGAGGGGGTTGAAATTTTCCCCCCTCATCGATTGGCAATGGAACCTGCACGCGCCTTCTTTCTCAAGACACCGGACTGACGTCGGATTCCTTTCCGGCGGAGAGGGCATTTCAGGCAGCTGGCTCGTTCGTGCTGCTCCGCTGCTCTCTCGCCCTAGAACAACCTGAGCATCCCCCAATTTTTTTTTACGTATAGTCTTCTCACCGAACCTTTTTTTTCTTTTGCAGGGAATGGTCAGTCTTGTCTGAGTAGCCTACATTTTTAACGGCTCAAATCCACCTGAGCCTTTTGAGGATGTTACGCGCAGGTGGAGAAGTGATCCATTTTTATTCTTAGCCTACTTTTTCCCACGGAGTTCATAGTTTAGGCTACGTTTTTTTTTTTTTCTTTTCACCAAAAACACGTTGATGCTTTTGGCTATTAGTAATAGTGGTGTCAATGTCGTTAAATTAATCCATAGCCTACATTATTAGAACGCATTTAATTGTTATTTATAAACAAGTATTTCAGGAAGAAGACATCCAGTACATTTGGAGTAGCCTACTTCTTTTACATAACAGAAATTGAGACTGGCTGTCAGATGTTCTAAATTGAATCCATGCCTTAAAATTGTTTATACCGTGGCACAATTATGGACATTTGTCTTAAATAATTTAAGGACGCTGGAGTCTTGACAAGCTATGATTTATTTTATTGATTTCAATTAATGCACAAACTACGTTGTTCTTTACATGGATAAAAAAATCTAATATTGGGAGGAAAATAGGCTATAGGCCTAAATTTGGTATTTATCTTTGATCCATTTAGTAAAACTGTTAAATTTAGTTTTTTTATTTGTGTTTCTCTTTTCTCTTTTTCTTGATTTTTTTTGTATCGCATGATTATTTTTCCTGATCTCACTTTCTCTTTGTTTTCTTTTAGTTCGTGATTAGTTTGCTGCAAGGAACACTCTTCTTTGCCGATCTTTTCCCGCGGCTCATTTGACTGCCGCTTTTAAACAAGATGACTGCTAATTCATCACGGAGGAGGTCGATGGATTGTTAGCCTGGCTGTCGGGTTACGGAGCTACAGACGTTGGGCTCGTGCCTAACTGCCGGTCACTCTGTCCGCCCCTCGTGCTGCCCGGGTGTCCGGGGGCTGATTGTCCAAACGCAATTCTTGTGTCTACCTCTACGAAATCAGGAGTTGTGGATGGACATCACGCTCCTGACTCTCCAACCTCCCCAGAGAAAAAGAGAGAGGGCGTGAGTGTAGAGGGAGAGTGTGTATGTATGGGGGTGTGTGTGTTCGGGGTTGGGGGGGGGGGAGTGGGGGGGTGGTTGGTTCAGAGAAGTGAAAGAATAGACAAGGGAGGGAGAAGGGGATTGGGGTAAGAGATGGAGAGCGAGGGATTAAAGGAGAGGGAGAGATTTGGGGAAAAGAGGAGGGTGGAGGGAGAGGGAAAGTTGAAGGTAAATGGATGTGGAGGAAGAGAGAGAGAGAGAGAGAGAGAGCGAACGGTAGGCTCTAATGTTGAAAGTCATGAGGGATGGAGGGAGAATGTGGTTGGAGATTCAATGAGGTAAGAAAGAAGTTGGAAAGATGGGTAAAAATGTTAGAAACAGAAAGGGAGGGAAAAGGAGAGTGTGACAGTGATAAGCAGAGAGAGAGAGAGAGAGAGAGAGAGAGAGATGGCATTAAAATGCTAATGGCCCAACTCAATGCACAGCAGACCCACTGCCTGTGTTAATCACTGGTGGACACATACTGGGGCAAATCTGCCACACACACACACACACACACACATGCATGCACACACATGCATACACACACACACACACACACACACGCATGCACACACACACACACACACACACACACACACGCACACAATTGTTCAATTATAATACCATCATACATGCACATGCATCTGTGTACACTGAAAAGAGGAGCATCTATTTAAAGTACCCAATCAGATCATATTTATTCAATCATTCCAATCATTTAATGTTTAAACTGTGAATATACAAACAACACAAATGTTTCACGTACATTTAAAGCAAGCAAATCTTGCGGAACCACTGTCCACAATTCAATTGAGTAAATCCCAATGGATTTTTTTTGTCGTCAGTGTATGGTGTCAGTGCCAGATAAAGTGTTAAAGGATAAAATGGCTCTCAAAAAGAAATGGTGAAACCAACTTTTTTTTTTTTTTTGGGTCTTTTGCTTCCAGCTGTGCCCTTCAGTGGCTGTCTCTCATGGTCTTTCTTCCTTGTCCAGTTGCAGAGAGCACATTAGACACTCTGAGCTGCTGGGTTTTTTAAATTCTCCCGGCAGGAGGCTGATTGTGATTAGACCGCAGGCTTTGCTTCCCTGTAAGTGGTAACTAGTATTTATTTTCACAGCGATTTTTGAGTTAATGCACAGTGTCATATTTCTGTAATCTCAATAAACCACAGTATGTTCACTGAATTGCCTGTTTATTGTATGGTTCTTTACAGTGTCTTATCTGTCTGTTTTCATCTGCCCGAGTTTTATAGGATTACAAAGGAATTTATCAAGGATTTTATTTAACAAAGTTAAATATCACTGTTCTCAATATCTCTCCATATCTCTCTCTGAAAACAGAAAGAACAGAAGATTCGATCCATCTAGGGTCATTATTTAGCATTATATATTTCTCTTTCTTGAAATGTAGTCACATGTTGTATTACAGGAATAACAATTGTTGTTTGAAAAATGTTTTGAAACTGTACACATTACATTACATTACATTATAGGCATTTAGCAGACGCTCTTATCCAGAGCGACTTACACAACCTTTTATAATTTTTTACATATTATCCATTTATACAGCTGGATATATACTGAAGCAATTCAGGTTAAGTACCTTGCTCAAGGGTACAACGGCAGTGTCCTACCTGGGAATCAAACCTGCAACCTTTCGGTTACAAGGCCAGTTCCTTAACCATTATGCTACATTGCCGCCCCAACACACGTACACACATTCAGGGTTTTAATTGCAAAAAACAGCTCTTACAAATGTAGTCTCAATGACTGACCTGAACTCATACCATATTTTAAGTCGAATCACAACAAGCATAACCTCAAAATCAAACCTCAGAATACTCAGTCAACCATTCAATAAATCAATAAATAAATAAATAAAACAAAGAACTTAGCAACTAAAACTGCCCATTATTTCACAAAACAGAATTACTGAGTTAGCTGGATAAGTGGACTGAGTAAAACCCGGAACCCTTCCAAATCTGGATCATGGACTGAAGTAAAAAGAGCTGTACCAGGTTTTGCAGTTATCCAGCTAACTCAGTAATCCTGCTTTGTGAAATAACCCCCCCCCCCCCCCCCCCCCCCGTGTTTGTCCTCACTTTTAAATGTTTTGACACATTGATGTGGGCATTCTGTAATGAAGAAAAGTGATGCATAATTAGGTCAGTACTCATCAGGAACAGACAAGAAACCCACAACATCTGTTTACCAAAAAATAACCCAGTGCTTCATTACAACAATAAAAAATACATACACTCCTCAGCCCACAAGGACACTAAACTGAAAAGAAAATCTACATCAGCTTCCTTCTTCAGCTTCATTCATTTATTTTCGTTAAGTAAGAATAGACAATTAAGAATAAATGTGCAGAGAGTTGCTCTTTTACATGGGAGAAGTCAAACTGTATCCTCCTCCAGCAGGCCTCTACTGCCCACACAGTTTCTCAGCAGCTAGTTTACTAAACCACGACAGGCCAATTCTGCGGTAACGGAATTACAATTCACAAAAATTTTGGCCTTAATTTTACTTGCTGTGGATAAGTCTTAAAGCCTAACTGATAAAGCCTAACAGCTTTATAACTTCAGATGATACCTCTGCTATCATATCAAAATAAAAAATTGGAAACTTCCTGCATGTGGAAGGGTCCAAGACCGAAAGAGCGTTGGTAATGGAATTACGGCAGAAAATTGGGTATTTTTTTATTTTTCCTTCCACATGCAAGAAGTTTCCAATTTTTTTTATTATGATATGATAGCAGGGGTATCATCTGAAGTTATAAAGCTTTTTATAATCAGTTAGGCTTTAAGACTTATCCACAGCAAGTAAAATTATAAGGCCAAAATTGTAATTCCGTTACCGCGGAATTGCCCTTCACTGGGTGCCAAACATAGGACATTTTACTGCAGGCATTACACACACATATATATATATATATATATATATATATATATATATATATATATATATATATATATAAAGACCATTTTTTTCTTGATTTGGCTCTGTACTCCACCATTTAAGATTTGTAATCAAACAATTCACATGTGGTTAACGTGCAGATTCTCAGCTTCTATTAAAGGGTATTTTCTATACACTTTTGATGAACATGCCTCCATGTTTTCACTGTCTTTCAGCAATTATAAATAAAACGGCTGTATCTGACTGATTCTTCTATTGACACAATTTCCTTTGTCTGCGACAATTACAACTTTTTGTCAAATATATGCATTCATACATACTGAAATGTATTAATAGTAATAACCTATCAATTGGATCATGGTATTCTTTGAAATCCTGTGATGTTCTGTAATAAATACTTTAAAAATATATATTTCTTTAAGTTTTTAAGTAGCCTACATAACTAGTTTTTAATGTAGGCTACACATATAGGCTTCCTATGGTGTGATCATGGTATGTAGATAATAAAGTATTTGCTTACTATATTTCAGAATAAAGAATATTCAGGCAGATGGGCTTTAACTTTCAATGGACGCATTTACATCTGCAGTCGCGGCCGATAATAAATCCAGGCGTTGTGCTTCGAGAAACCACAGTAGGTCGCTAGACTGTGATGCTGAAGCAAAGGAAGTTGGAGTCGCTTGGGGTGCATATCCGGCAGAAAGATGGCTGCCACTAAGCGACAGTGACACTTTGTTGTTATTAACCTGAGCAAGAAGTTTTTTTTGCTAATTAAACGACAATAACGCTGCTCCAAAGAGTTACTTCGTCTTGTCGAAGAAAGCGGGAAGACACTGCTAGCTACATATCTAATCTTGATTAACGGTGCGTAATGTAAAATTTTGATAGCTTGCTAGCAAGGTTCGTAGACAGCAGGTAGACAGCAAGCATTGGTCGCGCAGCACTAGCTTCTCAATCCAAAAGGCAGTAACGTTAGCTTTGTGTTGCCAGCTCTCTAAACACAACTCAGTTATTAGCTTAGAATGTTACCAAGCCTGTTAATTATAAGTTAGCCAACCTCCTACTTGCATAGAAATAAAGCATTAAATCAGTAGCCTAGCCTACTACAGTAGGCTATGTGTTGGTACTGGTAGGCTATTTGTATCGTTTAGAAACAAATTTCTAAAAGATAACCATTGAACTGCCCTGCCAGTTGCCTATATTTGCTTGCAAGTGTCCCGGACAGTGCCTTTTGCATTTAGAAAATTGCTAGCCATCTGGGCGGATTTTATCTTCACAGAGTCTGTTGTCTGGAACTGGCGCAGGGAACAGCAAGAGCCTACTATTGTCCTAACTAAGTCATTTTTACGTTATAAGATATCGGTCGATACGGTTTAGACCTGTTGCTCGTTTAATTTTGGTCAGTGAATGAGCCAGAAATAGCCAACAAACTAATGTCAGTGCAAATAAGCGCAGGGATTTAATGTATCGACAGGGTTTTCGTGCATCAGTCAAGTATTGATTTATTTGAAGCAACATTAAAGCTTTTAATTTAGCGTAACGTTGCTTTGATCTATCTTTCTTATTAGAAATATTAGGATACGTTTTTTAAATCTGAACGTCATTCAAATTCATTGCGCGTTTTTTAAACTTGAAGCCTGTCGCGTTTTTGTATTTATCCTGAACAGTGAACACTGAATGTAAGATTAGCTGCGAAAATTAAAATTGTAGCCTACATAATTCTGCCTTTTTTAAATAATGTTTTGTAACAATAATATAATTGCAACTTTTAAATTTTCATTCTGTTTTCACACAACTTTTCACACGTGAACCACTTTTTTTTTCTGAAAACGAAGATCAGGATGAGCGACATTTATGTGATGATTCTGTGATGGAAGATCAGCTCTGTCACTGTCTTCTCTGCCTCAGTGACCCTATCTTTGTGTTGGGCCAGGAATACATTATCACAACCATATTAACTGACATAAGTATGCACAGACGGCCGATAAATTCAAGAGTCGATGTTATCCATTTGTTATTTATTTTGCCAGACACATCAGTTCAAATTGAACAAACCTTGAATTTTACCTAGAAATTTCCAATCGACAATGTGTTGAGCAGGTAAATTCCCCGCTGCTTTTGATTGGATTGGTGGACATTTGTGCATATATTATCTCAGTTTGGATACAGAAGCCTCCAGATGTATTGGAGATCCTGACTCGAGCCAAAATGGAGTAGTGTGCTCTGACTGGTCAGCCTCACAGTGGGAATCGAATACCTGCACCTCTCATTGTTTGTTTTCCCGGTTCAGTCCAGGCATCTCAGGACACACAATGGCCGCTCCAGTCAATGCCCAGAACCCCAGCAAGACCTGGGAGTTGAGCCTTTATGAGCTGCACAGAACCCCACAGGTAATGGCGCTGACAGACTTACCGCCAAATCTCCAGTGAGCCCTGTCCCTTGGGCCGGAGGGCTGGTGTCGGCAAGTCTCTCCTGACTGCTGTGCTGTTCCCCTCCCTGCCTACAGGAGGCGATAATGGACGGCACAGAGATCGCTGTGTCCCCCCGCAGCCTCCACAGCGAACTGATGTGTCCAATCTGCCTGGATATGCTGAAAAATACCATGACGACCAAAGAGTGCCTGCACCGGTTCTGCTCTGAGTGTATCGTCACGGCGCTCCGATCAGGGTACCGCCCGCTTTCTCACGCTCCTGTTCACTGTGTGTGTGTGTGTGTGTGATCCTGAGTGACAGCTCATTCTCCTTGTATCCTGATGACTGATCCTACCAGGAGGCCTGAAACCAGAGTTGTCTCAAACTGCAGTGCTGGTTTTGTAGCGTCTGCAGAGTTTTTGTGGGTTTCCTTCAATCATTAGTGAATGTAGGGCTTTAAAACAAGTGTGTGGACTCTTTAGCAGCCCATTGACTAATTTATCTCTGAAAGGATGCTCCAAAAAACCAGCAGACCAGTGCAGCCCTGAGTTCAGAATCTCTGCTTTAAACTAACTGCCCTCTCCCCCTTCCGCCCGTCTCCTCCAGGAACAAGGAGTGCCCCACCTGTCGGAAGAAGCTGGTCTCCAAACGCTCCCTGCGGCCGGACCCGAATTTCGATGCACTGATCTCGAAGATATACCCAAGCAGGGACGAGTACGAGGCCCACCAAGACCGGGTTCTGGAGCGGCTGAGCCGACTGCACAACAAACAGGCCTTGAGCTCCAGCATTGAGGAGGGCCTGAAGATACAGGCGCTAGTCAGGTCAGTGTTAGCATTAGCACAACCATTAGCATTAGCGTTAGCATTAGCACAACCATTAGCATTAGCGTTAGCATTACTGTTAGCATTAGCAAGCTGTTCTACTAGATCTTCTCTGGGTGTTTGTTTTAGATGGGTGGGTTGAGTTGGGGGGGTGTCGCATTGGACTATTCGGACAGGCCGCTCATCCAACTCCACTAGATTTGAAGGTTAAAATTGTAACGTATCACTGTCACTGTTGATTACATTTTTGTCTTTAGCCTACGCTCTTATCCAGAGCTACTTTGCATACATACAAGTGCATACATAGCCAAAGGTTTTGGCAAAGAGCAGGGCTGTGTTAGCTTGTAGCATCGGCGGAGCTAATGAACCCTTAATAGAAGACATTGACGGTCATTTTGGTCTCCTCCCCCCTCTCAAGACCCCAGAGGGTGCGCAAGCCACAGCAGGAGAGCGACAACACCACCTTCAGCGGCGGAGAGGACAACTGCGACGCGCGCTCCCACCTGTCCCAGGATTCGGCCCCGCCCCTCCTTCACCCGGGACCCCTCCTTAACGAGGCGGTGGAGGTCGGAGCCGGGCCCAGCCGGAGCAAGCGGGCCAGAGTTTCCGACGAATCCTGCCCCGAGGGGGGACCGGGCGAGCCCCACACTCTCCCTGCCCCCACTCCACCAAGAAGGCCCCGGCTCAGAGATCGAGCTGGTGTTCCGCCCACACCCCCTGCTGGTCAACATGCAGGACTACAGTCAGACCAGGTGAGTAATGGTGATTGGGGAGGGAGGACAGGGTGGCAACAGTGGGCAGGCATTCAACAGGACAGAGTTCTGAGATTGGTCCAAAATGCAAATGAGACTGTTGTGTGGGTTTTGGCCTTCATTTTAATTTTTTTATTTTTTTAAAACGTTTGCCGTTACCAGTTTAATTTGCCACTCATTATTGCGTCATGTGCTGATACTCTTCTTAAATCTATGGGCCATTATATACACTCTGTATTCTCACACATTAACACCCCCCAAACCCATCCTCCCTCCCTCTCTCTCGCAACCCCCCTCTCGCTCTCTTTTTCTCTCCCCCTCCCTCTCTCAGGTACGTGAAAACGACGGCCAATGCCACAGTGGACCACCTCTCCAAGTACCTGGCCCTCCGCATAGCCCTGGAGGAGCGACAGGCGGACGGACAGACAGAAGGCGAGGCGGGGGACGACGGAGGAGGAGGAGGAGGAGGAGTGAGCCTGCAGAACGTCAGCGAGAAGCAGTACACCATTTACATCACTACGTCAGGCGGACAGTTCTCGGTGAGCACCGTTTCCGCGGTACCCGTCAACCGTTTCCCTGGCGATTTGTCCTGACGATTACATTTACATTTTGTCCTTTAGCAGATTCTGTTTTCCAGGGTGACCTGCACAGTTTACTTTTCTTTTTTTTTTAAACCTACAGTCCATTTATACAGTTGGGTATTTTCCCAAAGCAAGTTAGGATAAGCTCCTAGCTCAAGGGCATAATGGCCATATCCAATCACAAGCTCAGTTCCCCAAACCATTATAACACGCTACTGTCCCTCTCACTGATTGGCTCTCTAACACTGTTCTCTCTCCTTCGCCAGACTCTGAATGGCTCTCTAACCCTGGAGCTGGTCAATGAGAAGTACTGGAAGCTCAGCAAGCCTCTGGAGCTGTACTACGCTCCTACCAAGGAACCGCTACAGCAGTGAGAGAGAGAGAAAGGGCGGGAATGTGCGAGAGAGAGGGATGCAGCGCCACACCTCTCCCCTCATACCTTTCTGTCTCTCCCAGCCTCTTTCTGACATTTTAACGATCGCACAAAGACGAGAGCTCCTCTCTCGCGCACTGGGACAGTCTGCTGCTGCCGAGAGCGAGGGAGAAAGTGCGCGATTGGTAAGAAATGGTTCTAGAGGGTATGAGAATGTGTGTGTCTGTGTGAGAGGGAGTGTGCATGAGAGGAAAAAGTGAGAAATGTGTGGATAAGAAGAAGAGGAGGAGAGGGGGACAGAGAAAGTTTGAAAGGGGGGGGGGTGGTGGTAGAGTATGTGTGAGTGAGGGCGTGTACAGTGAGTGTGAGCAGGTGTGGGAGAGAGACAGACGGTGAGAAGCGGACTCTGGGTTTACTCTCTCTGCTGCCCAAGTAAAGCCTGTGAACTCTCCACTCTTTCATCCTCACTTCACATAACTTCAAATCTGACAGTTTGAAGTACAACCGCCCCCCCCCCCCCCCCCCATTTAATTTTCACTTGGAGCTCCCCCTCCAGTTGTTATTTGGGACGGAACCACCCATGCCTTTCACCTTCCAGAACACGAGGTAGACCCACCCCCCCCCCCCTCACCTCACACCCAATCAGCACTGTGTATATCTCACCTTTTCCGTTACCCATAATGCCCAAGTGTTGTACAGCCATTTTGTATATTCAGATTAAACGATTATATTATGAGTGAAGTTGACGACGCAATATCACAGGGGTAAGGAACTGATTTGCCAGGACAACTTTTTTTCCATATGGTAAGGAAGAACAACGGTTACATTTTTTTTATTTTTATTTATACATCAGGCCTGGAATAAACCAGCCAGTGTATAGGGCCTTGAACCAGAACAAGATGACTGAATGGTTGCTGTGAATTGGGCTGCTTACATTCTCTGTAAAACCATGAGAAGCCTTCTGGCGTCCATTTTTAAAAATAATTTCTCTGTATAAACTAAAACATATGTATAAAAACATGTTCACTGGAACAAACCATGGAAGTGAAATATTCAAATCTGGACCTCAAATCCAAATCCAGCCCTAGTTCCTTTTTTCCCCCAGGTAATTAACTGAACAATTAGTACTCCTGATTGGTCAGACACCAGCAGTTTTCGGACCTCGAGGACCGTGATTTGAACACTTGGGTTCTACATTGGTGGAAAAACCAATCTTTTTATATATATAAAAAAAAAAAGCATCAGTTCTGAACCTTGTCCAAGTTTCAGTCCCTCTGAAGTACTTTCCCTTTTGCACTTTTGTAATTTGCGATGGTTAATAGTGATTACAGACTGCTTTGAGATACCTTTGTGTGGTGTGATTTGATCAGTAAACTCTGTACAAAAACCTGAATCAATGCACATTACACCCCATTTTAATAATAACCCTGGCTTTTTAAAATTAATTTAATTTAACCAGGACGGTCAAATTCAGAACTCCGGTTATGTACGACCTTGAGGAAATAAAAATCGGTGGAAAGTAAAAGGATCGGATGTAATGGGCAGGGTGTGGGGTTGATTATTTGTAAGTTCAGGAAACTAAATTGAAATTCAAGACAAAATGCACTGAAATTTAAGAGAAATTGTGAGAGTTAAACTAAGAAACCAGGGGCAACACCACTGCTCTTTAAAAAAAAAAAAACCTATGCCATGGGATTAGCCTCAGTCTACCTCCACAAGGTTTCCTCTAATCTTTCTCAGTATCTCTCACACAAACTAAGATTAAAAAAAATAAAAGTTACGTGGGGGTGGTGGTAAGTAGGTGCCGCTGGGTGATTCTCTGTGCGTTTACATTCCGGAACATCTTGACCTCTACCCTCTCCTAGAGGGTTGTGGGAAAACGAGTGACAATCCTACCCCCCCCTCCACAATTCCACCCCCCAGGACAGAAACACAAGGCTGCAGTTGGGAAAACAGCAAGTTTTATTGACAGTTTATTGGGAGAAGGGGGGGAAGCGCCTACTTCTTCTTGGACACACCCACGGTGCGACCACGACGACCGGTGGTCTTGGTGTGCTGACCACGCACACGAAGACTAGAGAGAGAGAGAACATATGAGAACGAGAGAGAGAGAGAACATGGGAGTGAATGAGTGCAGTGTAAAATGGTGAATACACACACACACAGCAGCCAAAACTGAAGATCATCTCCAAATGAAAAGGAAGATAAAAATTAATTCCCCCGCACTTCCCTCAGAGCTTGGAGTGCATTGTGCACAGACAGAGCCGGCAGAACGGCATACACGGGTCAGGCGTCCGCGAGATTTACACAATAAGATTTAAATCCTCTTCAGTTTAAGCATTGCAAAAAAAAAAATTCAAACGTAAAATTGTGTTTTCACATGGTTTCTCAAACATTACATGTTGGAAAGTTTGTCATCCAGGACTCACACTGGTTTTCACATCGTTATTGATCTAAAGCAAATCTATGGGGAATGGTGCTTTGAGGTGAGGGTGGACAATTTCAACACTGAAGAACACCGGTAGCTCAACACTGGGGGAAGAACACCGGTAGCTCAACACTGAGGGAAGAACACCGGTAGCTCAACACTGAGGGAAGAACACCGGTAGCTCAACACTGAGGGAAGAACACCGGTAGCTCAACACTGAGGGAAGAACACCGGTAGCTCAACACTGAGGGAAGGACACCGGTAGCTCAACACTGAGGGAAGGACACCGGTAGCTCAACACTGAGGGAAGGACACCGGTAGCTCAACACTGAGGGAAGAACACCGGAAGCTCAACACTGAGGGAAGAACACCGGTAGCTCAACACTGAGGGAAGGACACCGGTAGCTCAACACTGAGGGAAGGACACCGGTAGCTCAACACTGAGGGAAGGACACCGGTAGCTCAACACTGAGGGAAGGACACCGGTAGCTCAACACTGAGGGAAGGACACCGGTAGCTCAACACTGGGGGAAGAACACCGGTAGCTCAGCACAACCACAGAAGCTTTACAGCCCAGCAGTAAACGATGCATTCCTTGTTCAGGATTTAAGGACAAACATGCAGGTGTTGTTTCTGAGGACAGGACCAAACACCCCCATTATATTCACCCCAAGATCACCACTAAAGAATTCCACACAGTATTCAAACATTGTTTAGCAAGAAAACATGTTAGGCTTAATATAAAGCCTTGTTCTCCCTCTCATCAATATCCAGGGGAACCTAAGACCCTTATGAAAATCAATTCTGATCTTGCCTACAAGTGGGAGTGAATTCAGACTTTTTTAATTCGAGGGATTTAGACACAAAAATATCCTGCATTTTATACAATGGTTGGGTTTGGGCATTTCCTAATATTTAATCTTCAGTGGCACAGGATTAGTCACTCCCACTTTGCCAAAAAACTCTGCCCAACTGCTCCCTGAAAATGAAGGTTTTTTTCTTTGGTAATAAAGGGAATTTTCTTACCCCCAGAAGTGCCTGAGACCGCGATGAGCCCGGATCTTCTTCAGCCTCTCCAGATCCTCTCTCAGCTTGTTGTCCAGACCGTTGGCGAGAACCTAGAACAGATGACAGGCATCAGCACGCTTACATTTTTTCAAATATTTTTTTTACGGAAAGCAGACGCTCAGAGTGGCTGTTGAGGAGTTTGAGCTACAGTCTTTCGGAGTTTATCAGGAGGGTCTTTGCCATCTGTTGGACTGTTGTTATTCCGGCAAATGTATAAAATTTTTTTAAAAAAAGTCAATTTCTGCTGAGATGGCAGAGTTCACACTAAACAAACACTGCCTGTGCTCAGCCTTCAAAATGTTTGCCAGACAACTCAGGTCTACACACAGCCAGGACCCCTCACTATCCACAAGACATTAAACCATACTTGTGACTGTGGGGAACCTGACTGGCAATTTTTCAGAGGAGCACCCTGAACAGAACGCAATTTTAAATTCCTCCACGATTGGACCTCTTCGCAGATCTGTTCCAGTCTCAAGCCGTGGCGGGCGATGCCGACCCACCTGGCTGTATTTGCCATCCTTGACGTCCTTCTGTCTGTTGAGGAACCAGTCTGGGATTTTGTACTGCCGTGGATTCTGCATTATGGTCACCACTCTCTCAACCTGAGGTAGAGAAACAAAAGCAGGAGTCATCCCCACCAATCAGCACTGCAGGAGGAATCACCCAACCAATCAGCACTGCAGGAGGAATCACCCAACCAATCAGCACTGAGGAAAATAATAAAAGGTCCAAAAGCAGGAACTTTCCAGCCTGCTAGTTCAATAGCGGTCCAAAATAATACACTCAGCTGCAAAAGATCTCCAGTCTGAGAAGACTGAGCATAAGCCGCTTTGTGGACTGCATATCCTGAATTTTTGCCTCTTAGCAAGCTCTGTGACCAAGTCTTACTATATTCCTGTACTGGAATTTAGTAGGTGCTCATAGCCAAAGCAACAAATTTAAAGTGCAATGATTAGGGTTCAAAGCAGATTCATTCCCTCGAGGGGGAGAGTGTAGTACTAAGAGAGACACCAAGTGCAATAAGTGTACACACGATTGACAGCTTGACAACTACCCTATTTAACATTAAACCAACTTATACAAACAAGAAAACTACCCCAGAGAGCATTAATACACAATAAACGAACAACAGCCAATGACCAGAAGACTCTGGGGAAAGAAAGGAACGACGTTGGATCTAAAAGACGTCATTCTCAGTACGAACACAAGGCATCCTTTTACTGATGCCTGACTGCACAGATTCTCAGATCTGAATGTAAACGGATTGGTTTGTACGACACACAGTGCCCACTTCGGCTAAGCCTCTCTCCCATCAAGATTTAACGGCGTTTTCACACGATCCTGTAGAGCAGCACGTTTTAAACCAAGACTTCAGGGATCCAGTGCTCAGAGACCCGCCCCCAGCACAGGAACCAAAGAAATGAACTCTAAACGCCCGCTAGGACTCACCTCATCATCAGACAGCTCCCCAGCCCGCTTGTTGAGGTCGATATCAGCCTTCCTCAGCACGACATGGGCGTACCGTCTGCCGACACCCTGCAAATCACACATTTATACCAACTCCGGTCACAAGTCTCACGCTTAAAAAAAAAGGGCCGACTCCACATGCCAGTGTAGAATAATGGGTAAGGGCTGGGCTTGTAACCCAAAGGTTGCAGGTTCGATTCCGAGGCAGGACACTGCCGTTGTACCTTTGAGCAGGGTACTTAACCTGCTCAGCAAAACATAAAATATATAAATGGACGCTCTAAGAAATGCAAATAAGTTGTGTGCAAGTAAATCCGGATAAGTGCTGGTCTGCTAAATGCCCATAATGTAATGATTGAGGTCATGTCCTCAATCAGGACCCTCTTGCAACCCTACATTTCTTCACACTGAAGTTAATGACAGAAGGTGAACTGTATTATTGCCACATTAGAGCTGGCAATAGACGATACAGAAATCAAATTTTAACAGGTAAAAACTGTACTGGGTTGTCATTTATTGCGTGAGAATCGCAACAAGCAGGCATGACACTTGGGACGTCCCGTTATCCAATGCTACTCCCCACCCAAGTTCTCACCTTGATGGCGGTGATGGCGAAGGCGATCTTCCGCCTCCCGTCAATGTTCGTGTTGAGAACACGCAGGATGTGCTGAAACTTCTCGGGAATTACGAGAGACTAGAGTAAAAGGAAACAACGAGGTTAACTGCCCGTTCCAGAAAAAAAAAATTACAAAAAAAAAAAACAGCTAAATTACAATAACTGGCTTAAAGACCGACATGGTCGGTATTGGATTCAAATGAGACGGCCAGTTTATCAAAGCAATCAATGGCCTAAGGTTAGCTTGCAGCAAGAAATGGTTCTATTTTAGTTAGCCAACTCGGCTAGCCCAGCTACACTTTATCATTGTGTTCCAACTCTTTCTGACGCTAGCAGTGAACATTACAAAAGTGAAACCCGTATAATAATAACATTTCCTCAGGACAGCAAAAAAGAATTGTTGGGGACAGCTGTCCTGGAAATCAGTTTGAACGTGTTCAATGCAACATAGGATGGTTAGCATTACTAGCACAGGGTTAGATCTCACAGTTGTTTGGGGTTATAGTACACGCACAATTCATATAATAATGGTCTGTAACCTAAGATTACTGTTTTAGACACATCATACAAGTCTTGCAAGACTCCCAGAGCTCGACTTAACGAAGATGAAACTGGATTTTCATGTTTGCATACATGGCTCTGATCGTCTCACTTACCATCTTGGAAGCAGGTTCCAACGCGAAGAGAAATTGGTGCAATTCTCGCGAGAGTTTATAGTTTCCCCCTATTTACGAGAGGAAGTGATTCCGTTGGCAGAAATGTGTCCGTCTGGAAAACTGCTCTGTGTTGTAGTCAATATTTGATATTAATAGCAGGGAAACAAAAGTGTGGGAAAATAACACGAATTACATCACAAGATCTGTGCCTTTTCCGTCTATATTACATCGAAGTATATGATTCTATTGACTTACTATTTTATTTTACTTCTGTTTGAGCAGTGGTTGGTGAAGACGTCGGAATTGTAGTTTTCTGCCGACGTTGGTAGCTATGGCGGAGGTGGTAGTCACCGAAACGGTAGGCTCGGATGTAAATACAGCTGTCAATTCAACGACAACTGCCATGGCATATTTACAAGACGAGGTAATTAATGCCATACAGTACCTACAGTATTTTAATAACAGTAACGTCAGCATTAGGTGATGCATGTTACACTCTCGTTCGATAACCTCTATCGTAGCTGGCTGTTGATAAGGAAACTAGCAAGCTGCTAGCTTACGCAAAAGTGTGTGTTTATTTGTGCTGTTTTAATATGATGATGGCTTCCTAGATGCCCAACTTCTCCATCTATACTGGTACTGTTGTCCTTTTGCAAGTGACATTGTTTATTTCATAACGTTATAGCGCATTTTGTTCAATGGTCCTGAAGTTATCCAGTTAGCTGGCTGGCTAACTTGGATTGCGAATTATCTCTTGTGTGTCAGTAAGGAATGTTCACGGCTAGCTGCCTGTTCCGCGGTGCATGTCATGTCCGCGCTTCAATTTGTTGCTATGTTCAATTTTAAATACATACCCCAACCCTTGCCCCCTGTTCTGTCCTTATTTTGCAGATTAAGCACGAATCAGAAACGGTTCCTGCTCTGAACTTGGGTGATCTGGACATAACCACTGATGAGTTTATCTTAGACGAAGTCGACAGTAAGTTACCCTGTCCCTGCTTCAACGTCGTTTCCCCTTTTAATTTTGTCTTTGTGCTGTTTGCCGAGTTGCTGTGTGACACACCAGTCTGTTCTGTGCTTTCAGTTCACATTCAGGCAAACCTCGAGGATGATCTGGTGAAAGAGGCTTTGAAAACGGTGAGACTGGCTGCCAGGTTAACTAAACTACACCACTGACAACTGAAAGGATCATTTTAGGAGATTTGCAGATTTGCAGGTGGAGTTGAACAACGCCCCACCACACACTGTATGTTTTTTTTTGCGACATGTGATTCTGACAAAATGAGTCTGATTGTATGGTTTCCTCATAACCACACAAAAAAACTTTTGTGTCAGCATCAGATCTGACTGATAGTACAATATTAATTCCCACGTCACAGCTGAAACTTTAGTTGAGCCCTGTTTACGAAGGATTGCAGTTTCCACCTGATATTTGCGGTTTTTTTTCTCCTTTGTGAGAAGCAGCGGTGTCTACATCTGCCCTGTTTTCTCTCTCCCTCTCTTTCTCTCTCTTACTCTCCCTCTCTTTCTCTCTCCCTCCTGAACTGCATTCTTAATCTCTTTCCCTCGCTCTATCTTTCTCATTTTTCTTTTCCCTCTCTCCCTCTCATATCCCTCTCTCTCTCTCTCTCTCTCTCATATACCTCTCTCCCTCTCTCTCTCTCTCTCTCTCTCTCTCTCCCTCTCTCTCTCTCATATCCCTCTCTCCCTCTCTCTCTCTCTCTCTCTCTCTCTCTCTCTCTCTCTCTCATATCCCCCTCTCTCTCTCTCTCATATCCCTCTCTCCCTCTCTCTCTCTCAGGGTGTGGATCTCAGGCAGTACTCCAAGCAGGTGGAGACGGAGCTGCAGCGCATTGAGCAAGCCTCCATTAAAGACTGTATCCTTTCAGACTACATGCTAAGCCTCTGGGGTCCCAAAGGTTCCTGCTTAAACGCCCAACATTGGCAGTGCTGTGGTGTCATGGTTACGGCCTCCGTTCTGTTTCACGAGTCGCTGTGTGTCTGCACTGTTTTCCCTGACTCTTTCTGGGCCAGATATTAAGGAGAGTCAGAACATCGCCTCCCTGCACAACCAGATCACTGCCTGTGACTCCATACTGGAGGTGAGGGCCCACTGCCAGTGACTCTCTCAGTAACCGTCTGCAGCACGTGGGCATCTCATCCCTCTGTTTCTACTGTAAAACTAAAAAAAACTTCAGTTTACTCAAATCGGAGGAAACCAGATTGCTTTTACTCAAATTAAACTTAGTACTCTTTATTGAGTTATAGCAACTTATTCTGTTTTTTAAAGGTGATACTCAGTTAGGTTTGTGCAATTCCATTTAATGTTTTACACTGTGCCAAAGCCCGGCAGCCTGCAACTCTTGCCAGGAGAGTGGTTAAAGAAGCTACCATGTAGCATTGAGTAGCTTAATGCTGGTGGACTTGTACAGGCAGTGGTAGAGAAGCTAACGCATAGCACTGAGTAGCTTAGTGCTGGTGGCCTTGTACAGACAGTGGTAGAGAAGCTAACGCGTAGCATTGAGTAGCTTAGTGCTGGTGGACTTGTACAGACAGTGGTAAATAAGCTTACGCATAGCATTGAGTAGCTCAGTGCTGGTGGACTTGCAGAGCTAACACTTAGCATTTTCACAGTATTGCTGTAACAGTGGCAATCTGGCAACATTGTGACAGTGTTACAGAAACGTTCCGAGGATGTCAAGGAAAAAAGTTTGAAAGCTCCCAGCCTTGTCTGAAAGCGCGACAAAGAACTTTCTCGATCTCTGCTCAGCGCATGGAGGGGATGCTGAGCGGCTTCCAGAACGACCTCTCCTCCATCAGCAGTGAGATCCAGACCCTGCAGCAGCAGTCTGTCAGCATGAACGTGCGTCTGAAGAACAGACAGGCCGTACGCAGCCACCTCAGCCAGCTGGTGGACGAGCTGGTGGTGCCTGGCGCCATGATCTCGTAAGGAGTGTGCGCGTGTGCGCATGCGCCTATGTGTGTGCGCGCGTGTGTGTGTGTGCGTGTGTGTTAGAGTGTGTGAGAGTGAGCATATATGTACGGAAAAGATACCGCTTTTTGTATCCCTGAAAAACCGTTTGAATTGTACACTGCTCATATGTGCATTTTTCCAATATCATTATGGTCATCGGTCAACGCGGTCAACACCCCTGCTCGGTTGCGGTCATTTCTTGTGCGGTTGCGGTCAGCGCTGTGGTCGCCTGTCCGCAGGGTGATCCTGGAGAGCGCCGTGACGGAGCAGGAGTTCCTGGAACAGCTGCACGAGCTCAACAACAAGATCAACTTCGCCAAGGAGCTGAGCTTCAGGGAGACGCTGGCTTGCTCCGATATTCAGGACATCGTGGACCGGCTCAAAATCAAGGTCCTGAGGAGGGAGAGAGAGGGGGGGGGGGTGAGGAGAGAGAGGGGGGGGGGGGGGGGGGGGGGTGAGGAGAGATGGGGGAGGGTGAGGGAAATAACATCTGTAGGGAGCGAAGTTCAGCTGACAGATCATATTCTATACTGCCATTAGGCATGTACAGCGAACGGCTAACAAAGCAGTCCTGCTAGTATTCGCTGTTAACGCCGTTTGCTCTTTCTGCATTTGCGTCACAGGCGGTCACAAAGATCCGGGAGTTCATCCTGCAGAAGATCTACTCCTTTCGCAAACCCATGACCAACTACCAGATCCCACAGAACACACTGCTCAAGTTCAGGTAACGCCATTTTTCTGAGATTTTTATAGAGACCTTCTAGGATTGCAGCTTATTACAAAGTGAAATAATGAGTTCTCCCTGAACTCTGACCTCTTACTGCAGGTTCTTCTACCAATTCCTGCTGGCGAACGAGAGGCAGGTGGCCAAAGAGATCCGGGACGAGTATGTGGACACCATGAGCAAAATCTACTACAGCTATTTCAAATCGTACAGCGGCAGACTGCTCAAAGTACAGGTGAGGGTGTGCGGGTTGGGTGCATGGAGGGGGTTTGGGGGTTTGGGGTGATGGAGGTGAATGGAGGGGGTGAAAGAGGAGTTGGGAGGATGGAAGCAGGGGTTGTGGGCAATTCTATTTCAATTCGGTCAGTTCAGGTAATTGTTCATAGAAAAATACCCATTATGTTCAATGTGTATTGTGCAATTGATTAATTGGTGGAATCTGACTTGATTTCCTTAATTGAAAAGGAGTGGACGTTGATGGTGGAAATGGGTGGAAGACTAGGAGAAGAGGAGGAGTGGGACGGTGTGAGGAGGAGGAGGAGGATGAGGGTGGGGGGAAAAGAGGAGTCATTGAAGATTGAGTTGGGGTTTTGGCAGAGGAGGCAGTTGGAGAGAACGCACAGGCGCCAGCCTGAAGCCCGGAAAGGCCGTTTCAACGATCATTGCGACAGACCGTTCCAAAATGGGGTGGAAAAAATTTGGAAAGACAGAGTGGCGTCCGGAGTAAACAACAGGAGGGAAGAAATGAGAGAAGTCATGTGACATGAGTTTGGGCAGCGGTCATGACATGGGGATTGGGCAGGCACAAAGAGGAACTCTACCAATCACTAAGCACCTTGGCAACAATGCCAATGCCGATTGGTGGATGTACTGCACTTCCGGGTGCCGGGTATCCAGGAAGTAGTATCCACCAATCCCTATCACTGTTGTTCCATTACTTCTTACCTATGTACTCTGTGACTGGTGGCACTGTGAGCTGCTTTGTCTCGGTGGTGACATCATCGCTGTCATGTCTTCATTTTCTTATCCTTGCTGAAATGTAGGTAAGAGTGCAGCATTTTATATCTATTTATCCCCTCTCCCTTTGCTAGTATGAAGAGGTGGCCGACAAAGATGATCTAATGGGAGTGGAGGACACAGCCAAGAAAGATATCCTTTATCAGGGCTAGAGCCTTCAATTCAATTTTATTTGTATAGCGCTTGTAACATTGTAACAAGCAGATCTTCTGGTGTCTAAAGGGTTTAAGTATTTCAGATATTTATTTGATCCAGGTTGAATGTGGAGTCTCTTGTGAGGCTGTGTAGCAGTGCTGTTGAATTTGACCACAGGCTCACGGTCGTGTAGCAGTGCTGTTGAATTTGACCACAGGCTCACGGTCGTGTAGCATCGCTGTTGAATTTGACCACAGGCTTGCGGTCGTGTAGCATTGCTGTTGAATTTGACCACAGGCTCACGGTCGTGTAGCAGTGCTGTTGAATTTGACCACAGGCTTGCGGTCGTGTAGCAGTGCTGTTGAATTTGACTGCAGGTTTGCGGTTGTGCAGACGGGGTGTTGTCCTTGACCACACAAGCAGGGTTTTTCTCCAAGCCATCGCTGAAAAGCAGGAACACCATTTTTACTCTTGGCCAGCGGGGGGCAGTGTTGAGCCCTGCCGAACTGGAGGGGCCCATCCTCATTCCCCACACTGCACAGAGAGGAGACTGCAGGGTAAGCGCACGCACGCACACACACACAGCACACGCACACACACAACACACACACACACACACACACTATATCCCCCTCTCTCAATACCCCTACGAGATGTTCTTCCGCACACACACACACACACACACACACACACACACACACACACACACACACACATACTAGCCCATGTTCCTGTATATCCCCCTCTCTCAGTACCCCTACGAGACGCTCTTCCGCAGTCAGCACTACGCCCTCTTGGACAACGGCTGCCGGGAGTTCCTCTTCCTGTCCGACTTCTTCATGGTGACAGGAAACTCTGCGCTGGACCTCTTCAACTGCATCATGGGAAAAACTCTCAGCATGTTCCTGGTCAGTGTCCTCTCTCCCCTCTCTCGCTGGTGATGAAGTCATGTGACGCACCCCTGCGGTAGCGCGTACAATGACTGCAACAAGAGAGCCATGGTAGCGAGCAGATAGCCACCTTTTTAAAGCCAGTGGGAAGGTGGTGAGGGTGATGATGATGATGATGATGAATAAGGTAACGTCTCTGACAGTAATTTACATTGTCACTTTATATTAACTCCACTTTTTCCCTCTCGCCCCCACCCTACTCCATCTCCCTCTTCCCTCCCTCACCATGCATCCCTTCCCCCTCTCCCTCCTCTTCCTCCTCTCCCTCCTGCAGAAGAGCATGTCCGCGTACGTGTCTGACTGCTACGACAGCATCGCTGTCTTCCTCTGCATTCACATCATCTTGCGCTTCAGGGCCATCACCGCCAAGAGGAACATCCCCGCCCTCGACAAGTCAGTGTTCCCCTGGCAACACCACTCAACACACTGTTACAGAACACAACCTAAACCACACCAAAAGGATACTCAACACAGACTAATCCCTCAGAGGATATTGAACACAGACTAATCCCTCAGTTAGAGGATAGTAAATACAGACTATTCTCACAGTTAGAGGATATTAAACACAGACTAATCTCTCAGTTAGAGGATATTAAACACAGACTAATCTCTCAGTTAGAGGATATTAAACACAGACTAATCTCTCAGTTAGAGGATACTCAGAACGGACTGATCCCTGAGCTATTTGAGTTTATGGCTCATCATAGCCGAGAGTTTATTGCAGGACACACTGTGCAGAGGATGTTGGGTTCCTGCTTTGATGTGTGCGCTTTGTGTGTGTGTGTGTGTGTGTGTGTGTGTGTTTTCTCTCAGGTACTGGGAGGCGGTTCTGGAGCTCCTCTGGCCGAGGTTTGAGCTGATCCTGGAGATGAACATCCAGAGCATTCGCAATACTGACCCTCAGAAACTGGGCTTGCTGGACACCAGACCTCACTACGTCAGTACACACTCACACACACACACACACACACAGATACATTGCACATATTGCTTCAGCAGAATTGGGCGCTCATTAGCATGTGCTTGTGTCATTCAGCAGTGTTGGCGTGTTAACTGTGCCTTGTTCACCATGGTAACTGCACAGTGGTCTTCGTGGTAACTGCATTTCTGTGCTTGTCCTGTTGCAGATCACACGTCGTTACGCTGAGTTCTCCTCAGCCATCGTCAGCATCAACCAGACATTCCCCAACCAGAGGACCAACACCCTGCTGGGCCAGCTACAGGTCCACACAACCACACAAATACACACTGCCCGTTACTCACACACTCATAGACCAACGCCCTGCTGGGCCAGCTACAGGTCCACACAACCACACAAATACACGCTGCCCGTTACTCACACACTCATAGACCAACGCCCTGCTGGGCCAGCTACAGGTCCACACAACCACACAAATACACGCTGCCCGTTACTCACACACTCATAGACCAACACCCTGCTGGGCCAGCTACAGGTCCACACAACCACACAAATACACACTGCCTGTTACTCACACACTCATGGACCAACGCCCTGCTGGGCCAGCTACAGGTCCACACAACCACACAATTACACACTGCCCGTTACTCACACACTCATGGACCAACGCCCTGCTGGGCCAGCTACAGGTCCACACAACCACACAAATACACACTGCCCGTTACTCTCACACTCATGGACCAACGCCCTGCTGGGCCAGCTACAGGTCCACACAACCACACAACCAACACCCTGCCTGTTACTCACACACTCATGGACCAGGTACACAGTTTAAGAATCTGCCAGTGAAACGAAGGGACACATTTCAGGTTCACAATTGCACCAACTACAAAACAGAAAAGCAATTTAACGTGATTGGTACAATACGTTTACATGACCTTAATATATTTATGAGCTTAATTTTGACGCACTGACTTGACTCGGTGTAAATATACTGAGTTGGTGAATCGAGGACTCTGATGCAGAGTGTGTGTTTGTGTGTTTTAGGTTGAAGTGGAGAACTTTGTCCTGAAGATGGCAGCAGAGTTCCCGTCCAGGAAGGATCAGCTGATCTTCCTCATCAACAACTACGACATGATGCTGAGCGTCCTGATGGTGAGGCGGAGTTTTGGCCCGCGACGGGAGTGTACGCTCTCCGCGCGCTGCTCGAGTCACCCGTTTAACCGATAACAGGAGTCATTGCATAAACTTTCAGCATAACTTTAACCCTTTGAAGAGTAGGTTTTATGGAATGTTCTTTTCAAAATTTCTAAGTCAGTGTTCTAGAACTCCATTGCTTTCAGTTGCCAGTAGTGATTGTTACATCAGCATTAGAATGCTCAGTTAAGAACATTCTAATCACATATTTGTGATCTTTGAAGGGTTAAGTGTCATAGTGGGTGCAAGAGGGAGACTGAGGATAAACTGTAGCATGTCTGTGTCTGTCTGTCTGTCTGTGAACTTATTTGGTAAAGTGCCTGACAGACACAGCAATGAAATCATGGGTACACATAAATTACAGCATATCTCTCCCTCCCCTCCCTCCCTCCCTCCCTCCCTCCCCTCCCTCTCTCTCTCCCTCCCTCCCTCCCCTCCCTCTCTCTCTCCCTCCCTCCCTCCCTCCCTCCCTCCCTCCCTCCCTCCCTCCCCTCCCTCTCTCTCTCTCTCCCTCCCTCCCCTCCCTCTCTCTCTCCCTCCCTCCCTCCCTCCCTCTCTCTCTCTCTCTCTCCCTCCCTCCCCTCCCTCTCTCTCTCTCTCCCTCCCTCCCCTCCCTCTCTCTCTCTCTCTCTCCCTCCCTCCCCTCCCTCCCTCCCTCCCTCCCTCCCCTCCCTCTCTCTCTCCCTCCCTCCCTCCCCTCCCTCTCTCTCTCCCTCCCCTCCCTCTCTCTCTCCCTCCCCTCCCTCTCTCTCTCCCTCCCTCCCTCCCTCCCCTCCCTCCCCTCCCTCCCTCCCCTCCCTCCCCTCCCTCCCTCCCCTCCCTCCCCTCCCTTCCCTCTCCTCTCTCCCCTCCCTCTCCTCCCTCTCTCCCTTCCCTCTCCCCTCTCTCTCTCCCTTCCCTCTCCCCCTTCCCTCTCCCCTCCCTCTCTCCCTTCCCTCTCCCCTCCCTCTCTCCCTTCCCTCTCCCCTCCCTCTCTCCCTTCCCTCTCCCCTCCCTCTCTCCCTTCCCTCTCCCCTCCCTCTCTCCCTTCCCTCTCCCCTCCCTCTCTCCCCTCCCTCTCTCCCCTCCCTCTCCTCCCCTCTCTCCCTTCCCTCTCCCCTCTCTCTCCCTTCCCTCTCCCCTCTCTCTCCCTTCCCTCTCCCCTCCCTCTCTCCCTTCCCTCTCCCCTCCCTCTCTCCCTTCCCTCTCCCCTCCCTCTCTCCCTTCCCTCTCCCCTCCCTCTCTCCCTTCCCTCTCCCCTCCCTCTCTCCCTTCCCTCTCCCCTCCCTCTCTCCCTTCCCTTCCCTCTCTCCCCTCCCTTCCCTCTCTCCCTCCCTCTCTCCCCCTCCCTTCCCTCCCTCCCTCCCTCTCCCTCCCTCTCTCTCTCTCTGGAGGGTGCAGGTGTACAGAGGGCTCTTGCCTGTCAGTTTTCCAATATTTACTTTACTTCTTTATTCCTTTTTTCTTTTTTACTTTGCTATTTTCGGGTGCACGGTGGAGGTTATTTTTCGAATTGTAGTTTAGTGTTTTTAAAGCGTTGTTAACTTTGACATCAGTTTGGGAGTTGGGGCGGGAGTTTTTTTCGGCGTGGCCTCCATGGCCACTCCGGCGGGGGAAGGTGGAGGAGAGGAGAAGATGACACTTAGTAATGGAGTAAGGTGTATGCCGGATTCGGATACTTCGGTGGAAGATGTGCTGCTTGCTGTCGGCAAACAGGTAGGGTATCAAAACCTTGGTTATGCTTCGAGAATGAACAAAGGCGTGGTTGTTTTCTTGAAAAAAGAAACTTTAGTTAACGGGCTATTAGCTAGTGGTGTTGTGGTGAAAGGGAAACTACTAGCTGTCTCTCCGTTGGCAGCACCCGCTACGAGGGTGATTGTGTCTAATTTTTCCCCGTTTATTAAAGACGAGGCGCTGATGAGGGAATTATCCCGGTTTGGAAAGTTTGCAAGCGGTTTTAAATTTATTTCGCTGGGGTGTAAGAGTCAGGATTTGAAGCCACGTCCTGTCACTAAGAAGGCAAGTGTTCATGTACCTCAAAAGCCCGGAGCAGACATTGAATGTAAGTTTTTATGTAAAACATGTACGTGTATGCTACTTCAGACAGCTTGCGCTGTTTTGAGTGCGGTGAGATCGGACATAAGCGGTTCGCCTGCCCGCAAAAAAAGAATGATAGCCAAGCTTCTGGAAGCGGTAATAAAAAAAGTCAGGCCTCCAAGAGAGGCCACGGGAATGAGATCCCGCTAATGGAGGACGGAGATGCGTCAGATGAGGTAGTGGGGAATAGCGATACACTTTTAGCGGATGGTATAAGGGATCAGATCCCGGTAGCTAGTTCTGTGCGGGGAGAGGAGTGCGAGCAGTCTGTGGTGCCAGAGAATAGTCAAGAAGGAGGTAAGGCAGGAACAAGTGGCGTAGAAGGGAATAGCTGGACTGAGGTGGATGGGAGAAGGAGGAGGAAGAGGAGAGGTCAAGGGGAAGAGGCATGCGGGAGTACAGAGGGGGCTGTTTGGTGGACAACAAGTGGGGTCCACACCTACTGTGGAGTCAGAGGGTGAGTGGGAGGAGAAGGAAATGGGCTTGGGAGATTCTGGAGAGGCTGATTTGTCAGCCAGCCAGGTAGGCGAAGGTGAGGTGTATACATTGGGGGAACTAGACAGTTTTCTAACAAAAACAAAGAATATGAAAAATGTTGAGCTGTCTTGAGTATTTCCCTGATTCACAGAAATTCCTAAGGTCTGTGAGGCAGGTTTTGGGTGGACAAAGGGCTTCCTCTGAGGCAGGGGTGACTCCAAAGAGGGTTTTTAGGTTGAAGAAATGGGCTACAGCTGTAAGAAGAAATAGTGCACTAGATTGATGATGGTTTGGTCTGACACGTCACGCTGTCCGGTGGGGCTTATAGGGTCTTTTCTGTTTCTGTGCTTTCTCATTCCTTTTCTCATGGAGGTTTTATAAATTGCCTCACCTCACTTAATATAAATGGCGCCAGAGACCCGGGGTAAAAGGGGTCTGTTATTGGAATATGTGAAACAAAAAAATGTTAATCTGCTATTTCTGCAAGAAACGCATAGTGATGCTGCTAATGAGGTGGACTGGAGGGTCTGGTGGAATGGAGTCCAGGTTTTAAGTCATGGTACTAATGTGAGTGCGGGAGTGGCAATATTCTTTTCACAAAAGCTTGCAGTAAATATAATATCTCAGAAGGAGATTTGTAAAGGCAGACTGTTGAAGGTTAGGGCGAGCATCAAGGGCCAGGAGGTGGTGTTTTTAAATATTTATGCTCAAAATACAGGCCGGGAGAGGGCTGCACTATTTGGGGCACTGAGGCACGAGTTATCCTTGTTAGGGCAGGAGGACTTTTTAGTTTTGGGAGGGGATTTTAACTGTACCATTGATCCCTTTATGGATAGGAGGGGGGAGGAGCCCCATCCAAATTCAGCAGGGGTATTAAAAGAAATTATAGCTGGATACACTCTAGAGGACACCTGGAGAATTAAACATCCAAATAGAAGGCAGTTCACATGGATGAAGGCGGGGCCTGACAGGGTCAGCGCAGCCCGTCTGGACAGGGTATATATTCTTAGCCATCATAATAACAGGCTAGTGAAGGTGTACATGTCTCCAGTTAGCTTCTCCGATCATCATGCAGTGCAGTGCCCCAGGCCCTCGACAGTCACCGTACTGGAAGTTGAATGTGAGGCTCTTACAAGATGCCACTTTTTGCTCACATTTTATGCAATTTTGGTTGGAATGGAGAGAGAGGAAGGAGGAATTTGAATCCTTAAGTTTGTGGTGAGATGTTGGCAAGTGCCAAATAAGGCATTATTGCCAGCAATATACTGCGTATTCGACCGCAGAGGCTAGGAGAGTGACAAAAAGGCTGGAGGACAGTATTAAAGAAGCTGAGGACCAGCTAATTGAATGCAATGCAGCTGGTCAGCAGCAGAAATTAGAAAACTTAAGGAGAGATCTGAGATTGTCTCTCCAGGAATGAGCAAAAGGTGCTCTTGTAAGAGCCAGATTTGCTATGGTTAATGAAATGGATGCACCTACCTCCTTTTTCTTTGGCCTGGAGAGAAGGCGGGGGAAGAAAAGCAGATGCACTGTTTGCGTTTGGCTGATGGGCGGGTCACGTCAGTGGTGAGTGAAATGAGAGAGGGGGCTGTGAATTTTTATAGGGATTTATATGCCGCTGAGGTATGTGATCCTGTTTCTACTGAGGTTCTATTGGGAAATTTGCCCAAGCTTTCAACTGATCAAAGGTCTGACCTTGACTCTCCCATCACTTTTAATGAACTGAGCAAAGCTGTGTCTCAAATGGCCTTGGGTCGAGCCCCAGGGGGTTGATGGCTTGCCTGTGGACTTCTACAAAAAGTTCTGGGGAATACTAGGACCAGACTGGTACGAGGTTTTGTGCGAGTGCCTGAAGGCAGGTGAATTGCCACTCAGCTGTCGGAGAGCGGTGCTGACCCTGTTGCCAAAAAAAGGAGACCTAAGTGACCTGAGGAACTGGCGTCCAGTGGCGTTGCTCTGTGTGGATTTTAAAATGTATTCAAAGAGCCTTGCAAATAGGCTGAAAGGACATCTAGAGACAATCATACACAGGGATCAAACATACTGTGTACCAGGCCGCTCCATGCTGGACAATTTACACCTATTGAGGGACATGATGGACATGGCTGCTCTGTCAGACATGAAGTTTGGGTTCCTGAGCCTAGACCAGGAGAAAGCTTTTGATAGAGTGGACCACAGTTATTTGTTTAACACTTTACGGGCTTTTGGTTTTGGGGAGGTTTTTATTTCAGGTGTGAAACTGCTATATGCCGGGGCCTCTTGTCTGGTTAAGGTAGCTGGGGGGCTGTGTAGGCCAGTGGATATGGGGCGAGGCATTCGACAGGGTTGTCCTCTGTCAGGACAGCTGTATACCCTTGCATTTGAGCCACTTCTTGCTTTAATACGTAGGAATGTGCAGGGCGTGGTGGGGCGGGAAATGGGGTTTAAAGCACCTATAGTCGTGTCTGCCTATGCAGATGATGTTTCCGTTTTGGTCAGAGATAGGCAAGATATCCAGGCTTTGGAGACGAGTCTGCGGGAGTCTGAAAGGGCCTCCTCATCCAAAGTTAACTGGGAGAAGAGTGGGGCACTGTTATGTGGGGAATGGAGGGAGATAGAAGTTCCAGAACTGCCAGGGAAGCTACGGTGGAGCCGGACAGGCCTCCTAGGTGTGTACCTGGGCTCGGAGGGCTGGGTCAAGAAAAACTGGGAGGAGGCTGTCCCAGCAACAGTTAAAAAGCTGGAAAAATGGAAGTGGATTCTCTCCCAAGTGTCATACAGGGGTAGGACACTGATAATCAATAATTTAGTGGCGTCAGCCTTGTGGCACAAAGTGTCCATTCTTAACCCGCCTGCAGGCCTTCTGCGGGACATACAGAGGAAGCTCGTGGACTTCTTCTGGACAGGGCACCACTGGCTTAAGGTGGCAGTACTCTATCTGCCTGTACAGGAGGGAGGACAGGGGCTGGTGGATCTTGAAAGCAGGGTGGTGACGTTCAGACTCCAGGCTGCTCAGAGATTGCTGTACAATACGGACATCAGCTGGGGGGACCCGGCACGAGCATTGTTGCGAAGAGCTGGTGGTATGGGGCTGGACTGCCAAATTTTCCTGATGAGCCAGGAAGACCTTAACATCTCGAGGATGCCGCCATTTTCTGGGGCAGTACTGAAGGCCTGGCGTCTGCTCCGACCTCTTCGTGAGGGGGGTATAGAGCCAGGGGCATGGGTGTGGGAGGAGCCCATTTTTCACAACCCACAAATAAGGTTGGAGTGCAACTGCTCTGACCTTATGCGGAGCCGCTTTGTGAGGGCAGGAATTGTAAAACTGGGCCACCTGAGACAGCCAGAAGATGCAGGGTGGAAGACACCTCAACACCTATCTCGGGAGACTGGTATCACCTCATTAAGGCTCCTGGAGAGACTGACAAGTGAGGTGCTGGGTTCATTGCCAGGACCAGTACTGGACTTCCTCAATGAGCCACGGGGGGAGGAGTCGGGCCATGTTCCCCTCCTTGAAATTGGCAGCTGATATGGAGGGCTGGGAGGAGGAGGAAGGGAAGCTGCTTTCTTTTGCCACTCCAAGCCTGGGAAGCTTTGAGGAGGTGGAGGGGAATGCCCTTTATGCTGCGATAGTAAAGGGTAGGAACATCAGAGCTCTACAGGATGTTAGAGAGCATCAGTGGCAGAGGTACCTGACAGGGCAGAGTATGGCAGGTTTTAGGTGGAGGGTGCTGTACAAGCTCCCCCTCCCCAAGAGGTCAGGGGACCTGCAGTGGAGGGTAATACATGGGGCCCTGGCAACCAATACCTTTCTGTCCAAATTTGAAAAAAATGTGGGGGAGGGCTGTCCTTTTTGTAATATGTCTGAAACTGTGGTGCATGTATTTGCTGAATGTAGTCGCGTGTCTGCGGTCCTGGCTACGTTGAACGTGCTCTGTGGGAGGATAGGAGTGGTTTTTTCGGTGGGGCTGTATGTACTGGGGCCAAAATATTTAAAAGTGATAAAGGAAAAAAGCGTATTGCTTAACTTTTTATTTGGGCATGCTAAGTTGGC
>CM056396.1:28498151-28693151 GCA_029718625.1 Synaphobranchus kaupii | reverse complement strand
GGAACAGGGAGGGTAGTCACAGGAAAACGAGGCCCTGTGAGACCAAAAACAAATGGGTGGAGCTACCCTGAGCTAACTATTTGTTGGTTCAAACAAAGCCAGTGATTGACAGCTCACTGTATCTCTACCCACTACGGGGTATCATCACTGAGAGACTTGGTTCCCCATTTCTCCCCTCGTTCCATCGCTCCTGTCCTGCCTCCTTCTCTCCTTTCCTCTTTATTTCTCGTCTTCGCCTTTCTGACCGGGTAATTTTTTTGGGATTATGGACACTGTGTAATCGTAATTGTAATTATAACCAGTAATAAACATCATAGATCATCGGTCATACCTGACACTGTAAGTATAACTGAGATGTAAGAGACACTCTAAACCTCTTATTCAGTGTCTGTGATAATATTGGTTTGGATATAGAAAATAGATAACACAATTAAAGCATGAAGATGCCAGTCTGTTACTCTGAATTGCAGAGCTGTCCTGGTGACACACTGAGCAGTAAAGGAGCTAAATATTGGTGTAGAGCAGGGGTGGACACCCTGGTCCTGGAGTGCCGGTGACCTTTCTGATTTTTGTTCCATCTGAGCTTGATCACAAGAGTTTTATATTAACGATTAGAATCTGAGCCTGAATATTCTAAATGGTGAAACGCCAATGGTCACCTGCATTCATTAAACCTGATTAATTGGAATCAATTCAGGTATGAAGAACCAGGACCATCTCTGGCACTCCAGGACCAGGGTTACCTAGCACTGGTGTAGAAGATAGAGATGAAGGCTGGAGGTCTGCAGAAAATGTATTTCCTTTGAGGAGGTAACAAAGTTAATTGGATGGAATAACTGTTGTAATCCTTAATTAAAACAAAGGCATTCCTTTATGAAAAAAAGTGTAATCTCATATGAATGTACATACATATAACAGAGGCTGTCAATAGAGCTTGGGTTTTGTTTGTTTTGATTTCTTCAGTGCTGTGCAATACCTGTGGTGTTATGGTGTTGTCCTCAGCACTGTACACACATAGGCTTGCTCTCTCTGGGAGCGGTCGCTCGCTGGGCTTGGGGATACTAAACCTTCTTTTGAAAAAGACTGAAGTTCTGGCCATGTGTCCAGGAGCACCGAGAATCCCGCCGGAGTAACTCGCCGGGTCGTCCGTCCCGTTGTTGAGTCGGGTCATAAGTATGTTCCGTGCCTGTTTGTGTTACATTGAGGCTAAAGCGCTGCTTCGGACAAAATAAAGTTCAGCTGGCAAGCTCAAGCAGACACATCACTTTGCTTTTTATTTCACCAAACACCCCCCTCCCTTGTGTCTATCAACACATTTCATACAATGAGAGAAACACAGAAAGGAATGAAACAAAAAGGAAGAAAAAATGTTTTAAATTTAGTTAAAGGTTGTATCAGCGATTTTGGGTGACGTCACTTCTGAAGCGAAATCCCAAACAAACAGAGCCAGCTCAACATTGTGTTGGTGGTACATGTACTTTTTAAATAACCATAACGTGCTCAATTTTCAACCGATTTTCAAACGGTTTGGTTTGTTATAAACGTCAAAGATGTAGTTATGACACTGCATACTTATGAATAATTATGTTATGTTTTAAAAAATAGTGTTCAAGCATCCAGAATTATAACCACGTTAATAACGTTTGTAAGAAACCAAACCGTTTGTAAATCCGTCAAGATTTCAGCGAGATAAGAGTATTAGCGTATTAGTATCACCCACCCCTTGTCGGTGATTGGTTGGAATACTGTTTATTTTGGTTTTGAGTGGTTGGTAGTACCATTTGTTTTTGTGTACGATCTCGGAGCATAGGCTGCCTACAGAGACGCGGTTTTTTGACGGCCTGCTTATGGGGCGGGCAGCTAGCGGATCGTGAGGAAAAATCAGATGAATGTGATCATTTATGTTTCAGCCCAGTATCGCTGATACAACCTTTAAGAACAAAACCCCCCTCACTTGTGTTGACGGAAATGGATAATTTTGTTGGTTGAATAGGTACAGATAACGTCTCTACGCACACCCCTATTATTGATTATTGTTGATTATTATATCTGGTTAATTAGGGCGCTGGAGAGTGTCCCTTGTCTGGTGCTGAAAGAGGTCCCAGACCAGCAAATCCCACCCATGTCTCATTTCAGTTGATAATTTAAAGGATAGGTTCACATTTTTTCAAACTTGACCTTATTGAAAGGTTGTTTCCCATTATTTATTATCATGCATAGCACAACCTCACTGATAGCTGTTATTTTATCGAGAAATTTACCTTTTAACCACAGCTTCTTGTGGGCTTCAATTTGGTTCAACAGGCCAAGTAGGCTTTCAAAAAAGCACAACAAATCTCCTTTTAGAAAATGGGAAACACAGTATACTCCCACGTCTCTATTTTATGTTTACTCTGGAATATGTTTTGAAAATCCGTAAATCACGTTTGATTTGGAACTACTTCTACTTCTTGCAATTGGCGCATTACATCCCCACCATTTGTAAAAGTCCGCATGGCAGCCCCATAGACGAAGACGAACTCAGCGTTGTTGTCCGCTAGCTTCTTTTATTCTAGCGTGGAAGTAGCCAATAGAACGGATTTGCGGAAATGCAGAACCGATCCAATAAAACCTGATAGAAAGCACGGTTTATGACCCATTTTTCGACCATAAAGACACACCTGAGTATTCTGTGAGTTTTAATTATTCAATTATTAGTCTTAACTATCACCTTTCTGCCTACCGTCATGCTTCTCAGTGGTAATCCCTTCATTTACTATTTACAATTTGGTATTTAACATAATACAGAGTATTAGGCTATAGCATCAGGAGAGAACATTCAACACTGGCAGAGCCAAACAATAAAGTGCATTAACAGTAAGGAGCAGATCTCGGGAGCAGACATACACACCTACTTTATCGAACGCAAGCAAAATGAGTGCATCCTCATAACACTAGAGTGCAAGCATGAGAGTGTAGTGGGTAACTGATGCAGAACCTGGGTTTTCAACAGAGGGGTCCTTGATGGTACTGTAGGGGGGTCCCTGGCCAGACCCGATATGCAATAACTATATATAGATTTGGGAAAATCTAAATAAAATCTTCAAAATTAACCATGACCAGGAGGTAGACAGGAGCTGTGCCTTTGAGGGTCTTGTAGGTCATCACCAGCACTTAAAATGGGTACGTTCACATGCACAGCAATATCCGATTACTGGAAACGATCAGCTTACGCCAGTATTTAACTTACCGCGTTCACATGGGCATAAGAAATGTGATTACTCCAAAAGCCGCGTTTACATGATTCTCTCCATAATCGGCTCTGTGGAAAACGTAGCTACTAACTGCTTCCCGTTGTAAGGACAAAAATGATCCGCCCGTCAAAAATGTACGTAAGTACGCTATTATTAGTATTATGATTATAGCTAGCTAGTCATTATTATAGCTACTTATTTATAGCTAATTGCTAGTAGTGGTTGATTTATATTATTGTACTAGCTTTACCGATCTCTAAATCTGGCCAATTTCCCGATAATTTTAGTTATTTAATGTGCTAGCCACAAACTAGCTAGTACAAACACAAGCACGTAATACTGAACAATATATTTTCACCGGTGAAATGCTAATTTAATAATAAAATTCTGGAAGTGAGATGCTGAAGGAACCCCAGGCATAACAAATGTTGACGGGTGGAATAATTTTGACGTTACACACCGCCTCTTCTGCCTGACATGCGTAGTTTTGAAAAGCCGAAAGAAACTGGAGAAAGGTGTTTACATGCGCCAAAAAATCGAAAGTTTGGCCAAAAAACCAGGGGTGTTAATCGGGTTTCGAAAACACGGATTATGACCTTACATTATCGGATAAAGGTGTTTACATGACCTTTTCAGTAACCAGAGTATTGCCATAACCGGGTTCAGATCGGAGTATTAGTGTGCATGTAAACGTAATGCATTAATTGCTGTTAGACTTAAATACCATGTGCAGAACATTAATTGATGGTGCATTTTAAGGTCAAGCACTGTGCATATGAAAACAGCAGCAATTTGCACAAAACCTACTCCACACCTTGGCTGCATTAAAACAACTTGAATATCAAGTTGACGGACAGACTTGAATATAATGTGAGGCAGAATTTGATGGAAACAGGTGGGACCACTTTTCTTTCCAGGCAAAAAAGCAGAAACTATCAGTTGATTGGGAATTACAGATTGCCTAAATTTCTACCATTTGACCTGCGTATAACATTGTTATAAATCCCAGGTGGTATTTAATCTCAGAAAAGAACATGGAGGCTGAAGAGCAGGAGAAAGCCCGTGATCAGGTATGGGCCGCTTGCTCTGAACGCACTTGATTGACCGTCTCTGGCATCTAGAGAAAAAAATAAGGGTGAAAAAAAGGACGTGCTGGAGGTTTACCTGCTACAACCTAACAAGAACATGCATCCTATATTCAAGTACGCTCAATACCATATCCCTACTTCCCTACTGTACACTCAATACCATATCCCCACTTCCCTACTGTACACTCAATACCATATCCCCACTTCCCTACTGTACACTCAATACCATATCCCCACTTCCCTACTGTACGCTCAATACCATATCCCCACTTCCCTACTGTACGCTCAATACCATATCCCCACTTCCCTACTGTACGCTCAATACCATATCCCCACTTCCCTACTGTACGCTCAATACCATATCCCCACTTCCCTACTGTACGCTCAATACCATATCCCCACTTCCCTACTGTACGCTCAATACCATATCCCCACTTCCCTACTGTACGCTCAATACCATATCCCCACTTCCCTACTGTACACTCAATACCATATCCCCACTTACCTACTGTACGCTCAATACCACATCCCCACTTCCCTACATTAATATTACTGTATCTACGCTCAATACCATATCCCCACTTCCCTACTGTACACTCAATACCATATCCCCACTTCCCTACATTAATATTACTGTATCTACGCTCAATACCATATCCCCACTTCCCTACTGTACACTCAATACCATATCCCCACTTCCCTACTGTACACTCAATACCATATCCCCACTTCCCTACTGTACGCTCAATACCATATCCCCACTTCCCTACTGTACACTCAATACCATATCCCCACTTCCCTACTGTACACTCAATACCATATCCCCACTTCCCTAAATTAATATTACTGTATCTATGCTCAATACAACATCCCCACTTCCCTATATTACCATTACTTTATACTGTATATACTGAATAAACTGCCAAACAAAGTTTGAAGAGATAAAAATCCAGGGGCTGTTGCTGGTTGGACACCCAAGCACATGCTAGGCAGATGGGCTTCCCAAGGCTTGTTTATACAGCCATATTTATTAGATTTGTTCTTTAATAGTCAAACAGTTTTTTTTACTAGTTAAACGATAGTATGTATGATGCTAACTTTCAATCATAATGGCATGAGTAAAGGTAAAATAAAATGCAGATTAGATCAAATAATAATGGGCAGTTATGTAACCTAGTGAAAAATAAATCCATGTTTCCTGGGAAACAACGACAACTAATGAAAATTGGACATGCATATAATGCTATTAATTTTCTGACCAATCGCTGGGCATGGTGGCCCTTGGTAAGGAGACATGCTACGTTCATAGGTGCTTTGTAGGGCTTTAACCACTGATACTGTATGTCATTTTACTTGAATACACCTCAGTAATATGAGTATTTTTTATTTAAAAAAATAAAGTGATTCCCCTCACAAAGATGCACTCACCTTCCATATATCGCTGATCCACTGTGTTCTCTGGGACAGACTGCTTAGGCAGAACTTCTGAAAAGATGAACAATTTAAAGATCTTTGAGATCTCATTAAGTTTGCGGGTTTCTGTTTCTGCCTCTGTGCTAGTCAGGGCTTGTGTACTGATGAGAGCCTTTATGAAGCGTTTCACAAAATATTAAGATCAATTTAAATTGTATTCATGGCAACAAGAGAGAAAAAAATGACATATATATATATATACACTGCCTGGCCAAAAACAAAGTCGCCGTTGCACCCGTCATGCATAGTGCCCACTGTACAAGCCTCTGGAGGCAGTGTTATTATCTGGGGTTGCTTCAATTGGTCAGGTCTAGGCTCAGCAACGTTATGCAGCAATAAAATGAAGTCAGCTGAGTACCTGAATGTACTGAATGACCAGGTTATCCCATCAATGGGCATATTCCAGGACAACAATGCCAAGATTCATCGGGCTCAAATTGTGAAAGAGTGGTTCAGGGAGCACGAGGAATCATTTTCACACATGAATTGGCTACCAGAGCCCCGACCTTAACCCCATTGAAAGTCTTTGGGATGTGCTGGAGAAGACTTTACGGAGTGGTTAGACTCTCCCGTCGTCAATACAAGATCTCGGCCAAAAATTAATTTTTGGACGGAAATAAATGTTGTGATGTTGCATAAGGTTGTCGAAAACCAATACCACGAGGAATGCGCGCCGTAATCAAAGCTAAAGGCGGTCCAAAGAAATATTACAGTGTGCGACTTTTTTTTTGGCCAGGCAGTGTATATATATATATATATATATATATATATATATATATATATATGGTGCCCTCCACTATTATTGGCACCCTTGGTAATGATGAGTAAAAATGGTTATAAAAAATTCACCGTTTGGTGAATTAGCTTAATCTCACACTGAAATTTTTAAAAAAATCCAACCTTTAATTGAAGTAAATTAATTACGAGAAAAAAAATCCCTCATCAAGAAATAAACCCTTTTTACTCATCTTTACCAGGGGTGCCAATAATAGTGGAGGGCACTGTATATACACTGTACTTATATCATTATTTATTTTTTTTGTATATATTTTTCCAAATTCTTAAATACTGAATACTGAGCTAAATACTCTTGAGAACTGATCAACCTGAATATCGTACCTGCACTTCAAAGGAAAATGTTTTTGTTTTTTTTAGAACAGAACATGGTGAGTTTTTTCCAGAATCTTTCAGTTCTATATTTCAGGCCTCTCACCTTCCACTGTCAGGTGAACAGTGCTGACCGCCAGCCCTTGGGGATCCAGAACTTTGTAGGTGCCCGAATCCTCCAGCTTCACGTCCGAAAGGGTCAGCTCCTTCTCCCCTTCAGATAGACGCCCTCCCTGCCCGCTGCCCCCCGCCCCCCCTCTGCCAGACTACCACCGCCCCGGCCACCTCGTTCCCCCAGAAAACGACAGTGGCCGCCTGGGTGGTGTGCAGCTTCAGCTGTAGGCTTTTTCCTGCAGCCACAGTTTCTCTGTACTTGTGATCTAGGAGAGGGGTCAGGGGTCAGGGATAGAGACCATATTCAGAATGGGGGAGGGGGGCTTTGTTTTTCCTTTTATCTCTCAGAGACAATGCACCATTTTTTACATGAATGTCATATAAAAGAGTCAAGTGACCCATGTTAAGAGAAACGAGTGTGCGGACTGCTCATTATTGGATGCTAGGCAAGACTGTGATTAGATATACTTGTTTCACGCAGCATTAGGGGGGGAAAGAAGCTTATTTTATTGGTTCAAACCATTTCAGTGATTGACAGCTAACCATAGCTCCGCCTCTGACCCACTGTTGGGCTCAGGACACCTCAATATCCCATCACTAGGATGAGCTGTCAATCATTGAACCAACCAATCATTGTGTTCTGACATGCAGAGCCAGAGCACTTCTGATTGGTTAAAAATAAATCTAATAAATAACACCCTCCCTCTCTGATAATAGCTCAAGGGGGCTCCCCTGGACGATAGCGGCGTGAGATCGCTCGCTATCTGACTGGGTTTCCGAAACTGCCGTCTCTCTCCCCTTACCCCTCACGCTCAGCTCCACGCTCCGGATGAACCTCCTCCCCTTCCCCTTGCTGACGTAGCTCTCGTACAGCCTGGCGTCTGAGAACTGCACGTCCCGAAGGAGCAGGGAGCAGTCGCCCTCCTCGAAACTCTGCAGCTTCACCTCCACGCGGCCCTTGTAGTCGGGCGCCTCGAAGGGGAGGCTTGAGCCCGTGTTTGAGCCCCCCAGCTCAAACACGCTCTCGTCTGGCGTTTCCCACCACAGGTACAGGCTCGTGGGTCTTTGGGCCGTCCCTATGCGGGACGTCCAGTTGCAGGGGAGCACGGCCTTGTGACCCACATGGGCAAACTCGTAGGAGGCTGAAAAGTGGGAGGGACAGAATTCTGAATCCAATGAAGCCCCCGTGTTGCTTGTCCCAGCACATAGATCAGATCGTTGACGTCATTCCTTCGGGGGGTGTGAGGTTACTGTTACGGATTTAAGTCTTACAAAATTTAAACAGTCCTGCTGTAAACATGTAATTAAAAATATATAACGTAACACACAGTATAGAGAGTTACACTTCCATTCTGAAATGTTATTTCACGCAAGTATGGTAGCAGACACTGAACATTTTGAATAGGCTACATGATTCTATGAATGTGGCAACTTGTGTGACAAAACTACCGTCTTCTACAGTGGACAAACGTGGATTACAACTAGTCATTTATAAGGATCAACTCACCTGAAACGTGAACAAGGCATTGGAGGAGCAGACATTGCACGGAGCCCCTAAGACAACAGGTATAAAATATTAGGGGAGCCCTTGTATGTGCTAACACTGGTATGCAGTCAGCTCCGGTTAATCCCCGATGCTGGCGAGTTTTGTTTTGACACATTGAGACACACTGCGCACGCTGATTACGATTTATGTGTTTACAAATTGTATTATTATTCATGTTTGGCATCAGTTAACTTGCATTTGGTGCATTCGGTGTTGCAGATACACTCGCTGGTCTGGGAACGTTGTTACGAGCGGATTTAGTCTACTTAGGATCTCCAACAGTTGTACTCAGCGCATCTGTTAAATTAACGTAATGCTAAAGATGCCGATGCAGACATGTTAGTTGTGTTTGTTCGGTTGGTTCCCAAAGTGTCGCTTGCGTACAGAATGTCTTCAGGGTCCAGGGAACGTAGCCTATGATTTAAAAATAATTCAGTCATTCAAAAATACGGACACAGGCTCGCGTCAATATAGGACTTCTGAGAAATAGCCTGTCTATCCCACGCCACCGATTTGCTTGAGTTTTGTTTTTCTGAAAGTTGGCTATAGCCTTCGCCACTTTGTGCATCAGAAACGAAAGTGAAACCAAAAACAGTAGACCACAGTTGGATTTTTTCCAAGTGTTTGCCAAGTGTCTGTTCAGGGTCATTATACTAGTGCTGAAAAAAGATCATAAAAAACAGCAAAGACTACAACTGTGGTGACGTGAAAACCATCGTCAAAAATAACATTAAGTAGCCTGTTGTTTTCATGCAAAGCCGTTAATGTTCCACTTTTGTTTTAATGCCTTATGCTGTAGTATTTTATAACAGAATATTAAGCAAGCAGTTAAATGAGGAAGATGATGAAGTAGCCTACATTAGGCTACGCAATACCTTACATTTAATTTAGGTAATCATTATGTAGCCTAATCATGCATAACGTACTCTCTTAGCACTTTAAAAAATGTGGAAAAAAATAGCATTGTTACAACTGGTCTAATAATGAAGTATCGTCAAATAAATGTACCACCACCCATTTGCTTGTCTCTGCATTGGGCAAGTAAGTTTCAGGACATTCAGCGAGCGCAGTCACTTACCAGACCCATACGAGAGCACGTTGCATGGTGTGTTCGCGCGTCTGGCTGAGTGAGTCTATTGGAGTCCTGAGTCGATTTCGGGAGGTGAAACATAGCCTAGCCTATAGACTACTTGACAAACGAAACTTAAGAAAACGAAACTTAAAAAATCTATATAAAAGAGTCTTTCCTCGAAAACGTATTAGTAGCTTTCTGATGAAACGAATGTTAACGAGCTGACTTCCATTTAAGCCTCAAATATTGTATTCAATTTGACACGATTCAGTTTTTGACGTCATTTTAAAAACCAGTTAACCTTTTTTTATTTTTTAATCTTGATTAATTTTTATGACTTTTCCTTATTTGTTGGGATTAAATAGTAAACATGCAGTAAACATAATGTTATGTTTTAAAAAGTCCTGTACCAACTTCATATACAAAGGTGTTATGTGAGATAATTTGTCGGGTAGAAGGCTTGCTGTATGAAATGTAAGAAAATATACAACCTTTTTTATTTTTCTATCTGTGATATTTTGTGGGTGGTTCTGGTGGCACTTTCCCATACATATTTTAAACTTCACAAACGTTCACTTACCTCAGGCTGTAAAATGAGATGTTTAATCACAGATGTTTAATAGGCTATTTAGGGAAAGGCCCACACAAAGAGACACACAAAAGGTTTTCCTATTGTTTTGTGTCAGTTTAAACTTTTGGGGTCAATTTGACCCCAAACATAAAAGGCATCATAAAGGCAGAAAGGGTCTGGCTAGGCTATGCGTCCGTGGTGGGCTTGCATAATCACTGCCCATTGCTTTGCAACCACAGACACCCACTTGCAGTTCACAGACAATTTCCGCGTTTATTGTACTAAATGTGTGTTTTTGCGGTGGTCTGTTCAATCGCTCCAACCCAGGCAACCAACTCAGAAGCCCCCCTTCCATTCAGCGTCCGAAGCGCGGATATGAGGAACGTGCGTCTCACACTCGCTCTGCTTACGTGGTGTGAGTAATCTACAAACTTATGAATTAATTATTTATTAGGACGATTAAATGTCGATTAATTGATTGAGTGGGCTATCCACTTTTACTTCAAGCTATCATTTTGTTCGAGGAGGAAACCCATTTCAATGATTATTATTATTATTATTAGGCTATTGTGTTATTATGTCGCTTCCCGAGAGCGGCCCGCAATGCAACAGATAATTCCAACAGATAGTCGCAACCGTTTCAAGCAAAGTTCAACATAAATTTGAAAAGGGACACTTTGTATAGCCTAGGCTATGGATTATGTCATAATATTTGTATGATGGGAATGTTACAAAGTTCAAGCACAATAGCTAAATTAATAACACTATCTGGCAATGTAACTGTTCGTTAGATTACTATTGAATTATTATTATTATTTTTTATATTTAAGGAATTGAAACTTGAATGCATCACATGAATCGATCAGTGAACAGGATGTTGCCACCCGAGGCGGAGAACAACGGAATTATTTAACTGAGTTTTTTTTTTCTTGTCCCTCTCTCGTTTCAGTCTCAGAATTAGAGCGTGATGGATAGTATGCCTTGTTAACTTAATAAAACCTGTCAGAGATGGAAATTAGCTGCAATGAGTAATTTCCATCTAGATTTTATGTAAGATTTTCAGTGATTAAATCTGCGACCGTCTTAGAGGTAGGCTAGTTGTTGCCATTTTAATGATAGGCCTACATCATAAAAAAAATAAAAAATAAAATAAAAAAACCATATAGGCCCGCAGCATGAATCACAAGGTAATCGATTCACTTGCAACATAGCTGCGGCTACCCACACAGACTAAACCGAGGCCGATCGACTTCTTCGCACTGTTTCTTCCCCACGCCCCACCCGCCCCGCAGACTATGATTGGACAGTTGATTACATTTCATTTTGGCACTGAAAATGCGGTGCACTTCGATAAAAGCAAGCCCGCTCTGCAGGCAATAAATACAATCAAGATTGCTTATAATTTTGTCACGTTCTGTGCGGCACGCAGTGGCCACAGAGCGAAATGCAATGGGTGCGTTTACATTTCAATTTTGGCACGGAAGCCGTGCGCTGCCAAGGCAACGACAGACCGCTCTGCAGGTCAATAAATACAATCACGAGGATTACTTTGAATTGTGTCACATTCCGTGAGCCCCTATGCTCACAGAGCTAAATGCAATGGGCTCATTTACATTTACATCTTGCCACGAAAACCGCGCAGCTGGCTTTGAAAAGTAATGCACCCCTTATTGTATTTGAGTATGAGTGTTTTTAGAGAACAGGCAATGGAATACAGTGCAATGTGCGTTTTGTTTTTAACTATGGCATGATAAATGCGCATCGTTATGTAAAAGAAAACGCAGATATGTAGCCTATTACATTTCACGATGTGTCGCTAAAGCGATTGTATTTCATTACGTCGCTGAAAATCTTCCATAAAATTTGGGGGAAAAAATTAGGTATATTTGAATCATATCGAAAGGACCACATAGCTACTTGCCTGCTTTAGCCTAATTATGCTACTCAACGAAACATAGGCTAATTCTTCTCAGGGAGCGCAAAATGTAAAATTGAACTGAAGCTGAACCATTGATTTTTTGGGCTTTCGAAAACACATATTTCTGCACAGAGAGTAATCGCTGCAATATTTCAACAACTTTTTCATCGCCATCTTTGTTGTGTGTGGAAGCTAGCTTGCTTGCTAAGTAGTAACAATTGGCCAAACATTTCAACTTCTTAGGTGTTGGAAGGCTACCTTTTCGCCAGGCTAAGACCTTTATAAAATGTTGGCTATTCGTTGGTTTTTCTCATTTCTATAGGCTACATTAAAGAGCATATCGACTGTCTTGATTGGCCCCTTTGGGTTAAAATAACCCGCTAACAAAATGACGTCGCACAGAACGTTCCCGGGACAATCTAGTAATGTCCCCCAGACATTCATTACACAACGTTATATTGTAACCAGTAACAGACGTTGCAGGAACGTCCCTGAATGTCCAATGAACATGAGTAGCCTACAACGTCATATCATAACCGGATAGGGACGTTGCTTGAACGTCCCCGAAAAAATCTAATTAAATGTAATATTGTAACCAAACATTGACCTTCCTCGGACTTTAATAACGGTCCTAGCAATATTATTAGGACGTCCCTATAGGGAACGTCACATCATAACTTTGAGGGGACTGTTAGCTGGGAAGTGATTGAGGGCTAACAGACAGTATCTAAGAACAAAATTAAGGAGCTGATAGGAGCTAAACTTGCGGTCTGTTTTGTGTTATTTATTCAGGTGCTTCCAGTGAGGTCTCTGCGTCGTTCGAATTGTTCTCGGTTCAGCCTGGAGAGAATGTCACTCTTCCCTGCAGTGAAGAGTTCAACCGCAAAATAACGTGGTTCCGTCAGCTCTCAGAAGAAATTATCCTACTGACTAGAACAGTAAAAAGAAAATCGGGCAATGGAACTGAGGACGAATACCTAAGCAGCGGTGACAACGGTCAATTCTCAACAGAACACGACGACCTTCGGAAATCGATCAGCCTGAAAATTACCGGCGTGACAGAGTCGGACCAAGGCTTGTATTACTGCTTTGCATATGAAAGGGGTATTCGTTTTGGAAAGGGAGTTCGGCTGATTCTTACAGGTCAGTAGCCTATTACGTCACAGCCTCAATTGATTCGCGTGTGGATGTGAGTTGTGTTTAGAAATACACCAGAACCCGAATAAAATGTCTCTTTTATTGGCCTATAGACCAATATAAATAAAACAATTTTTTTATTTAAAAAAATCAACGACCAGAATTGCACCAATATGTTGCCTGCCTTTTTTTCGACAAATGAAAAGGGGTTTTTCTTCACTATTGTAAGTGTTCTTCAGTCATCCACCACAATGGTCTTCCGTGGTCAACCATGGTCTTCCGTGGTCTGATTGATTATTCTGATTTTTCCACCCCATGATGGTCTGTTTAAACTGGCATTGACACTTCTCATGTTGAGAGACAACAGCAACAGACTCCAAATGCAACTGCCACACCTAGAATCAACTTTTTTCTTCGCTTTCTTGTGCAAGAACTAATGATGCAACAACACACAGCTGGCCAAGAAACAGCCAAGCAGCCAATTGTCCAATTACTTTTGGTCCCCTAAAATGGGGAGGGGGTTTGTGTAAAAACAATTGATGCACGGTTCACCTGATATGGATGTAAACACCCTCAAATTAAAGCGGAAAGTCTGCACTTTAACCTCATAGTCACTGTTCCGTTTCAAATCCAATGTGCTTGAGTACAGAGACAAATAAAACAACAAAAAAATGTGTCACTGTCCAAATACTTATGGACTGCACTGTATGCCTCATTGTTTTCCCACACCGGTTGTGGGTTCTGAGAGAAATACATATAACTAGAGCGACACAAACAAGAATGTTCACCACTTGCCCATGCAAGCCAGTGGAAATTATTGAGAATAAAGGAAGCGGAGAACATGCGCATATCTGGCCTGGTCTGAACTAAGCAGCATGACGGCTAGAGAGTGGCCCTGTGGTCACAAACCAGAGAGAAATGTGTCAGCGAGCCGCCCACCCTTGCGGCTCGCTCTCCCAGTTTTTTAAATTAATTCCGTGTGTCAGTCAGGGCCCTAGCTGTTTCCCAAAAGGATCTTATAGTAAAGATCCTTTTGGGAAAGGCCATTTTGTTTTTATATTACAATTTCATTGTCTGTTTTTCGTCATTGGTTTTTGTCTTTTCTCCCTCCATATTTATTATTTTTTTATGTATCATCAGTGAATTTCAATCATAAAATGAACATAAAACACTCTAAGATGATCTTAACTCTAAGATGCTTTTGAAAAACGGGGCCCAGTATGTTTCATATTGGGACACAAAACCATTATCTGTGATTCATGAGCAGAAAGAGGAGTAGCCCACCGCTACCCTATAACAGACTTTTTCCCCCCAATGTCATTTTAAAACTTGACTGTTTCCGGCTCTCAAAAGGTGGTTTCAGTTTTTTTCACCCACATTATGCAGAAAAAAAAATGGAACCAGCCAATCACACGGTGCCTTGCAGGTCAGCTGATCACAGTCCCATGCACTCCCACGATCTGGTTTTGTTTTATTTAATTTAATTTTTTTCAGACTCACAGAGACTCTCTCCACCCTGCTGGACTCTCCTGATCTTCATTCCCCCGGTAGTCGCCGTGGTGACGGCTCTCTGCGTCTATGGGCTGTGTCACAGGAGAGGTGAGGCGGCCATCTTAGAGCACCGCTTCAGAGATGGGGGGTTAGTGCAGGGGTCCTGGCATTTTTAAAATCTGAACACCCCCAAAAATCTGTCCCTGCAACTTGATTCTTATTCTATTCTATTCTTTTTTGGTACTTTTGTCCAACACCCACTACGTTCTGCGATGCAGCGGCTATTTAACACAGTATTCCCTCTCTGTTTCTAATGATGAACGTTGTAAAATTGAACCGAAAAATCACATGTAGTTGAGTCACACAGATGACATTATTTCCTCGCAGTGAGATACTGCGTGGGCAAAGGAAATAATTAAAATGACTTGCAAGCTTTTGCACTTGGCAGTGTTTGGGTTGCACCTTTGCTAAAAAAACATGCGTACGTAGCAACACCCTTTCATCCCATCACCACTTGGGATTTAGTGATGGGAGAGATAGTGGGCAGAGCTACAATGAGCTGTCACTCACTTGTTTACACCAATCAAATGATTTTGCTTTCCACAGAAAAGATTCAGTGATTTGATCAAATTAGTGTGCCATTGATAGCCTTTTTGGTTTCGCGAATCATTAGGCTACTAGATGATAGTTTCAGGTCTTCTGTGGCTAATTGATTTTTGAAAAAAATTGTTAGAAAATCGAATTCTTAGATCTTTCAGTAACTGAAAAAGTTAATCACATCACAGCTGTTGATCAGGCAGCTGCATCACATTAACACAATTTCAAAATTGAGCAACCCCTCTGTACTGGGAATGGGGTATTAAAGGGCAGCTCTGTACTGGGAATGGGGTATTACAGGGCTGCTCTGTACTGGGAATGGGGTATTAAAGGGCAGCTCTGTACTGGGAATGGGGTATTAAAGGGCAGCTCTGTACTGGGAATGGGGTATTAAAGGTCAGCTCTGTACTGGGAATGGGGTATTAAAGGGCAGCTCTGTACTGGGAATGGGGTATTAAAGGGCAGCTCTGTACTGGGAATGGGGTATTAAAGGGCAGCTCTGTACTGGGAATGGGGTATTAAAGGGCTGCTCTGTACTGGGAATGGGGTATTAAAGGGCAGCTCTGTACTGGGAATGGGGTATTAAAGGGCAGCTCTGTACTGGGAATGGGGTATGAAAGGGCAGCTCTGTACTGGGAATGGGGTATTAAAGGGCAGCTCTGTACTGGGAATGGTGTATTAAAGGGCAGCTCTGTACTGGGAATGGGGTATTAAAGGGCTGCTCTGTACTGGGAATGGGGTATTAAAGGGCAGCTCTGTACTGGGAATGGGGTATTAAAGGGCAGCTCTGTACTGGGAATGGGGGTATTACAGGGCTGCTCTGTACTGGGAATGGGGTATTACAGGGCTGCTCTGTACTGGGAATGGGGTATTAAAGGGCAGCTCTGTACTGGGAATGGGGTATTAAAGGGCTGCTCTGTACTGGGAATGGGGTATTACAGGGCTGCTCTGTACTGGGAATGGGGTATTAAAGGGCAGCTCTGTATTGGGAATGGGGTATTAAAGGGCAGCTCTGTATTGGGAATGGGGTATTAAAGGGCAGCTTTGTATTGGGAATGGGGTATTAAATGGCAGCTCTGTACTGGGAATGGGGTATGAAAGGGCAGCTCAGTCCTGGGAATGTGATATTAAAGGGCAGCTCTGTACTGGGAACGGGGGTATTACAGGGCTGCTCTGTACTGGGAATGGGGGTATTACAGGGCTGCTCTGTACTTGGAATGGGGTATTAAAGGGCAGCTCTGTACTGGGAATGGGGGTATTAAAGGGCAGCTCTGTATTGGGAATGGGGTATTAAAGGGCAGCTCTGTACTGCAGTAATTCTAACTGCCAAGTCTGTGTTTCTTACCCCTACAGTCTGCAGTCCAGCCAGCTGCAGCAACTGTGTGAGAAACAATGACAGCATGAAGGTAACTAAATATTAGAGTTGATTATTAATATGAATAACAATTAAATTATAAGAATTATATAATAAAATAATTAGAGTTAAATACATTATTCATAAAAATAATAATCTTCATCATCATGAATACATTAAAGTAATTGTTATATGCTGATGATTATGTTGATTATTGCTAATAATATCCACAATCATGATGAATATATTTTATTATAATTGTATCATTTTTATCATTATTATTTTTATTATTATTATGATAATCATTGTCAACATAATCATAATTATTTGCATTCATTAATTTAACTATTTGCATCCTTCAAAACCATGTAAGGATGTCGATACAATGAAGAAGGGGCTATCCAGCACTAATCTACAGCATCCATCTGGGTGATGCACGGCAGTCTACTGCACGTGGAGATTAACATAATCACTCATAATTCATAATTAATATTATCAATGAACTCATTAAAGTGTTGTGGGATCCTTACTGACCATCATTAGCTAATAATTCCACTCAGCTGAACATCTGAAGGACAGAAATTATTGACAGTAAATTACTGTGAGAATGTGTCTATATATTTTTTTAATTATATAAACCTCAGAAGGAAAAGACATGATCTGCGTCTGCATGTTTGTTGTGTAATATGCTGCTTTAGTTCACTATGCTGTTTTGTTTCAGGCAGTGAATTTGCACTATGCAAGTCTTCACCTTCCCAACAAACCCCGGCGCTCTCAGCGAAGAGAGACCCCGCCCCTTCCGGATGACATCACCTATGCTTGTGTAACTTTCAGGCCACTGACCAATCAGAACTCCTGAGGCATCTAGATGATGTCGCAGGGGTGCGTCCCAATACTCTAAAAATGCACCCTCCCTTCCTCCACCACCACCACCTCCTCTACCCCGTGCCCCGGAAACTGATCTTTGTGTTTTAATCTAATGTCGCTGATTACATCTTAATTACATATTAATGGTTACATATTAATTAATGTCTCGACGCAAACCGCAATGTCAGGTACATTGTATACTGTACATGTAAATACTTGTACTCGAAACGTAGGAGAGGAGTGGTGGTGGGGGAGTGGAGGAAAGGAGGAGAGGAGTGGTAGTGGGGGAGGGGAGGAAAGGAGGAGAGGAGTGGTAGTGGAGGAGGGGAGGAAAGGAGGAGAGGAGTGGTAGTGGAGGAGGGGAGGAAAGGAGGAGAGGAGTGGTAGTGGAGGAGTGGATTAAGGGAGGTGGGGAGTGGTAGTGGGGGAGGGGAGGAAAGGAGGAGAGGAGTGGTAGTGGAGGAGTGGATTAAGGGAGGTGGGGAGTGATAGTGGGGGAGGGGAGGAAAGGAGGAGAGGAGTGGTAGTGGGGGAGTGGAGGAAAGGAGGAGAGGAGTGATAGTGGGGGAGGGGAGGAAAGGAGGAGAGGAGTGGTAGTGGGGGAGGGGAGGAAAGGAGGAGAGGAGTGGTAGTGGGGGAGGGGAGGAAAGGAGGAGAGGAGTGGTAGTGGGGGAGGGGAGGAAAGGAGGAGTGGTAGTGGAGGAGGGGAGGAAAGGAGGAGAGGAGTGGTAGTGGAGGAGGGGAGGAAAGGAGGAGAGGAGTGGTAGTGGGGGAGGGGAGGAAAGGAGGAGAGGAGTGGTAGTGGAGGAGGGGAGGAAAGGAGGAGAGGAGTGGTAGTGGAGGAGGGGAGGAAAGGAGGAGAGGAGTGGTAGTGGGGGAGGGGAGGAAAGGAGGAGAGGAGTGGTAGTGGGGGAGGGGAGGAAAGGAGGAGAGGAGTGGTAGTGGGGGAGGGGAGGAAAGGAGGAGAGGAGTGGTAGTGGAGGAGGGGAGGAAAGGAGGAGAGGAGTGGTAGTGGAGGAGTGGATTAAGGGAGGTGGGGAGTGAAGAATATTGGGATGCACCCACAGGCTCTAGTGCTGTCCTTTCCTGATGAAGTTGCTCTGTGTCTTTACTCAATGTGTGTGTGTGTGTGTGTGTGTGTGTGTGTGTGTGTGTGTGTGTGTGTGTGTGTGTGTGTGTGTGTGTGTGTGTGCGCGTGTGTGTGCGCGAACATTTAAGCATTTTACACTTTTGCAGGCATTACACACATATGACTTTCATTACACAGCTAGATTTCTATATTGTTTGCAAATTAATGTCTTGAATTTATTTTTTTTCTTCATTTGAAACCATGTATATGCTCGGTGATTTCCAGTACATAGACTGCAATAGCTTGAAGCTGTTCGACATTGTAAAATATATTTGCAATATATATATTTCATTTTATGTGATATCCAAAAATATTACATTGAATATCTTCATTTTTTTTCTTCATTCTTTGTTCTTATTCATAAAATATATGCTTGTACAGCTGGATCAACTGTTCTGGCATGAGAAACATAATAAATGGTATTGTACTTTATTATATATTTAGTTTTTTTTTCATTTTATAAGGAGGAGAAGGCTGCTTATAGGATTGTGTAGGTTTAGATAATGTACGGCTCTGCCCTTACAAATATAAACAGAAAAAAGAACAAAGGTAAGTGCTGTGCTGACTATTACAAATAAAAAGTATATTGTATTTATATTATAATTCTATAATTTACCAATATTAACAATACAATCTTTCAGATTGCACTATATAGCTCATGGCTATAGAGGGAGCTACAGGACAATAGATAAACATCATTATTTTGACCCTTTTTTAGTTGCTGGGTTTTAAGGTAAATAGAAAAACCAGCAGAGCCCCACAGCCCCCAGGACCAGGATAGAGAGCCCCTCCCCTGATACATAAAACACTGCAATGCAGGAAATTAACTGATATTAATTTGACCTCCCAAAGCCAACTACTGCCCATTGTGTTGCTATTGCTGCATCATGCAGGGTGTGAATGAGTTACTGACTCAGAGAGAGCAAGGTGAATGAGTTACTGACTCTGAGAGAGCAGGGTGAATGAGTTACTGACTCTGAGAGAGCAGGGTGAATGAGTTACTGACTCTGAGAGAGCAGGGTGAATGAGTTACTGACTCTGAGAGAGCAGGGTGAATGAGTTACTGACTTTGAGAGAGCAGGGTGAATGAGTTACTGACTCTGAGAGAGCAGGGTGAATGAGTTAGACTGAGAGAGCAGGGTGAATATTTAAGGCACGAGGTGAGTATGGCCATCAATGTGGGGGACAATGAAACAATTGCTTCAGGGTAAAGAAAACAAAGAAAGCACTCAGTCAAATAAAGCACAAACACAAAAATCTTGTCTGAACCTTTTATTTTATGCCTTGGTCTTCACAAGCCAATGTTTCACAGAATGCAAGACATTACACCACAGTGCATTTGGCAGTTTCTGCACATGGAGAAGTTCAATGCTGGTTGTAGGAGCCTTGAACTAAGTCAGAATGAGATGAACATTAATTACATCTGCAATGAAGACGGAAAGAGCTTCAGAAAGGATGGATTCAGTGAGATTTTACTAAAGGAGGGCAACTAAGACTGAACCCAAAGCCCTCGTTTCTACTTGTACATTTTACATTTATGTTCACTGTGATACTCCTCTTCTGCGAGCTTCTTTCACATTGCCATGCAAGTTGTGTTCAGTTCAGTTTGGATCTTCTGGTTCCAGAACATCTTTCACTTGCACCATCTCCCCATCCTGTAAGTGCATGCAGGGTCCACTGGTCCTGTTGTTATTCATGGTCCAGATGTGTAGAAAGATATTCACATGTCGCAATACACATAATAATACACATCACTTAGACAGTCCTAGGTAAGCAAATTATTAAACAGTAAATAGCTGAAAAAAGGAATTTAAGTAAATGATTGCTTATATCCACAACTATATTCATTGAACAAATAATGGTCTTTGTCACTTGCTATATATGTATATATATTTTTTTTTCCATCCCCTGTCCACTAAAGCAGTTCAAGACTGAAAGCTTTTTTTGTACTAATATACAGTTCCTTCTAGAGATCCAGGGCTGCGTCCCAATATTCTTCACTCCCCACCTCCCTTCCTCCACTCCCCCACTACCACTCCTTTCCTACCTGCAAGTATGCAAAACTGTCTGAACGTTTTGAGCACAATTATTTACATGTACAGTATACAATGTACTTCACATTGCGGTTTGCGTCAAGACATTAATTTATATGTAACAATTAATACGTAATTAAGGTGTAATCCGCAACATTAGATTAAAACACAAAGATCAGTTTACGGGGCACGGGGTAGAGGAGGTGGTAGTGGAGGAAGGGAGGGTGCATTTTTCGATTATTGGGACGCACCCCAGGCCAGTGTCCCATACTACATTAAAATACAAAAGATCGTTTCACAAACCAGTTCAGATCAAAATAAATAGGAAGACTGTTTTAGAATGTTTTCAGAATAAATTTCTTGGAATGCCAGGGTTTTATCATAATTATGCTGATGGCCACTGAGGTCACGAAGGGTTCAACGTTCAAATCCCGAGTTTAGGAAGTTGAGATTGATTCGGTCAACCAATTTACTGGTTGTTATGGAAACAGCAATTTAATTTAACCGCAGACTCTTTCGATGATTTAAAAAAAGTAATCTGGTCTGGTCTGCCCTGATAGTTTTGATCTGAACTGGCCTAAAAAGCAGTACATGGAGGAGAACCCGATTTCAAACAAAGTAAACTAAGTTAAATCTACATGTAATGAAGTCTAACAGTACTCAAGAGATTGGAAACAGTAAAGTATTACCCCAACAGATCAGAGTACAGGGCTTTATGTATTTCACAAATCCAAAACTACACTACACACTAAATACAACCTTTATTCATGAATGAGATATTTGTTTAAATGATAAAACATACCAGTTAGAAAATAAAGATCAACTTCAAGACAAATGACATATAAAACAATTAAACCAGTTGAACATTTTACCAGTGAAGCATACTGTCATTTCCCCCTTGTCATGCAGTTGCTTACTGGCTTTAATTGTGAACACTTCTCTGAACACCTCATCTGTTGTTGTGTTGAGCCTGGGAGTGTCTCTTCAGTAGTTACTATGGAGATGACAAGTCCTACCATTTGAGGTAGAGATAGGTAAAGTTAATCTTGACTGAATATACCTTTGGCGGTTTATTTTGGTAGCTGTTGTCTGTGCATCTGTTTCACAGTAGGATCAACAGGGGATTCCTTGGTAAATAAACTAAGGTATGTTTTAATGTAAATTTGGCCATACAACATTGAAAAGCAAAAGATCACATAAACACACGTCTTCCCCACGCCTGTTTCTCTCTTCACTCGGTCTTCTCCAGCATCTTCTGCAGCGTTTCCACCTTCTCTGTGTCTTTGTTCTTCTTCAGCTCTTCAATCAGGTTGAGAATGTTCCGACAAGTAGAATCTGTAGAATCTCTTGCTCGAGTTTGGTCATCGCTTGCTCCGCTGTGGTTATTTTGTCTTCAACATCTTTTTTAAGGTCCTCATTAGTTCCAGTTCTTTCTTCGGTTTGTCGCTGATATATTGTGTCTAGTTTTTCGTGGTCGTCAGATTTGCATTGTTTAGGGCAGACTGTACAGCGACCATCCTTCATTACATCACACGTATTTCGGAACCATCTATCTGAGCAACCACACGGATAGTGGCAGGTTACCTTACACACGGTGCAGCAACTTGCTTTTCTGCTAACTGGGACCGTCTTTATGACAACTTCATTGTATTTATACTGAAAGTTATTTTTCCTCATGTCCGTTCTGTGCTCTTCCAGAGTGCCTTGCGCTTCATCTCCACCTCCTGGATCTGAGTCTCCAAGCTGTGGAAGGAAGCCACCATGTTCCAGCGTTCATTCAAGACGTATTCAGTCATCCTCAAGTATTCAGTTTCCATTTGATCCAAAGCCTCAAAAAACTCACTGAGGCTCTCTGTCCCATTTTCCCAGTTTGTTTTATATACTCTTTCATATTTCTTAGCAGGCTTCTGAAGGGGGCGGTTGTTGAACAGGAAGTGAACAGGTTCATCATCTTCATCTTTGCGGAGAGGTACACCAGCCTCCACAACTGCCTCAAGAGCTAAAGGTGGCATCCAGTCTGAGAAGGTGATGAGAGTCAGGATATTTTTCTCCATGTTCTTCCCAAAGAGGGACAGGATGGCATCAAAGATGTGTTTCTGGTTGGGATTTAAGCGATTTTGAGATGACTTCACCACAAGGCAAACTGCATCTAATTAATAAATGCCTTTTAAAGATTTCAATAACTTGTACAGATTCTGAGCAAGGCATTTATCTTTCACAATACCTCCTGTGTCTCCATGTCCTGGTGTATCTATGACTGTGAGGGAAAAAGGGACAGACAGGTCCTCCAGTCCAAATATCTCATAGGCAGTGATCGCAGTGGTTTGAGATTCATTTGTGTATTTATTGAGTTCATTTGGAATGATTTCAAACCTGATGTTATCTTCCCACTTTACCCCCAGCATGTAGTTGAGCATCATATTGATGAGTGTAGACTTCCCTGTTCCTGATTCTCCCACCATCATGATTGTCCTGTTTCTTTTTTTGTGGTCCTTTTTTCCAAATCTGTATCTCCTGACTAGTCCATCTTCACTCAGCTCTTCCTTGACTGTGTTCAGCATGTATATTTTCATGGGTTCTGTTGCAGTCTGTTCACTGTTTTTAATTACATTTGACCACTTAGATGGAGATTCTTCTCCTGTCTTAGAGAAACTAAAAGATTAAGGGAAATAAAACAATTTATGTTTTATCATTTTGTTATTCATAGTAAGCACTAGACACACACACACACGCACACACACACACACACACACACACACACACACACACACACACACACACACACACACACACACACACACACACACACACACACACACACACACACACACTCTCTCTCTCTCACACACACACACACACACACACACACACACAAACTCACACACTCACGCACACGCACACTCTCTTTGACCAGGACTTTGGGCGGCAGTGTAGTATAATGGTTAAGGAACTGGACTTGTAACCAAAAGGTTGCAGGTTCGATTCCCAGGTAGGACACTGCCGTTGTACCCTTGAGCAAGGTACTTTACCTGAATTGCTTCAGTATATATCCAGCTGTATAAATGGATAAATGTAATAAGAAGTTGTGTAAGTCGCTCTGGATAAGAGCGTCTGCTAAATGCCTATAATGTAATGTAATGACATGGAGACATACAGAAATAAATATATTTTTTAAAATTGTCAGCCTTAGTGAATTTTCTTCATGAATCTAATTTTAAAATACAGACGGCTATTCAGTGTACACAGAGCACAATAAATAAATACTTTAGGGCAAATAATTAAAATACTCTTTTGCCATGTATTTTTGTCACTCTTTTGCCTTTAACAAATGATTCAGACCAGAGACAAAAATTTGCACTCAAACATATTACGGTAATCAACTGTTGCATAAAAAAAACCATGTGTGTCCTTAACTGTAGTTAGATATCTACCTTGTGTCATGTTCTGCCATTGCTGTGTTCTCAGGTACCAGTCCTTTCTGAATCACAGAAAGACAATAATCACAGAATGTTTGTCAACCAGGAAACAAGCGGAACCGTTTCTGCACCTGAAAAAAGGGATCAAACATATGAATTTATTTTGACAAAGGGTAAAATCACACTAATACACATTCAAAGCAGCAGTTAGCCTACTCTGCTTGTGTTGCAAGTCTCCCAGACAGGAAATCCACTCACACTCTTCCTCTCTGATGAAACGAAGCAAGGCAAGGAAGCAAAAATAAAATGAAGTATCTCCTGGAAACCTGCATGTTAAATGTGGTTTCTGTACCAAGGAGATCAATTACTTCAAAAATCACCAAGCTACAAATGTATGCAAATTACAATTTCACAACTGAGTCCAAATATGTTTGTTTTTAAGGTAATTTCACTGACATTGTGAAGCAACCAATCAGTAACATATATCTGGTGTGTTATTCTAACATATATATGTTGAAGTATTTAACATATATCTCATGTGTTATTCTAACATATGTATGTTGAAATATTAAACATATATCTGGTGAAGCATAATTACAAATGAGGATCATAAACATGAACAGCATAAAACTACAGAAAAAAGAGAAATCAAACAAAGCCACACTCTCACCTGTTTGTCAGATCATCTTGAGTCCCAAGAGCTGCGTCTTCCTGCGCCTCTTAACCTTTATAGTCTAAGCAGGGTGTTCAGTAACCTTTTATAATTGGCTGTAATCGCCCATGATGATGTGTTTTATTAACCAATTGCCTACCATTTTAATGAATGAATTAATAACGCCTGCATCCTCTTATCCAAGAGTCACAAGGGGGATGATCATATTCTGTCAAAAATACTTTCGCTTTTATTTTAAGTCACAGCTAAGAAAAACAACAAAATATGAACAAAAAATAAAAAATAAAAAGAGCAGAATAAAAGCAGGAGCCAGAGGAGGAGGAGCCAAACTCTCCTGTACTGTGATTGGACCATCAAACAGGGCCAGAGGAGGAGTGTGATAGGACCATCAAACAGGGCCATTGTTGCTTATGCCTAGAGCCGGCCTTGGCCACGGTATGTTTATGGCAACAAAATTATTCCATTGCAGCAGAGCACACAGAAACAATTCAGTGCATCTGAGGTGAATTTTATCAAATGCAGCTGGGTTATATCCAGCTGTACACAACAAGACGTCCACTCACATAGGGACATTAGGAAAAAACTAAAAAACCCTCAGCTCTCAAAATATTAAAGAAAAACAGAGTACCCACTTTTCATTTTTCATTTGTCCTAACTGAAATCTCTTTTTGGTGTGTGATTGTTTCGTGAACATCCTTTCTTCACTTGTGTTCTAAACTTCAATTTCACATTTTTTTTTATTGTCTTCTTTTCACTTAGTCACACACTAGATTACCATGCAGAGCGTAACAGAAGCCTCTACTAAAGCTCCCATGTGCAATGTCACTGTCAATCAAAGGAGCAGGAAGTCAGGCTTTTAATGGCTGTGGCTGCTCAACCACAGGTGAGTCAAATCAAACCAGCTCCACCCAATCAGCTTCCACCAGCAAGGTAGAGGCTCCTCCCACCAGACACCGATTTTGAGAATTTTGAAAAAGAATTGTGACAGTCCAGGTACAGCCACTGCTAACATTTGTTTATAAATTTTATTTACAAATTACAACGGATTGTTTTCAGGTACCAGAGTGGTGAAAATAGTGTTATACATTTTTACAAACATATTACATTCAAAATCTAGCACATATTATATTCAAATATAGTAAAGCAGAGCCATTATCTATATATTGTTATATAGTGAGATATATATATGTGAGATAATTCGAAGGCATGGCCTTGGTTTCCACTCTTCCACAGATCTATGTCAGCTCCTGTCCTTCCAATTTCCCTCCCCCATCACTGCTCACTTACCTCAGTGATTTAAAGCACCAGTAGACCTCTAACTTCCTTCAGCTCAATTGTGACAAAACCAAAGTTTTACTTATGGCAAACAATGCCCTGCTTGCCACAGTCAACCAGTTCACATTAGATATTGATGGTTTCACTGTACAAGCCTCAAAGGCAGTTTGGAACCTGGGGGTCTTACTCGATCCCCTGCTGTCTTTTCAACCCCATGTCAGTAATCTGGTCAAGACCTCATTTTTTAATCTGAGAAATATTGCTTGCGTATAATCTTCATTATCCATCTCCACTGCCGTATGCTTAATATTTGCATTTGTTACCTCCCGGTTTGACTTCTGCAATACACTATTCTACGGTCTCCCTAACACCCTAGAAATGTTGTTGATATAAATATATCTGCATTCTTAGTGGGATGAAACAGCATCAAACAGTATGATACAAATAATTTCTGATTATATAACTTGCATATGATTGTCTATAAATCTGCTGAACTTTTCATTTTCCACCATAACATCAATGTATTTCACTGTTGAACAAGCAAGATGTACAACAGCTATATGAAGCAGTTAGCCAACAGTTTAAAGTATTTACTTAGTTTTCAGTATTTTTACGTTAATGTTTTTGACATAAAAATACATTGCATTTAATTTAAAAGATAAATTATTATATTCATGAAAATCCTTTGGCATCTATGTTCTACTTCATTCTACCAGCTGACAAACTGGTTTGTAATCTCACATCTGAAGGTCAGAGTTTGTGTCCATGGTGCTTTCAGTTTAATTGTGAGTCTAGGCTAAGATAGGCTATCCTTTTTTAAAACAAGCAAACTTCCTGATGTTGTTCTAGAACCTTCTCTTACTGGCCATGTTTGAGGAGTTGCATTAATATTACCCAGGATCCTCCGTCACGTTTTATTTACATCTCTAGTAATATATATAAAGATGTAAATAAAGCATCTGTAAGCATTTACACCATATACAGTTTTCAGCATTGCATAACTGATTTGCACTGTATGACAGACCAGGTTCCTGTAATCATGTGTAGTGAGTTTGGTTCCCAGTATTTCTCTGTTTCAGCTTTTCCTTGTTTCCAAAAAATAAATTAAAATTAAATTAAAATTAAAAAAACTCTCATCAGTTCACTGTTTGTCTCTGTGAAAGAAATGTGGTAAACACATTCTTCAAAGGTGAGTTGATGGGTGTGTTTCATCTCAGTTATGTCAGTTGGATTTTTTGAAAGGGAGGGAACAAGAAGAGAAGCAATGGCTTTGTTAAATGTTGGATGACGAGTCGTAATTTTTCAAATGACAAATCTAGCTTTGTTGTTCCTGTGAAAAGTATGTTTCTGATCAGTGCTGTGATTTCCTGGAACCCAAATAATTTAAACCCAATTTAATGCAAAGTCAGTGTGATAATCCATACAGCATTCCAATAGTATGAAGACATACATTGCAACGTTTATAAAATACACAGCATGTCATAACCAATTAACACAGTTGCTTTTAATAGGTGTGTTATTCGAGGCATTGTGTGCCCTGTCTCTTGTTAGTTTTTTTCTTTTTTTTCTTAGTTTTTTTTCTTACATCAAATTACACCCCCTGCTTTGTAGATTAAACAACCATTGCCCCCCCCCCCCAATGACCATTAGGGAGGAGGAAGCGCTTGTTTTTATGGTGCGTTCTGGAGGAGAGAGGTGTTGGAAAGTCTACAGCTTTTCTTTACTATAACTGTAAATTCCAGATAAGCCATTAAGGTAGTGGAGGAAAGGAAGATGCATTTTTCGAGTATTGAGATGCACTCAGAGTTCTCAATTGAGAATTCGGGAAACCATGAAAATAGCCAAGAAGGGATCTGATTCGGAAACAGCCGAGGGCTGGGGAACAGGCGACATCTGGTGGACAGACGAGGGAACTGCAAATATTGCCTGATCAGTGGCATTAGGCGACGCCGGTGTTTGTCAAAACTTACCCTCATCAGCCGATCTCAAAGAGTGCAGCTGGCCAGGTTCCTGATTGTCTTCTGAGCCAGATTAATATGATATTTCAGAGGTTTTGTTGCAAACTTGTAAATTGGGGCATGGTGAATGCAAGATTCATTATGATTCACAAAGTGTTGCTCTTTAAATACAAGCGAATGTATTATATAAAATAGTCTACTGTAAGCAAACAATTAACACTAGCTAGCTTAATTGGAAGATTACCATGCTTTCAATTTGAAGTTTATTTGAGATTTATAGATGAAAGGTACATACGACAGATGTACGCTATTAAATTTTTCTAAATAATGCTTATGTTCATTTAAATAAATATGCTTACGTGAAAGTTAAAGATGACGTCCAAGTATTTTTTTATATAAATGAGGCTCCAGGTGTGGCCGCTGTCCATGGTGCTGACGGCCAGCACCCCTCACCGTTGCAGCTGAGGGTCCGCCAGCTCCTGCGCCACAACATGTATCATTATGATATTTATTATTATTATTATTATAATCATCATCAATATAATCAATTACTAACACTAATTAATTACATTATTTGCATCCTTCAAACGCATGTAAGGATGTCAGTGTGCAGAGTGCAATACCATGAGGAAGGCTGATCAGCCATTCAGCACTAATCTACAGCATCCATCTGGGTGATGCAGGGCAATCTACTGCACATGGAGATTAATATTATCACTCATAACTCATCATTAGTATTATCAATTAACTCTGCAGAGTGTAGTGGGATCCTCACAGACCCATTAGTTAAGAATTCCACTCTGCTGGAGTTCATGAAGCACAGCAATTATGAAATTTATATTGTGTTGACAGTACGTTACTGTAATAATTTATGTAATATGTGTCTACATATTTTGTACTCTATATAAACATCAAAAGGAGGTAGAGCTTATACAAAGGAAATGCTTCTTTTTGTCTTTTTGTCTCTGGCCTATACTTAGAGTATGTAATACAGATCCTTTCCAAAAAATTAGAATATCATGGAAAAGTTTTTTTTTTTTCCATAATTCCATTCAAAAAGTGAAACTTTCATAGATTATAGATTCATTACACACAAAGTGAAATATTTCTAGCCTTTATTTGTTTCATTTTTCATAATTTTGGCTTACAGCTCCAGAAAACCCCCAAAACAGTATTTCAAGAAATTAGAATAGTGTGTCGAAAATCAGCATTTACTTCAGTTATTTCAGAGAATGAATGTTTTAGACTGAGTGTCACACTATCATCTAATTTACTCAAAACACCTGCAATGTTTATCTCAGTTTGGTTCAGTATGGGGAAGACTGCAGACTTGACAATTGGCCAGAAGACCATCACACCCTCCAGAAGATGGATAAGCCACAAAAGGTCATCGCTAAGGAGGCTGGCTGTTCACAGAGTGCAGTGTCCAAGCATATCAATAGAAAGTTTAGTGGAAGGGAAACATGTGGCAGGAGAAGGTGCACAAGCAAAAGAGATGACCGTAGGCTTCAGCGGATTGTCAAGCAAAGACGATTCCAAAATTTGGCGGAGATGCAGAGGGAGTGGACTGAGGCTGGAGTCAGTGCTTCAAAAACCACCACGTACAGAGTGTGACACTCAGTCTAAAACATTAATTCTCTGAAATAACAAGTAAATGCTGATTTTCGACACACTATTCTAATTTCTTGAAATATTGTTTTGGGGGTTTTCTGGAGCTGTAAGCCAAAATTATGAAAAATGAAACAAAAAGGCTAGAAATATTTCACTTTGTGTGTAATGAATCTATAATCTATGAAAGTTTCACTTTTTGAATGGAATTATGGAAAAAAAAACTTTTCCATGATATTCTAATTTTTTGGAAAGGATCTGTATGACCCGACTCAAACGGGACGGATGACCTGGCGAGTTACTCCGGCGGGATTCTTGATGCTCCTGGACACACGGCCAGAACTTCAGTCTTTTTCAAAGGTAGGTTTAATATCCCCAAGCCCAGCGAGCGAAGCCAGGGAAACAGACCGCTCCCAGAGAGAGCAAGCCTATGTGCGCACAGTGCTGAGGACACCATAACACCACAGGTATTGCACAGCACTGAAGAAATCAAAACAAACAAAAACCCAAGCTCTATTGAGAGCCTCTGTGATATATGTACATTCATATGAGATTACACGTTTTTTCATAAAGGAATGCCTTTGTTTTAATTAAGGATTACAACAGTTATTCCATCCAATTAACTTTGTTTAAAAATGAAACAAATAAAGGCTAGAAATATTTCACTTTGTGTGTAATGAATCTATAATCTATGAAAGTTTCACTTTTTGAATGGAATTATGAAAAAAAAAAAACTTTTCCATGATATTCAAATTTTTTGGAAAGGATCTGTAAGTATGTTCTGTGCCTGTTTGTGTTACATTGAGGCTAAAGCGCTCCTTCGGACAAAATAAAGTTCAGCTGGCAAGCTCAAGCAGACACATCACTTTGCTTTTTATTTATTTATTTTTATTTTATTTCACGAAAAACCCCCCTCCCTTGTGTCTATCAACACATTTTATACAATGAGAGAAACACAGAAAGGAATTAAACAAAAAGGAAGAAATTGTTTTTAAAACAAAACCCCCCTCACTTGTGTTGACGGAAATGGATAATTTTGTTGGTTGAATAGGTACAGATAACGTCTCTACGCACACCCCTATTATTGATTATTGTTGATTATTATTTCTGGTTAATTAGGGCGCTGGAGTGTGTCCCTTGTCTGGTGCTGAAAGAGGGCCCAGACCAGCAAATCCCACCCATGTCTCATTTCAGTTGATAATTTAAAGGATAGGTTCACATTTTTTCAACCTTGACCTTTATTGAAAGGTTGTTTCCCATTATTTATTATCATGCATTGCACAACCTCACTGATAGCTGTTATTTTATCGAGAAATTTACCTTTTAACCACAGCTTCTTGTGGGCTTCAATTTGGTTCAACAGGCCAAGTAGTTAGGCTTTCAAAAAAGCACAACAAATCTTTTAGAAAATGGGAAACGCAGTATACTCCCACGTCTCTATTTTATGTTTACTCAGAATATGTTTTGAAAATCCGTAAATCACGTTTGATTTGGAACTACTTCTACTTCTTGCAATTGGCGCATTACATCCCAACCATTTGTAAAATTCCGCACGGCAGCCCCATAGACGAAGACGAGCTCAGCGTTGTTGTCCGCTAGCTTCTTTTATTCTAGCGTGGAAGTAGCCAATAGAACGGATTTGCGGAAATGCAGAACCAATCCAATAAAACCTGATAGAAAGCACGGTTTACGACCCATTTTTCGACCATAAAGACACACCTGAGTATTCTGTGAGTTTTAATTATTCAGTCTTAACTATCACCTTTCTGCCTACCGTCATGCTTCTCAGTGGTAATCCCTTAATTTACAATTTACAATTTGGTATTTAACATAATACAGAGTATTAGGCTATAGCATCAGGAGAGAACATTCAACACTGGCAGAGCCAAACAATAAAGTGCATTAACAGTAAGGAGCAGATCTCGGGAGCAGACATACACACCTACTTTATCGAACGCAAAGTGCATCCTCATAACATTTTTTTATTTTTATTTTTTTATTTATTTATTTCGGCACGCATATAGTCACACTTTATCACAATTTCTGTAATATGCCCTGACAAAACACATTACCTGCCGAAAAGGGATACGGGAAAAAGCAGCCTGCTTATCAAGTCCCGCCCCAATTCCCCAATCAAATTTGAAAGTTCACATTATACATTTGTTTAAAACAGATTATTTCGTATCACAACAGCATAGCTGAACTTGCTTTATAACAAAACAGTCCGAGAAAGAAAAAGAAAAAGAAAATCAAAAAATAAATAAACAAAACAATAAAGTCCAAATAAGTCAAATTTAAATGTACATGTCATACATTAGTCAAAACAATTTGTTTCATTTCAACAGCAACAGTCCAGAATATTGTTCAGATAATGTCCCAATAAATGTGTCCGTTTCTTCGTTTTTCTGATGCTCGAGTGTCCCCTGTAAATGCAGAGCATAAACCGCTTACAATTGTTTTGGCACATCTTGACATTGTTTTCATTTTCCTTTCATGATAACTCACTATTGTTTATTTCTGGTAATCTCCTATCATCTTCCATTTTATATTACTCTTGAAGGTCTTTAAGTTTATAGACATTTTAATCTCATCATGTAAACTGTTCCAAAGCTTAACCCCCTCAATAGATAAAGAATGACCTCTGAGTGTTGACTTTATAGATTTTTGTTTATATATCATGTTTCCTCTTAGGTTATGTATGTCATCTCTCTTTAGAAACAGTTTCTGTATATTTATGGGTAAGAGATTTTTGGAGGCTAAGAATAATATTTGTATGGTATTATATTTAATTATATCCTGCCACTTGAGAAACTTTGCCTTAATAAACAAGTCATTTGTGTGGTCTCTATATGGGACACCATATACAACTCTCATTGCCCTTTTTTGAAGTTTAAACAGCGGCTCTGTAGTGTCTTTATAAGTGTGCCCCCACACTTCAACACAGTAGTGCAGGTGGGGTGTTATGAGTGCTGAGTAAATTGTCTTAAGTGAATGTTGATTGAGTAATTTCTGCATTTTCCACAAAATAGACACACTTTTGGCCAACTTACATTGAACTAGCTTCACATGTGGTTTCCATGTCAGGAGGCAATCTACCGTAACCCCCAGAATCTTGTGTTCGTTCACTCGTTCAATGTTGATACCATTTACCTTTAAGTTTATGTTTTCCTTTAGGCCTCTTTTCCCAAATAATATGAATTTTGTCTTTGAAAGGTTTAGTGATAGTTTATTAATATTAAACCACGTGTGAAGCTTTGACATTTCATTGTTCACTGATGTGACCATTTGATTAAGATCATTTCCAGAGCAGAGGATGTTTGTGTCGTCCGCGAATAAAATTAATTTTAAAACGTCAGATACTTTGACTATGTCATTAATATATAGTATAAATAATTTTGGTCCTAAGACTGAACCCTGTGTGACCCCACAGGTGATGTTCAGGCATGTTGATATGTTGTCCCCTATCTGTACAAATTGAACTCTATTTGATAGGTAACTCTTTATCCATTGTAATGCGATTCCTCTAATTCCATATCTGTACAATTTTTCAATCAATATGCTGTGGTTTATCGTGTCAAAAGCTTTTTTCAGGTCGATGAAAATGCCTATGGTGAATAATTTCCGGTCTAGCGCGTCTTTGATAAATTCTATGGATTCTGTTAGGGCCAGTGCTGTTGAATGTTTTTTCCTGAACCCGTATTGGCTGTCACATAGCAGTTTGTGTTTATCAATGAACTTATCTAATCTGACATTAAAGAGCTTTTCAATAATTTTTGAGCACTGTGGTAAAATTGAAATCGGACGATAATTTGAAAACTCCTGTTTGTCTCCACTTTTGTACAGAGGAAGAACTTTTGCTATCTTCATTTTATCTGGAAACACGCCATTGCAGAACGATAAGTTACATATATATGTTAGCGGAGGTATGATCGCTATTGATATCCTTTTTAACAATGTCATGTCTATCTGATCTGCGTCAGTGGATGTCTTGGCTGTGCAGTCTCTCAGTATTGCTTTGATTTCAATTTGTGTGACAGGATTTAAAAATAATGACTCTTGTTTTGTCTCACCGCCCCTATCCAAGTGATCCCACTGCTGGAGTGAGGATGGAATGGCCTTGGCTAGTTCTGGACCTACACTAACAAAGTATTTGTTGAAACTATCTACTATCACCTTCTTATCTTCTTCCCTCCTGTTGTTTATGTTGAAATGGTCGGAGAATGTCCGTTTGGCCTTTCTTCCAGAGACGGAATTTATTATTTTCCAAAGATTTCTGGTGTAGTTTCTATTTTCTGTTAGTAACTTGTCATAATAATCTTTTTTATGTTTCCTCAACAAATATGTCACTCTGTTTCTATAGCGTTTGTACTTTGCATATGATTGTACATTCTTTTCCTTTAAAAACTTTTTTATATAAGCTGTTTTTTTTCCTACAGGCGTTCTCTATGTTCTTGGTGAACCATGGCATTTTTTCTTTGACTTTGACTTTGTTGTCTTTACTCGAATATTTGACTCCCGGGCAGTGCTTGTCATATATTGAGTTTATTGTGTTTAAGAAGGCCTCATACGCTTTGTTTGTGTCTCTTTCAGTCCATACGTCATTCCACTTTTGATTCATCATATCTTGTTCAAAATCTTTGTCTCTTTTCGTTTCTAATTCTTTTTAAGATTTTTGTCACTGGTTTCTGCTCCAAAGTGTGTTTCCAGTCACAGATAGCGAAGACTGGAAGGTGATCAGAGATATCATTTATCATAATACCACTTGTTATTACTTTGTCCAGTATATTTGTATAAATGTTGTCAATTAGTGTGGCACTATGTTTAGTGATTCTGCTTGGCTGGGTGATTAGTTGTCGCATTCCGCTCGCATACATTGTGTTAACGAAGTCCTCAATCAACTTGTTATTGTTAGGATTTAATATGTCTACGTTAAAATCTCCACATATAAAAACATTTCTCTGATTCATTTTTGTTAATATTTCTCCCAGGCAATTGTTGAATATGTCTATTTTTGAGCTGGGAGCTCTGTAAACGTTGCATATAACAGTTTTTTTTTACCTTTCAGCGTTGAAAATTCAATTGTTACACACTCCATTACATTTTCAATGACAATTGACAAGCTTTCCAGTATCTCAAAATTTATGCTCTCCTCAATAAACAATGCAACCCCTCCACCAGATTTGTTGATTCTGCTCTTACACACAGAATTATACCCTTCCAGGTGGAAATCCATGCATTTCTCAACGTTAATCCAAGTTTCCGACACTGCAATGATGTTAAATGGTTTGACAAATGTACATAGATACTCCTGTATCTGCTCAAAGTTTGCGTATAGACTCCTGCTGTTGAAGTGGATTATTGACAGCTTTCCATCCATGTTAATGTTCTCATTGAACTGATCTTCCAAGTAATATCCACATTTGTTTATTCCATTATAATAAAAGTGTCTGTTTGGATCAACTTCTTCATTCGGGGCTTTTGATGTTAGGTTCTGGTGAGGTCCAACTGAAAAGCTACTCCCTTTTTCATAGTCAGCAATTTTATCCATCAATTCATTCATTTTAATCAGTGAAGCTTTACTTTTTGGTTGTACTGAGTTCATGGCGTTTTAACATAGTTTTCACGTACCTTACTATTCATATTTCTCCAGCTCCTCCAGCGCCCTGATCAGCACCGGTCTGGTGTTTTCTGGAGACCCATTTGGTTTGATGTAAACTTTACAATTTGCCGTCCAGGTGTTCTGTAATTTTTTCCCTTTCTTCAATTGACGCGCTTTCCAAGCGATGACATAACACTAGAGTGCAAGCATGAGAGTGTAGTGGGTAACTGATGCAGAACCTGGGTTTTCAACAGAGGGGTCCTTGATGGTACTGTAGGGGGGTCCCTGGCCAGACCCGATATGCAATAAATATATATAGATTTGGGAAAATCTAAATAAAATCTTCAAAATTAACCATGACCAGGAGGTAGACAGGAGCTGTGCCTTGGAGGGTCTTGTAGGTCATCACCAGCACTTAAAATGGGTACGTTCACATGCACAGCAATATCCGATTACTGGAAACGATCAGTTTACACCAGTATTTAACTTACCGCGTTCACATGGGCATAAGAAATGTGATTACTCCAAAAGCCGCGTTTACATGATTCTCTCCATAATCGGCTCTGTGGAAAACGTAGCTACTAACTGCTTCCCGTTGTAAGGACAAAAATGATCTGCCCGTCAAAAATGTACGTAAGTAGGCTATTATTATTATAGCTAGCTAGTAATTATTATAGCTACTTATTTATAGCTAATTGCTAGTAGTGGTTGATTTATATTATTGTACTAGCTAGCTTTACCGATCTCTAAATCTGGCCAATTTCCCGATAATCTCAGTTATTTAATGTGCTAGCCACAGACTAGCTAGTACAAACACAAGCACGTAACACTGAACAATATATTTTCACCGGTGAAATGCTAATTTAATAATAAAATTCTGGAAGTGAGATGCTGAAGGAACCCCAGGCATAGAAAATGTTGACGGGTGGAATAATTTTGACGTTACACCGCCTCTTCTGCCTGACATACGTAGTTTTGAAAAGCCGAAAGAAACTGAGAAAGGTGTTTACGTGCGCAAAAAAATCGAAAGTTTGGCCAAAAAACCAGGGGTGTTAATCGGGTTTCGAAAACACGGATTATGACCTTACATTATCGGATAAAGGTGTTTACATGACCTTTTCAGTAACCAGAGTATTGCCATAACCGGGTTCAGATCGGAGTATTAACATTGTTATAAATCCCAGGTGGTATTTAATCTCAGAAAAGAACATGGAGGCTGAAGAGCAGGAGAAAGCCCGTGATCAGGTATGGGCCGCTTGCTCTGAACGCACTTGATTGACCGTCTCTGGCATCTAGAGAAAAAAATAAGGGTGAAAAAAAGGACGTGCTGGAGGTTTACCTGGTACAACCTAACAAGAACATGCATCCTATATTCAAGTACGCTCAATACCATATCCCTACTTCCCTACTGTACACTCAATACCATATCCCCACTTCCCTACTGTACAGTCAATACCATATCCCCACTTCCCTACTGTACACTCAATACCATATCCCCACTTCCCTACTGTACAGTCAATACCATATCCCCACTTCCCTACTGTACGCTCAATACCATATCCCCACTTCCCTACTGTACGCTCAATACCATATCCCCACTTCCCTACTGTACACTCAATACCATATCCCCACTTCCCTACTGTACACTCAATACCATATCCCCACTTCCCTACTGTACACTCAATACCATATCCCCACTTCCCTACTGTACACTCAATACCATATCCCCACTTCCCTACTGTACACTCAATACCATATCCCCACTTCCCTACTGTACACTCAATACCATATCCCCACTTCCCTACTGTACACTCAATACCATATCCCTACTTCCCTACTGTACGCTCAATACCATATCCCTACTTCCCTACTGTATACTCAATACCATATCCCCACTTCCCTACTGTACACTCAATACCATATCCCCACTTCCCTACTGTACACTCAATACCATATCCCCACTTCCCTACTGTACACTCAATACCATATCCCCACTTCCCTACTGTACACTCAATACCATATCCCCACTTCCCTACTGTACACTCAATACCATATCCCCACTTCCCTACATTAATATTACTGTATGTACGCTCAATACCATATCCCCACTTCCCTACATTAATATTACTGTATCTACGCTCAATACCATATCCCCACTTCCCTACATTAATATTACTGTATGTACGCTCAATACAACATCCCCACTTCCCTTTATTACTATTGCTTTATACTGTATGAATCTTGCCATTAGAAGCCTGAAATAAACTGCCAAACAAAGTTTGAAGAGATAAAAATCCAGGGGCTGTTGCTGGTAGGACACCCAAGCACATGCTAGGCAGATGGGCTTCCCAAGGCCTGTTTCTAAATGAAAGATATGACCAGCCATATTTATTTGTTTTATTTTAACAGTTAATAATTTTTTTTTACGAGCTAAACGATAGTTGTGCAGAAACCAGAGTATGATGCTAACTTTCCATCATAATGGCATGAGTAACGGTAAAATAATTCAGATTAGATCAAATGATAATGTGCAGTTATAGAACCTAGTGAAAAAGAAATTTCTGGGAAACAACGGCAACCAATGAAAATTGGACATGCATATAATGCCATTCATTTTCTGACCAATCGCTGGGCATGGTGGCCCTTGGTAAGGAGACATGCTATGTTCATAGGTGCTTTGTAGGGCTTTAACCACTGATACTGTATGTCATTTTACACCTCAGTAATACGAGTGTTTCCCCTCACAAAATTGCACTCACCTTCAATATATTGCTCATCCACTCTTCTCTCTGGGACGGGCAGCTTAGGCGAAACTTCTGAAAAGATGAACAATTTAAAAAGTTTTGAGATCTGCAGCAGGTTTCTGTTCCAGCTTCTGTGCTAGTCAGGGCTTGTGTGCTGATGACAGTCTTTATGAATCGTTTAACAAAAAATTAAGATCAATTTAAATTGTATTCATGGGAACATATATATATATATATATATATACAGTATATACAGTATATATTAAGGGAACACTTAAATCACACATCGCGGATCTCGATGAACGAAATATTGAAGTTGAAAATCTTTATTGATTACATTGTGTAATTCGTCGAGAACAAAATGACGTAAGAACGGTCAATGGAAACCAAAATCATTAACCCATTGAGGGCTGGATTCAAAATCACACCGAAAATCAAAGTGAAAAATTGAGCTCTGACCACATGAAGCCGGGCATTGTCCTGCACCAGGAGGAACCCAGGGCCCACTGCACCAGCGTAAGGTCTGACAATGGGTCTCAGGATTTCATCCCGGTACCTAACAGCAGTCAGGGTACCGTTGGCTAGCACGTGGAGGTTTGTGCGACCCTCCAAGGATATGCCTCCCCAGACCATCACTGACCCACCGCCAAACCGGTCATGCTGGATGATGTTGCAGGCAGCATAACGTTCGCCACGGCGTCTCCAGACTCTTTCACGACTCTGTCATGTGCTCAGTGTGAACCTGCTCTCATCTGCGAAGAGAACAGGGCGCCAATGGCGAACCTGCCAATTCTCGTGTTCTCTGGTAAATGCCAATCGAGCTGCACGGTGCTGGGCTGTGAGCACAGGTCCCACTAGAGGACGTTGGGCCCTCATGCCACCCTCATGGAGTCTGTTTCTGACAGTTTGGTCAGAAACATGCATACGAGTAGCCCGCTGGAGGTAATTTTGTAGAGCTCTGGCCGTGCTCCTCCTGTTCCTCCTCGCACAAAGGAGCAGATACCGGTGCTGCCGCTGGGTTGTTGCCCTTCTACGGCCCTGTCCAGCTCTCCTCGTGTAATGGCCCGTCTTCCGGTATCTCCTCCACGCTCTTGAGACTGTGCTGGGAGACACCGCCTCATGCTACCAGTAGTGACAAGAGCACTAGCAACATGCAAAACTAGAGAAAAATCAGTCAGGAAGGATAAGGAGAGAGAAATGGTCTGTGGCCACCACCTGCACACCACCTTGTCACTTTCATTTGCACCAAAGCAGGTGAAATTGATTCACAATAGTTTACGCTTCCTAACTGGACAGATCGATATCCCAGAAGTTTAATTGACTTGGTGTTATACTGTGATTATTAAGTGTTCCCTTAATTTCTTTGAGCAGTGTATATATACTGTATACTTATATTATTTATTTTTTTGTATTTATTTTTCCAAATTCTTTAATACTGAATACTGAGCTAAATACTCTTCAACCTGAATATCGTACCTGCACTTCAAAGGAAAATGTTTTTTAGAACAGAACATGGTGATAGTTTTTTCCAGAATCTTTCGGTTCTATATTTCAGGCCTCTTACCTTCCACTGTCAGGTGAACAGTGCTGACCACCTGCCTTTGGGGATCCAGAACTTTGTAGATGCCCGAATCCTCCAGCTTCACGTCCGAAAGGGTCAGCTCCTTCTCCCCTTCAGATAGACGCCCCCCCTGCCCGGTGCCTCCGCCACCCCTCTGCCAGACTACCACCGCCCCGGCCACCTTGTTCCCCCAGAAAACGACAGTGGCCGCCTGCGTGGTGTGCAGCTTCAGCTGTAGGCTTTTTCCTGCAGCCACAGTTTCTCTGTACTTGTGACCTAGGAGAGGGGTCAGGGGTCAGGGATAGAGACCATATTCAGAATGGGGGAGGGGGGCTTTGTTTTTCCTTTTATCTCTCAGGGACAATGCACCATTTTTTACATGAATGTCATATAAAAGAGTCAAGTGACCCATGTTAAGAGAAACGAGTGTGCGGACTGCTCATTATCAGATGCTAGGTAAGACTGTGATTAGATATACTGGTTTCGCGCAGCATTAGGGGGGGAAAGAAGCTTATTTTATTATTCAAACCATGTCAGTGATTGACAGCTAACCATAGCTCCGCCTCCGACCCACTGTTGGGCTCAGGACACCTCAATATCCCATCACTAGGATGAGCTGTCAATCATTGAACCAACCAATCATTGTGTTCTGACATGCAGAGTCGGAGCACAATGATTGGCTAAAAATAAATCAAATAAAACACCCTCCCTCTCTGATCATCTCTGCCTGGGCTCCTCGAGGTTCTCAAGGGGGCTCCCCTGGACGATAGCGCCGTGAGATCTCTCGCTATCTGACTGGGTTTCCGAAACTGCCGTCTCTCTCCTCTTACCCCTCACGCTCAGCTCCACGCTCCGGATGAACCTCCTTCTCTTTCCCTCCCTGACGTAGCTCTTGTACAGCCTGGCGTCTGAGAACTGCACGTCCCGAAGGAGCAGGGAGCAGTCGCCCTCCTCGAAACTCTGCAGCTTCACCTCCACCCGGCCCTTGTAGTGGGTCGCCTCAAAGTGGCGGTTTCCCTTCAGCTCATACACGCCCTTCTCAGTCTCCCACCACAGATGGGGGCTCGTGGATCTTTGGGCCGTCCCTACGCGGGACGTCCAGTTGCAGGGGAGCACGGCCTTGTGACCCACATGGGCAGACACGTAGAGGCTGGAGGAGTAGGAGGCTGAAAGTGGGCGGGACAGAATTTTGGAATCCAATTAGGCCCCCTTGTTGCTTGTCCCAGTGCATAGATCAGAGCAGTGAGGTGAGGTCATTCCTTCGGGGTGTGAGGATACCGTTCGGATTTAAGCCTTACAAAATTTAAACACTCCTGCTGTAAACATGTAACTGATAATGAAATGTAACAGACAGTACAGAGTTACACTTACATTCTGAAATGTTATTGCATGCAATCTAATCTTATTGTACGCCGCTTTGGAAAAAAGCATCTGCAAAATTATTGTAATTTAATGCAAATATGACAGCAGATACTGAAAAATTTGAATACATGATTCTGTGAACTACCGTCTTCTACAGTGGACAAACTTGCATTCCAACTAGTCTTTTTGGGATATTTTTTTTATATATTTTTTTATTCTTCAGATAAAATCAACCATCACAAATATATACAAAATGCCAGAGATCAGAGATAAAAAATAAGAAAGAAATAAAGAAATAAAAAAGACAAATACAGAATACAGTTGATTAAATCTAGTCTTAAACTTAAATCTAGTCTAAAACTAGTCTTTTTGGGATAGTAATTCATAGACATCAACTCACCTGAAACGTGAACAAGGCATTGGAGGAGCAGGCACAGCACAAAGCCCCTAGGACAACAGGTATTAGATATTAGGGGAGCTCTTGTCAGCACTGTGCTTACACTCGTATTCAGTTCCGGTTAATCCCCTATGCTGGGGACTTTTTACACATTAAGGCACACTGCAAGCATGATTACGATTTATCTGGTTACAAATTCTATTGTGATACAAGTTTGGCATCAGTTAACTTAGGCTACATTTAGTGCATTAGGTATGTTGCAGATAAACTCGCTGGTGAGGTAATGCTGTTAGCCAGGCCTGGCACTGTTGCTCATACGAGTGGATGTAGCCTACTTACGATCTCCAACATTTCTACTCTGCATAAGCGCATCTGTTAAATGAACGTAATGCTAAAGATGCTGATGCAGTCACGCTCTGCTTGGGCTTTTCGTTCCCAAAGTGTCGCTTGCATACAGAATGTCGTCAGGGAACGTATGATAGCCTAAATCATAAATACGAAAACGGGCTCGCATCACTAGGACTTCTGAGAAATAGCCGATCTCAAGCCACCGCCAACCGATTCGCATTTAGTTTCGTTTTCCTAGAAAAGGCTAGGCAGTACGGCAAAAACGAAAGTCAAGTGAAAACAAAATTGTGTCAACAACTGGGTTTTAACAGAAATATATATATATATATATCATAAATCATAAACAGAAAAAACAGTAAAGACTGTGGTGACGTGAAAACCATTGTCGAAATGGCATTAGCTATGCATTGTTTACATGCAATGCCGTTAATGTTCTACTTTTAATGCCATATGCTGCTGTATTTTACAAGAGAATATTAAGCAAGCAGTCTAATGAGGAAAACGAGAACGTGCATTATGCAATACATTACATTTGATAATCATTATGTAATCACTTTCTTAGTTTAAAAAAGGTAAGTTTAAAAAAGGTTAAAAAAATAACATTGTTACTGGTCTAATAATGAAGTATCGTCATGTCTCCCCCATTTACTTGTCTCTACAATGGGCAATAAGTTGGGACATGTAGCGGAGTCTAGTTACTTACCTGTCCAAGATGATGAAAACACACTGCATATGGTGTTCACCTGTTCGGATGTCTGACTGTGTCCGGAGTGAGTCACTTTCAGGGAGAAGGGTCTATCTGCAGTGTGCAGGCGCTTCGGGAACGCCTCTTCTTCGGGAACACCTCTTCTTTGGGAACACCTCTTCTTTGGGAACGCCCCTTCTATGGGAACGCCTAACACTGCGGGACTACCGTGATGTAAATTAAAAAAACTTTGCATGGCGAAACATAAGTTTTCAGTTGGGGCTACCAGGTTTGTAACAAATAAGCACTACTACATTGATATCTAGGCTACCAGATTATTACCAGGCTGCGCTAGCTCGCTACGTTAACTATCGATAGCCAGGATGGCATTCTATATTACGGTCAGCAGATAAGTGTTTTTTGTTTGTTTAGAACGGTATACATTTCACGTTCGAAAGCAATTAGAAAAAGTGGAGAAGAGCAGAGACCCTGAAAACGAGTGACCAGCTCTCTCCCTGTCCTGGTTCAATGTGGATCACGTTAATGTTGTGGGCAATACTGAATGAAATTAAATCACATGTAAATAATAACCGGATTTGTGCTTGTATTTGTGCTTGTATGTGTAGAGGAACAATGCAGGAAAAGGTGGAAAAACTTGAGGGACCGATATATAAAGGAGAGGAAGCCAAAAAAAAGTGGTGCAGCTGGCGGGGAATTTTTTTGGAAGTTTATGGCTCCAAACTCACGTACATGACAAAGATTCTTGTAAAATGACTGGTATAAAGTCGCTTTTAAAATACCCGTCCCGGATACGGATATGTATTGTTTTTGCCGCTTCGCTCTCTGCTTGCGCTGACCATAGCGGCAAGATGGCGCTCTTGCGCGCCCGATGTGAAAAGGCAGTAACTCGTCACTCAAATCATCTGGGCCCAGTAGTTCAAAACTTTTAATCTCAATCAGATCCGATCAGATTTTGAAATCCCATTTTTTGTGATCCAGGATCAGACAACTCGGCCAGATTTTGTCCCAGTATTTCAAAACAATTCAGGATAGGATCACACTGATCCAGATTCAGACTTTTCAAGATTACTAGATCCTGAATATCAGTGCTTTAATCCTACCGATCTCCATCTAGTGGATATGAAAAATAATACAAGGAAGACAAGAGACCACATTGCAGAGGCATCTATAATGTCTAATTATATTTTTAAATACATAAAGGACATAAAATCATAATGGAATTGTAATTAAAAAAAATACTCCCACTAGGGTAACAACAAAAAAAACATTCATTCAAAGGCAGCTGGATCATCCAGGGGTGCTTTGAGGAGCTGAATTCTAAGTGAGGTTTCAGTTTGCTGAAGCCGGCACAGCTGTATTTGTTCTTTGGCCAGACGGATCTGCATCTCTGCCCTCTCCGTTTCACGGCTCAGCAGTGTCTCGTAGGCATCATCCCTCTGCTCTGGTTGTCTGGTGCGCTTGCATTTTCTCTTTCGAGGTGGCTCTTGCAGTGTGTCATCAGGCCTGACTGAAGGTCCAGCTTCTGGATCCACATGGGTCAGGAGGACCTCGTCTTGAATGGTGTGTCACATCAGGTGCATTGACTACCTGAAATGAAAGTTTATCTATATACTTTATACCCCTTAATAAGATGATCAAAAGCATGCAAGCTCCTGGAAAATTGTAGTATTATAAGAACAAGGATGCTATATAAGAAATATAGCCATTGTAGTACTATGAAAATAGCAATTATACAAGATAATAATTGTAGTTCTATAGGGACAAGGATAAAATCACACATACGTGCGACTCACCATCCAGTACAACGTTTGGTATTCCATGTAAAGATTGTGACTGCTGACCACCAATGATATCAAGTACCACATCTGTGTATTCTCCCCTTTTATATGGTTTGTTACCCGTCTGTGGGTTTTTAGCCTGGCTGTGGTCTTTGGTAGCTTGCTGCTTCAAATTCTTCCACCTCAACCTCACTTGGTCCACCGTCCTCTTGTGTCCAGATCCTGTGGCATTCACATTGTCTGTAACTTCCATCCATATTCCGCTCTTTACTTTAGTCGCTCCACCCTCTCTGTTAAAGCTACCAACTATGGAGTCATAATTATTCCTTACACTCTGCAGCAGTGCATGGGTCTCAGCAGATGTAAAATTATGCCCCTTTTTGTCCATCTTTCCAACTCACTGGTTTAGTCAGGTCAGCAATTAGTTTTTATAGGTCTGGCCGTTACTTGCTATCAATTACATAATTAACCACAGGCCCTAACAAATCTGGACATGCATTGCAGGTGTGTATTTGCAATTACTAATTATTCAGAGACTGATGTAGGCCTACTGACTGAAAGAACAGTCAGAACACAGTCATGGCAGGGATTGTTCACATCTTCCATGCTGGAAGGAGAGGTTACCGCCAAAGGGTCCACACCGAGCGCCCCAAACCTCTCCAACAGTACACAACAGAAGAACTTTACGATCGTTTTCGATTTGGACTTGATGACATCAACTACATTGCTGATCTGGTCAGGCCACAACTGCAGTGCAGAACCTTGCGGAGTCATGCTCTGACTGTAGAGGAACAGGTCCTCATTGCCCTGCGCTTTTACGCATGTGGAACATTTTATCAGGTCATAGCTGACAGCATGGGAGTCCACAAGACAACAGTGGGTGAAGTGGTGACAGCTGTGTCTGATGTACTGGCTCGCCTGCTGGATCACTTTGTGACTTTTCCCAATGATGGCCAGATTGCCAAAGTGAAGCAGAAGTTTTTTTCTTTGGGGAGACATGCCCAACACCATTGGGGTGATCGACTGCACCCATGTGCATATTCAAGCACCTCATCAGAGGGAGTGGGAATATGTCAACAGGAAAGGGAGGCACAGCATCAATGTGCAACTTGTGGGAGATGCTGACCTTGCCATCACCAACTGTGTTGTGAGATGGCCTGGGTCAGTCCATGATGCACGAATCTTCAGAGAGAGCCGGTTGTTCACTGAATTCCAAACCAACAGGCCAGATGGAGTTATATTAGCCGACAGTGCCTACCCACTCCTACCATGGGTGATGACACCTTTTCCCACGGCCAACACTCCCTCACAGATGCGCTATAACAATGCCCATGGAAGAACAAGGTGTGCCATTGAGCGCTTGAATGGAGTACTGAAGAGGCGTTTTGCACGCCTCAACTATCTGAGAGTGGAACCCCAACGAGCATGCCGCATAACACTGGCTTGTATTGTGCTACACAATATCGCTGTCCATCGCAGTCCCCCTCTCTGACATCGATGATCCCCCAGAGCCCCTTGCACCTGCTGATGATCTAGGCCCACCTATGGATTTCCCTCTAAATGAGAGACTGAGTGGTGGTGCAATGCGAGATGCTATTGTCCGCAATTACTTTTGAAAGGTGATGACAGATGATGGACTTTTTTTTTGTTGAATATATTTTTTCTTTAATCTAAATTACATTTGTGATTGACAATCTTTGTTGTGATACTTTTATGAGCATAAACATTTATGTCATCAACATTTGGTTGAAAACAAAATAGGCCACTACAAACGTGACCAAAAAATGAAAAATAAAATTGATTTGCCATGAAGGCTAAAAATTGTGTATTATTTCAGTTAACAAACTTTGCCATCTTATTTATATTGAAACATATTTTTAAATAAATTGTATAGTACATTTTGCTCTGGTAATCCACTGGAAATCCACCCCTCTGGTGGGATCAAGATAATCCAGTTTTTTGGGATCAAACTGATCCCAATCCTGTGTTGTCGGTTTGAACTACCCGTTTTGAAGATTTGATCCAGATTATAGCTTGGATTTGATTTCCTGATCTGATCGGATATCAAAGTGATCCTAATCCTGTTTTTTGGTTTTGGACTACCCAAAATCCAAATCTGATCCGATCAGATAGGGATTAAAAGTTTTGAACTACTGGGCCCTGGTTAGTAGTAAACTACCGGAAATCAACATTTTACCCACACAAGGCCCGATATTTTACAAACAGGCCACAACAGTGAGAAACAACACTACAAACACAACATACCTTATTAAACAAACACTCACAGTTAACACATATAACTGCATATATGTCTGCAGATGGATGATATTGGGGCTTTCAGGAGGTGGAACGAAAAATGGAACGACGGCATAGAGCGTAGGCTTATGGGTATTTACGTCATATCTGCGTCGGACTGCATCGGAAACTGTCCGAGATGGCAGAAAAGTCGGTGCTGTGTGAACTAAGGCGGAAATGACAACAGGAGGTTAAGCAGGCGCCTTGGAAGGCGCCTTAGCAGCTCTCGGGCGCCTTCATCAACATCGCCGCGCCTTCAAACAAACCAACAACAGCATTGGTTAGAGTGCAAGGAGAGAGAGGTGTTTCGTCATGACACTGAACTGTTGACTGAACCAAAAAGTGTATGAAGAAATAATAACAAAAAAAGGCCTGTCCAAATATAGGTAACAATGTTTTATTCAATACTTTATTCAACTATATTTGTAATTATACCATATTCTATAGAAAAGTAAAGATTCAACGGAGTGGTTTGTTTTTGCAACAGCTTGTTTAAGTGTAAAATCCTAATTGGACTGTTGTCCAAAAAAGTGTCCTCTCCAGAACATTTGGTGTGACCATATAAACATTAAGGTAGCATCACCAAATGATAACTCATTAATTTATTTCAAAGTATTTGGATGTCTTTTGATGGGGAAAAAAATGTTACCTAATCAATATTTCTCTTCACCATCCTTGTTATCAGTAAGACGAGATCTTAACGCACTTGTTCCTAGTTCGAAAATGCACTGATGTACGTCGCTCTGGATAAGAGCGTCTGCCAAATGACTATAATGTAATGTAATGAAGGTATGACCTGCTGTCCGTCATTGTGTTGAGAAGTGGAGTTTTCCCTATATCCAGATGGGACAGTGTATCGCCAGACCTCTGCATGTCACATGCCAGCAGAGAGAACCACATACAAACCACACAATGCCATAATAACATGAAGGGTATTAACAATGAAACAATATTAAGCAACACAACCTGGGTACAATGCTGTACATCCATCTTACAAATTGTTGTAAGATTAATGATTGAGATTAAATATCTAACACTGTTATTATGGCTATGGGTTGATTAGATGTGGGTGGTCTGGTCTCCAGAACAAAACAGATAAATTATACCAGCAATTAAGCAAAGAGAACATTTTCAGAATATTTATTTCACACAATATGGTGACATTCACAAAATGTAAATAAACTGTAGAACTATTCCCCTCCACCACCATTCAAGCCACAATGACACCGGGTACTTTCTGTCATTTTGTATGTTTATTGTCAAATCAGAAATATACAGTCAAGCCGGAAAGTCTGCACACCCCTTTCACCTTCTCCACGTTTTATTACGTTACAGACTTATACTACAATAGATTGAGTTCATTTTTTGCCTCAAACATCTACACATAATAGCCAATAATGACGAAGTGAAAACAGGTTTTTAGAAAATATGCAATTTTATTTTACTGACAAAAATAGGTTATTTAGCGGTTACATATCTGTACACACCCTTAGCCTAATACTTGGTTGCTGCACCTTTGGCAGCGATTACAGCTTCAAGGCGTCTTGGGAAAGAAACTATGAGCTTGGCACACTTGTTTCTGGACATTTTTGCCCATTCCTCTTGGCATATCCTTGCAAGCTCCGTCAGGTTGGATGGGGAGCGTCGGTACACAGCCATTTTCAGCTCTTTCCACAGATGTTCAATTGGATTCAGGTCTGGGCTCTGGCTGGGCCACTCAAGGACATGCACAGACTTTCTCCGAAGCCACTCCTTTGTTCTCTTGGCTGTGTGCTTCGGGTCGTTGTCATGTTGGAAGGTAAACCTTCGCCCCAGTCTGAGGTCCAGAGCGCTCTGGAGCAGGTTTTCTTCAAGGATCTCGTGTACTTAGCTGCATTCATCTTTGCCTCTATCAGGACTAGTCGCCCCGTTCCCGCTGCTGAAAAACATCCCCACATCATGATGCTGCCACCGCCATGCTTCACGGCAGTGTAGTATAATGGTTAAGGAACTGGCCTTGTAACCGAAAGGTTGCAGGTTCGATTCCCAGGTAGGACACTGCCGTTGTACCCTTGAGCAAGGTACTTAACCTGAATTGCTTCAGTATATATCCAGCTGTATAAATGGATAATATGTAAAACATGATTAAAAAAAATGTTGTGTAAGTCGCTCTGGATAAGAGCGTCTGCTAAATGCCTATAATATATAATATAATGTATTGCGACCGCAGCAGAAAGAAAAAGTCGGCACGGCGGCCACGCTCGAGAACGAGATAGAATGTTGCCAGATACTATGGGAACCATAGTCTATTAATTAGTTGCTGAAACCCCTGGCGCTTATTGCCTCTCCAGTTCCTGTAGCCTATAGCCTAACAGTTATTGGTTCAAGTTTTAGGTTTATATGAGATAGCCTAACTATAGTTCTTCAACTAAAATGCGTAAACGGAATTTGTGAAGCTTGCCTGTTACTATTATAGCAGCTAAATAAATTTTAAAACGGAACCTACTTGCTGCATCTGCAATGTGGTATAGCTAGCCTCTCCGCAGTTGGCTACTGCGATAGCCTGGACAATACAGACAGATAATAGTTTACAGTTAGCTACGTAGGTAACTTATTTGACTCATAAAGTTTTGATAAAGCTACAAAAGCGCAAAGTTATTTTTGTTTTTATAATGACAGGGAGAAGTTTATGGGAGAGTATAATTCTGAGGGAATCCCTCCCCCCACCCCCCAACATGATTCTCCGCTCATGAAGGGTGATCACAAGTTAAAATTGAATCAATGCGTACATGAACATTTAGATAGCTAAGCTATGGAATCTGGTTTTTAATTGCAATAAAAAACAAATCGCTGGTTAAATTTTATCTACAGGCCAGGCCTTAATTAATTCCACTGCCATTGAGGAAATGTCATAAAGCTGTCAAACTACAATAGGCTACACATCGTCTTTGACATCACGATGTGTCAACCATTGCCGATGCCAATACATTTTAGTTGATAGACGATGGTAGAGTATTGTACATCAGCCCTATATTAAAGCAATTTAAAGAAAATTATTTTCAACAACTAAATTATTTATTGATTTTAGGCTTATTTCTGATCTCAAAACTCATGGGGAACAACTATTTTGTGACTGCTTTTTTGAAAAAATGTATCCTGGGGGTACATGCCCCCAGACCCCCCTAGTAGAGGCTTAGCCCCCCTAAACATATACCTCTGGTGACGCCCCTGGCTGCAAGCATTTTAACTGAGGTCCTTTTTGGCACAGAGCACTATTGGCCATTCCGAGCTTCATTCCGCCGTTCAATTCCGGCTTTTACCCAGGCCCTGCTGCGTTGGCCGTGGTGACTCGTTCTCATCGGGTAATGATTCGCTTGAGATAACAGTATAATTTCGATAAAGTTTACTAGTTTTATTTTAAAAAATATAATGTTCATAATAATAAACTGTATAATGGTGTATTCAAATGATCTCGGAAGTCGGAATATTTCCGATTTACGAGAAGAAAAAACGATCTGAACGTGACATTATTGTCATGTTCAAATAGTTTAGTTCATTTGAATACACATTTCTGAGAAATAGCCGATCTATCTGAAGCCACCGCCCATTCGAATTTAGCCTAGTTCTGTTTTCCTAGAAGTAGGCTAGGCAGTAGCCTACAGCAGAAACGAAAAGTGAAACCAAAATTGTGCCAAGTGCTCGTCTGTTCAGGGTCATTAATAGAATAAGGCTGCAAAAAAACAGCAAAGACTGTGGTGACGTGAAAACCAACGTGAAAAACCAACTCTAAAAGCTGGCATTTCCTATTTCCCCTTTCCTCCCCTTTCTGTTCTGTAAAGCGTCTTTGTGACAGGCGTCTGTGAAAAGCGCTATATAAATAAAATTGAATTGAATACACAATTAGAACAGAGGTGGGGGGAAAATCCCTTTCTTTCCCGAGAAATCTCTGTGTTATGAGAAGGCTAGTCTCTGGGCGTGTTCGGCTCGAGCCAATTTACGTCATATCTGCGTCGGGCTGCATCGGAAACTGTCCGAGATGGCCACAGAACTATAGAGTACTCAAGTGACTACGTCACGCTGGTTTCGGAAGTAAATTCCCCATTCATTTAGAGCAGTGGTTCCCAACCCTGGTCCTGGGGACCCCCTGTGTATGCTGGTTTTCGTTCCAACCACAATTGCAATCCAAGAATTTTAACAAGCTGTTATTTTTTCTTAATTAGGTGTTTTCATTGTATAGAGAGAACACTTTAAACTCTTTACTCTCTTAAGCCACATTATGTTAGCAATAGCTATGCATGCCATGAAGAAGAAAAAAACCATGTTCATTATGCTCATTGTGTTATATTGCAAACAATTACAAAGAAGAAGTAACAACTCAGGTGATTAGGCTCCTAATTAGGTAATTGAACGCAAGTTTAAGTTCCTTCATAATTTTTTCCTTAACACAATGCAGGTTTGGCTCGTTATCATTTGCTTTGTCTTTGAATTCTTCATTATTTACCAAACGGTTAGTTTTATTGGCCATGTGTCCACAATTTCACTAATTATGAGCCTATTGATTCACCTCAGTCTTTAATTTGATCAGTTAAAACATTTTTTACCTCCTTTTAATTGTTTACAATACAACACAATGTGAATATTGGACTTTTAGTCTTCATGGCATGCATAGCTATTACTAACATAATGTGGCTTAAGAACGTAAATAATCCCTCTAAACATTAAAAACACCTAATTAAGAAAAATTAACAGCTTGTTAAAATTCTGGTATTGCAATTGTGGTTGGAACGAAAACCAGCATACACAGGGGGTCCCCAGGACCAGGGTTGGGAACCACTGATTTAGAGCATAGACTCTAACTAAAGCTTACTTTTAAACAATTTCTACTGATTATATCTTACCGTCAATTTCCCGGATTGTTCACTATAACGCCCGTTCGCAAACTATGTCGTTTTTCTGGACCAGCTTCGAGTATATTTTACGTTTCAGTATTTTCTTGTGATTATATCAGCGCTGGAACTGTTTAAAAACTCGATGTCCCATAATTCCGTACGAACGTGCAGCCTTGTCTCCAGACGTTGTCACTCAGATAACGTTAGCCAGCAGTAGCACATAGCTCCGTTTTTAAACACTTTTTTTCTAACCTTAGCTAGCTAGCTTGAAGGACTAAAAGCTAGAATTGTTTATGTGGTTAACCGTAGCACAGTTTCTGACCTTGTCGGGCGGGCTTTTCTACTTAGCAAGCTAACGTTAGCCCATCTTCAGCTGCAGTACTCCCATCTGCCCAAGAATGTCCAGACAGACGAGATGATATCTTATTGGTCAAGAACCACCTGTGCATTGCAGTACTGGATATGAAGTCCGTTAAAGTGGACTACAAGTCGAACTACAATGATTAATGCATTACTTAAAAAAATTAAAATTGGAACATGCGATATATGGTCTATATCTTTGTACCACACAGGCTAATCCAGGAACGTTTCGGCTCATTCTATAAATCAGATTTCAAGAAATAGTCGATAGTCTCCGAAGCCCATTCTATTCTTCCATAGGGATGGAAAGTATTCAGGCAGTGACCATTTTTGTCGTTTTGGCTCTACTTCAGAACATTGGATTTGAAATGGGACAGTGACCATGAGGTTAAATTGCAGACTTTTTTCAATTTAAAAAACTTAAATAAAGTCATCATATTTAATATTTAGTTGCGTATCCTTTGCATGCCATTACTGGAGTGGATCTCTGTGAATTGGGGGGGCTAGATTAAGCTGTAAATTACACGGGAATAGTATAGAACCCATGGTTGGCTAAATGGCTGTAAGTCATCAAGGGTCTGAGGTATCAAATAAGCCTCAAACCATCACTCTGCTGCCAGATATGCAGTAGATATCGATGGATAACTTGAAGGGTTGTTTCTTCTGACAAATTTTCCTATTGAACTCTATGGAAAAATAAATCAGGAGAAGAAACCCTTCAAGTTATCCATCCATATCTACTGCATATCTGGCAGCAGAGTGATGGTTTGAGGCTTATTTGATACCTCAGACCCTTGATGACTTACAGCCATTTAGCCAACCATGGGTTATATACTATTCCTGTGTAATTTACAGCTTAATCTAGCCCCCCCAATTCACAGAGATCCACTCCAGTAATGGCATGCAAAGGATACGCAACTAAACATTAAATATGATGACTTTATTTAAGTTTGTTAAATTGAAAAAAGTCTGCACTTTAACCTCATGGTCACTGTTCCATTTCAAATCCAATGTTCTGAAGTAGAGCCAAAACAAAAAAATGGTCACTGCCTGAATACTTTCCATCCCCACTGTATAAACAGTATATATAATTTTTTTTTTAAAGTGATTTTTCTGTACACCTTTGACATATGATCTTTGGCTTTTATTATGCCTTTTAAGGTTCTACATAACATAGGTAGTTTCAATATCAGGCTGAGGATGGAGGCATATGTTTCAATTCATGTGCTGTAATTACTCTTTAACTTTTGACTGAAATAATGTATCACACTGCCACTTTTACGAATATAATTTCTCCTTTAATCAATAACAGGATACTTCCTCCTGGGTGATGGCGGATACCCTTGCCTGGAGAGGCCATTGCCACTCATCACCCCATTTAAGAGACCAGTGAGGGGCATTGCAGAGCATAGATTTAACAGCCATCATTCTAGGGCACGCTCTATAATAGATCGTGCCTTTTGAATGATGAAGACTCGCTTCAGAGCAATATTCCTCCAAACTTTGGAAGTGGACCCCAGTTTTGTATCACATGTACGTGCTGCCCTTGTATCACATCACTAAAAATACATAATCACACAAGAGGGAGTGTTGTTATACTGTACATCAGCACAGCTGATTACCTTTGAGTGAAAAAGTACAGTATGTAGTTGCTGACCACTGTAATCTCATCACATCAAGGTCATCACAGCCTGTTGTGTCCTTCACAACATCTGCCTTGGGGTTGGAGATGTGATGGTACCTGACGAGGAGCCAGTGGAGGTGATGCCAGAAGAGGATGGCAATGTGTCAGACACACAAAGTGGTGCTGCCTGGCGAGAAAATCTGTGTGCTCATTTATGGGCACTGGAACAGGCTGATCACGACCATGACTACTGTTAGCAAAGTAGGTTTTGCCTTTCTAGGAAATGAGCACCAATTTGTTTCACTAAGTGGGTTATATTGCTTGCCCCTGTATACACCATACTCAAGCATCATAAACTGTTAGAATACATACATGTCAGTATTGGACTTAACTTCTTTTCCATCTTTTGCAGGTCCATGGGAAAATGTTTTCTAAACATACATACCAGTGTGTAATATGTGCATTTATGTTCTGTTCTTGTATAAAACTTTGCTGTATTTTTTCTAATATTGTAAAAAAAATTTTTTTTTAAAAAGGACAAAAAAAAACATGATTGTTAACATTTATCAAATTATTTTTGTTTGTTGTGAAGAAACATGTCTTATTTTATTAAATTTCTAATAGAAAACTATTTATTTACAAGTTTCTCCAACAGAGAAAACAGCCTGTCATCCCTTTCTTTGGCGTCTGCCACTCTTCTGGCCTCGCACTCACGCTGGAAGGCAATGTCCTCTCTAATGAGTTGTAGCCACTCATCCTCCCTACCAGCCTTCCTCTTCCTGCTCCCTGCCTGCTGGTTCTGGTCCTCATCCTGTCCCTGACCCTGAGTGTTGCTTGGCCCTGGACTGTCCTCTTGGATTGAGGCAATTAGGACAGGGGGAGAGATTGATGGCCTCTGTCCCAATATCTCATCCATGAGGGCAAACCAGGGCCAAGTTGCTGCAGTAAGCTTCCCATTCTCTGTCCCTTCCCCTGATCCTGGATACTTGTAATCCTAAAAAATAACTAACATAGTCAGCAAATTTGTAGCAATATGTATTTATATGACATTTAAACAAACAGTACATACTTTATATTTTCTTTTGAGGTTGTCCCACTTTTTTTTTGCTTGAAGTGGCGTTACCAATGCGGTCAACTCCATCTCCTCTAAGACGACCCTAAGCACACAAGAGAGAAAACAAACCGTCAACACAGAACTTGAATTCACTTGTATATAATGCAGACAGTATGATAAATGGGGGCATGTTATATTTATATTTTGTGATTCAATACAGTGTACAAGTTGGCAAATACTACTATGCAAAAGCTAGATGATTGATGAAAATCAGGTAACGTTACTCTGGATTTAAGGTGATGCTGTAACAGCATTCAGTTTAAATATTGCAGGTAGTCCAAACACAAAATTGTCTTACCTCCAACCATGGTTTGCGGTGTTTTTTTGGCCTGTAAATAGGGTGTCGTATTTTGACCTCAGATGAATCAATTTGCCCGTGTTTTCCTTGGACCCTATGCAAAAGAAAATATGTGACATCGTTTTCAGTCGGACGTCGCAACGTCTAGAAACCAGATTTATATCAAAGGCTCAATTTTGGGCTGCTTTGGAGATTTGTTTATTTTCGATAAAATAGAGTATTAGCTTCCATACTGTGTAAATATTATTGTGGGATTCAAACAATGAAATTAGTTTTGAAGCAATTCAACGTATGAGTTGGGCACAACTAACCGAAAATCATGAATGAACAACTGTGGGTATGCTAATGAAACACGGGTTGAGAAGTAACGTTATAAACTTTCTCGTTATCGCCAAATCAATTATAACGTTAGTGTTTCACGGGAGGGGATGTCATTGATATCAACATTTTACTCGTAACTTTTTACCTCAGAAAAGTAGCTAACGTTAGTCCAGAGTGACGAGTATGTTAAATTGTTATGTACTCCCCTGTCATGAACGTTACCATTGCTTAGAAATGTTGGGTTAGCTAGCTGTCAAGCTAACGATATCCCACGGTAAGTCGTTTTAACATTTAGCTAGCAAGCTAACGATAGCTTATGGCAAGCCATTTTAATTTAACAGTTATCCTTGCTGTCAAGTAATCCTTGCTGGCTGGCCATATAAGTTCGCTAGCTACCGTGATTGCCTAGCTAACGTTACTAACGTTAGCCAGCTGCTCTAGCTAGAAATCTAACCGGACATTTCTACACCTGGATAATTTTAGGTGCCAAAAATTACGAAAATGTGCGGGGAATAGAGCCAACGTGTTAGCGGTATGTTTGTACTGACTCAATACGGGGATGTTTAAAATAAAACCAATAATTTATCGGAAAAGAATACGGAGTCTGCGTTTGTAAATGTTTGTGATTAGGTTACAGGATGCAGATGAAAGTTAATGCCAGCTACGATGTAGCTACTGTGCTTTTAGCTAGCATGTGAACCCACTAACCTTAATCCCCACTTTATCTGGAAGAGTTTTCAGAACGGGGTTTCATGCTGCGGCAAACCGTGACAGACTGCTCTGCCACAGTCGAGTTAATTAGCGGTTAGCAATGGTGGTGATGCATTGCGTCTAGCTTGGCTACCGAGCTCAGCTGGTATGCTATCTAGCTAATCAAATTAGCTGATGTTAGCTGAATATAAATAGAAGATAACTGAATGAACGTTAATGTGACGAATGCCACACATTCAATGCAAATAAATGACACAGTAAAATCGAGGATGAAAATTAAATGTTATATTATAAAACATTAGTAGCAACTTAAGGAAGTTTACCGTGAGTTTATTTTGCAAAATGGTGGGTTTGGTCAGGTCATGGGCTTTATATAGTTCTGTGGGCTTTATAGTTCTGTGGCTTCTCCACTCCGAACTGTCAATCATACTGTGCCCGGGCCATATCCGGTTGACCCTGCTCCAAGCCAAGGTCACTTCGGCTCCACGGAGCAGGCGCAGTTTGTACAAACGGCCGGGTGAAAAAGACTTTGGAGCTTCAATTCAGTTTTTACGAGGCCGTGGAAAGGCAATGGGTGACGTCACATTGGCTTTGTCCCTATGCTTTGTCCATATTTTTATACAGTCTATGGTAGCAACCGCTAGAGAATCACCACTGCACAACCCCGTCAGCCGGTGGTAGACAGAGGTCATCATGTCCTTATTCAGGGCGCAACTCCTCCAAGCCCGACCGTTATTCCAACTCGCCCAGGGCAGCTATATGTGCAGCGATTCTCTCCGATAGATTAAACATTTTATTTTAGAAAATACCCTGTGTGAGGTTGTGTAGAAATGCAGGAAATAAGTTTTAAAAGGCTCAAGATTTTCTGGGGGAGGACCCCCAGACCCCCCGCTACTTCGTTCCCCTTTGTGCCCCACCAACATCTCTTCATGCCCCCCCAATCAAAACAGTCTAGAACCGGGCCTGGATATAACATTGTAGCTTTAGGCCAATGTGGAAAGTTATTGTGGCGTTTAACCTTTTTTAGTTGCTCTGTAGCTATGTCAATGTGTGCAGCACTCCCATCGCTCAAAAGAAATCAAACGCATTAAGGAACTGAAGCTGAGCATCAAAGCTAGATAATGTTATGGCTACTGCACTTTAAGACCGCATAAACGGAGCACAAGTGTCCGTCTGTCCGAACCGTCCGAACGAATATTTTCGGGTAAAGCCAGGACGCCTCAGCCGATATGATTGCCTACTGGATATTGGAATGTTAGCATAAATAACGTTATGTCCAATGCAGTTAGGATTAACCATAAACTGTAACGTCAGAAAAAATGGCTTAACACGGCTTTCTTTCGATTGTCCGACTTTTATCGTGCTACACAGAACGGAATTTAAACCCATGCATAGGTCCATTTCTCAGCTCCCATAGTGCTAGCATTTCTCAGAACGGACTACAGACGGCGCCATCTTTTCACAGGCCATCCATTACGTAGAGCTCTCGGGTTTTGGGGGAATTGTAGTTCTAAACTATTAGTACCAATAACTAAAAAAATACTAAACCTATTGACCTGGGGCTTAAAATTTATGTTCAATATAGCATCAGTTAAAATCCCAATTGATCATCTAATTCAATCATCAAAGTATCAAATGATTAAGCATCAAACGTTCCAGAATTAGAAGCATTTGAAGTTTGGCCGGTTTTGCCCTTCTAGGGGGCGCTACTGAGTCCCCTGGGTGTCAGGGCAAAATAATTGACATATGTTACTCTCCAGGTCAAGGCCTTTCCAAAAATGTCTTTAGTTTTGTCCTACGACAAAGTTAAATTTTCACCTCTTTCTGGCTACAGCCTCTTTGAGGTGTAGTTTCTGAGACCCTTTGAGACTCCAGCCTGGATAAAATCAAGTCTTTTGATTTTTTGCTTATTTGGTGGGAAAAATCCTTCATGGTATTGATGTTTTTCCTAATCACAGTCATACGTTTGGATTTGCGCTAGTGTACACCTTATTTTACCCACCAAATACATCTGGATTGTTGTCATATGAGGGTTAGGGTTAGATAACATGCTGTTTTTGAAGCGCTTAAGCCCCTCCCCCAAACCTCCTGAATAGTCCTACATGGTCAGGATTATATAATGTTGTAGCCTCAATATCCCTCTGTTTACGGATGAAGATCTCTGAAGATGGCACTGTTATGAACTTGTAGGTGGCAGTCTCCACAGGTGATTTGTGGCTTATCCTTACCATGGGTGAAGAGTTGATAAATCAGATGAACTCTGATACCCGTTGGAGCACACAATCACATTTAGTCGGCCCTATACCTAATTAATGCTCACATTGCGTGCCACCTGCTGGCTGCTGTGCACCAGACATACAGAGAGATACAGAGGTTTTCTCTTTTATGTGTTAGGTATAATTTTTTTCAAAAATTATAATATATCATTTGTACGCCTAGTAATCCGTGAGCCAGGTTAGTCAATACCATCTGAGGGGAATAATGCTCATAGTGATTTTTTGGCAAGGTATACATCTCTAGAGTTATAAAATATATGATAGCATTGTTTGGACAGCACCATGCCTGGGTTCTATCAGTATGTGAAAAATCAGACGAAACAAGAGAACATTTTGGATAAGTGCTTTGTAATCTTAAAGCCTGCCACGTTTTTGATCTGTTATTGTCTGTCAATACCTGTTAATATTTTATTTGCCAACGGCAATAAAAGTCTTTGCACTATCAACTCCATATAAAAACTATGCGAATAACGGCAAATAACTGTACAAATCATAGTATTTCGGGCAAAACATACAACAGTGTTTGACACATTTAATCGCATTGAAAACAACCTGGGTTGAACCTGAACCTTGAACCTTGAACCTTGAACCTTGACAATCGTGCTCCGGGTGACGATTCAATAGATTAATTGTTGTGACTATGATCACGAAAAAGCGTGAGACCGGGTTGTCGAACAACATAACGAGTAACGTTATAGTTAACGTTAACCAAACAGCTTGTTAATAATGTAGTTAGCTAACAACATGGATATTAAACATTTTTTGTAACGTTAACTAGCTATTCGCGGCTCATTTATATTAATTTGCAGTAACGTTAGGCTGTGAGGCGATTTTAACAAGTCTCTACGTTAGCCTTCGACATCATTCAGGCAACACTTCACGCGATTATTAGCCGGACAAGGACCACTGGTTCACGGAAAGCTTGAAAAAGCGGTTGCGATCACCAACTGCTAAACCACTGACGGTAAATAAACAACAATCATTATTTAAGTATGTGAATGTAATCATAGCATAGACGTATTCAATATTTTTTCAATGTATTTATTGTTTTGATTTTCACATAACATCTATTGTTCTCACAAAACCCACTCCGCGGTGGCTCTGGTCGTGGTTCTAGATTTGCAGCGGCAGCCATTACTCTCTGCAAAAGGGACAATTTGACTCACGTTGGCCAATCAGAGAAAAAACTTTGGGCCGTGGAAACGGTGCCGTTTTGAGAAGGCAGTTGCCTTTCTAGTTCATATATAGTTCTGTGGAGATGGCAGAAAAGTCGGTGCTGCGTGAACTCAGGCGGAAATGACAACAGGAGGTCCTATAGACTTTGGCCCCCTAGTGGTGGGACGCATGCGCCCCAATTTTTTATAGTGTTCATATTTCTCTTAAATTCTAAATTATAACGTTAATAAAACACGGAACTTTCGACGCAAAATTGTTAAAAACAGTCACAGCCTGCGATCACATTCGTTTATATGCTTATCAGCTCTCAGGTTACACTACAGAGCCATAAAGCAGCAGGGTGCTAATAGCCCAACCCACTTTTTTTTTTGTTTACAGCCTTCACCTTGCGGCAGTCACAGGCAATAAAATGCATATCAAAAAAACTCTTGGTACAGTTTCTACACGCTAAAAAATCAAGATCCGATTTAGGAACAATTGTATGTTACTGAAAAGTTGTATAAATGAACATTATGTGTTTTTTCCCCGTGCTCACTTCACTACGCATACAACCGATGTTCTTCCGGTTTTGTTTCAATATATTTTATTTTCTACAAGATCTCTTGATAAACATGTTTAATCAACTAAATTTTATACCTGGTTATGCAGTTATAACTGTTTTCTGAAGAATCTTGAACGTTTTTTCGTAATCCATTTATCCATTCTCCAGCAAAATCTCGATTTCCATGGTGCGTACCCATCGCATTTGCGTTTGTACTACGTTACTACCGTTGCGTAAAAACATTACTAGACTGCTTCAGGGTTGATCTAACGTAAACCACGTAGTTTATCTTCTACGGGGTTTCCTGCCCTTTTAAATGATGTAAAATATGTCATATTCTAGCGAATGGGAACGGCGCTGTATCCACGCGTAAAGACAGCCCATAGGGCAATCGGCTGTGCGCTACTGACTGTCGACAGCATCAGATGACGCCTGTGGCCATTTTTACTGAGTTTATCCTGGAAGGGATGGACTGGATTGCTGTACAAGTACGTTTTTAGTATATCCAGATGATATTTAGCAATGTGTAGCTTTTTTGTGAGCTGAAAAACTGTCCTGTGACGTATTTTCTCTGTACGCATACGAGGTTTGCTGTATGGTGTAGTGGCGCTAGTCATGTCTTTGCTGCTTCAACTATTGCGATTATTTTATACATTTATACGCGAACGTGGCAATCAACGGTGGAAAGAAGAGCGCTTATTTCACGGTTGCTCAGGTTTTGGAGGTGTTCCACCGCAGTGTCCCAGAGGTGAAGAAGTCTGTGCTCTGGCAGAGCAATGACTCTTGTGGCATGGACCCGTGCCTGGACATGTAAGTGTTTTTAAAAATATATAATACAAATTATTATTATTATTGTTATTATCATCATCATAATCATCAACAGTATGGAGCGCTATTATCTAGAGTATTTTTAGTTTGGTGATAAATGGATTCTCGCAGGAGTTCGCTAGTTAGCTTCTATGTTGTCACAGGCTGGTATGGAGCTGCTAAAAGGGTTTGTTTGTAGCGTTCATTCGCAGTTTCTTTGTGTAGCAACCAACACAAGGGCTAGTTGCATGAAACTACACCATTCTCAGTACTTTATTTCACGGTTCAGTCAAGACATTACAGTATTATAATAATGTAATTTAGTTCGTGCAAGCTGACAAACTAATTCATAAATTCTAGTTAGCTACGATTGCTAATTATGTTGGAGCTAATATCAGACGTACTGTGGATGTAAGATTTTTTAATGTATATACATATATATATATATATATAATATATGTGTGTATGTGTGTGTGTGTATATATATATATATATATACAGTATATTATTTAAAAAAAAAAAATTTCCACTTAATTGTAATACTTGCCATATGTCTTTTTGAGATAATTTGTGTTCTCATTTTTTAGTGATTCTACTTAGTAATGTACTTGAATTTGTCTTTTTCAGGGAGGACAGTGAAGACACCCCTCCCCCACCTGACACCTCTGTCATAGGAGGTGGTAACAGACAGGTTTGCCAAATAAAGTGTTGTATAATTCATTACTTTTGCTGTAAAAAGTCAAGTTGAAGGCTTGTTATAGATAAACCTGTTATTTTGCTGGCTTATGGGGCTCTGGTAAATCTAATTTTGAAGTACAGTGCCATTTTAAATGTAAAGCAGATTGGTTGGATAACATTAGGGTAAGTAATCCTTTTCGGAGAGGTATTTGGGCACTTTTGGGCACGCTTTGTAAGTGAATACCCTCATACACATAAACACAAAACATGTGTAGGTTAATTTTCTTCACATTCTGTATTACAAAAAATGTTTTAAAAGAAAAATAAAGTTTTCTGATGATTGACATGCCTAGACAGAAAGATATGCACGTTTTATATTTGGCGAGGTTTGGAAAGGTTTTGGGACACCTGGGCCCCGTTTTGGTAAAAATACCAATGCATAAGGAAAGCCTGTAGATATCTTTACCAAATTGTATACCCAAGTGGACAACATATTAGTGCACTAGTATAAACAATTCTGGCTTGCTCCAGTACTTTGAAGTTCAGATATTCAGTGATAAACTATAAAAACACAAGGCGTTTTGTACTTTTTTTTTGTATTCTTATGTGTATTTTGTATAAACTGTATGTGACCACTTTGACATACATTTATTCTGTTCCAAATTTCTGAATGGTACAAGCCTCTTCTTTCATTTAAACTTTCAACCATGGATGTGCAGTGAATAGTTTTTGAGATATTGGCACTTAATTGACACTAGTAAAAACTAGACGAAAATTGGGCCAAATGGGCCAAAGTAAATCGGGGCAGCAGCTCTCAGGCGCCTTCAACAACATCGCTGCGCCTTCAAACAAACCAACAACAGCATTGGTTAGAGTGCGAGGAGAGAGAGGTGTTTCGTCATGACACACGTGGATCATTTCACAATATCGCCACCTATCTCGGCGTATTGATTCTACTCTAAAAAAAAATACACAGGTGTATAAAGGTTATTTATTAAATCCTACAATGTAATAGCAGTATTTTCCTCTTTCCCTTATCTGTTCACTTTTCTAATTTCACAATGAATATTTATTCAGTTTTTTCTTATTATTGCTATATTTTAAAATATTTTTTAATATAATACAATCCTTTATTGTTCTTCAATTAATGTGATTTTGTTTCGTAAAGTGAGCTTCTAGCATAAGCTCTGTAGGGTTTCCAACCTCTAGCATATTTCTGTAAATGACTTTGTGTACTTGCATTTGTTCTTTCTTCGTGCAAATAATAAATAAATACATAAATTAATGTGTTTTGAGAGTGTGGGATTGAGTAACTACTCAGGTTATTATATATTGTACCGTACATGTACTTTCTTGAAGTAACGTTAAGCCTATATGCATGCGAAAAGTACAATATTGGTAATGCTACACAAACACATGAAGTTGCCAATTCTCATTCTTGACTGCTTCTGTAATCTGCCTTGAGATAAATTAGGAAAAAATTTACCTCTAACAATAGGCCTATATAAAATCTGTTGACTGAACCAAAAAGTGTATGAAGAAATAATAACAAAAAAAGGCCTGTCCAAATATAGGTAACTTAATGTTTTATTCAATACATTATTCAACTATATTTGTAATTATACCATATTCTATAGAAAAGTAAAGATTCAACTTTGTTACAAGGAGTGATTTGTTTTTGCAACAGCTTGTTTAAGTGTAAAATCCTAATTGGTCTGTTGTCCAAAAAAAGTGTCCTCTCCAGAACATTTGGTGTGAGCATATATACATTAAGGTAGGACCACCAAATGATAACTCATTCATTTATTTCAAAGTATTTGGATGTCTTTTGATGGGAAAAAACTGTTACCTAATCAATATTTCTCTTCACCATCTTACAAACAACCCAATGCCATAATAACATGAAGGGTATTAACAATGAAACAATATTAAGCAACACAACCTGGGTACAATGCTGTACATCCATCTTTCAAATTGTTGTAAGATTAATGATTGAGATTAAAGATCTAACACTGTTATTATGGCTATGGGTTGATTAGATGTGGGTGGTCTGGTCTCCAGAACAAAACAGATAAATTATACCAGCAATTAAGCAAAGAGAACATTTTCAGAATATTTATTTCACACAATATGGTGACATTCACAAAAGGTAAATAAACTGTAGAACTATTCCCCTCCACCACCATTCAAGCCACAATGACACCGGGTACTTTCTGTCATTTTGTATGTTTATTGTAAAATCAGAAATATATGAACAATGATTGGTGACAGGTAAAATGAAGATGACATGTTGATATTGGAATACATCTTATGCAAATACAATTCTATTTATCCATACATTACCATAACTGGCAAGGAATATGTCATCTTTCTTGACATTGTTACCTCAAAGCACATAACGACTCCCAGTATCCCAATGTCCCTATATGTACTATATTAGTTATTCATTCATACAAACTCAATTTATCTTGTTAAAGACATTGGATGGCATTCAATTCAATAAGTTCTTTATCAGGGTCCAAAGGGACCACCTGCTGTCATGTAATTTGAATAAATCATGAACACTGACATTATGAGTAGCTGAATCATGTATGCTATGTAATGTTTTAGTGTGAAAAGAAATCTCAACAGCCTGGTCAAGTAAAGGATATATACAGTGAACAGTGAATTTTTTTTCTGTGTTTTGGCTCTGTACTCCAGCACTTTGGATGTGAAATGATACAATGAATTTGAGGCTAAAGTACAGACTGTAAGCTTTAATTTGAGGGCATTTTCATCCATATTGTAACTGAAGAAGGCTGCAGTACAGGCCTGGCATAGCATCACCAGTGAAGATACCGAGCATCTGATGATTTCTACAGCTCACAGACTTCAGGCAGTCCTTGCACGCAAAGGATATGCTACCAAGTATTATTATTTCATAGCAACATAATTAATGATTAGGATTAATACACTTTTCCTTTATGTCACAAGGAATATTTTCAATGCATTAACTGTACAACTCTACATTTCTCATTTATATTGGTACAGATATTCTGCAATAAAATATACTTTAGAACCACCACTCAAAAGTCTATGAAAACATGCATGTAAGTTATGATACTTAACATAGCTACATAGATTCTCACATTACAATGTATGGCTACTGATGGCTACGATGTCTTCTGGGTTTAGATTAACTAAAATGACATGTCTACCATGTTTCCTAGTCTAAACACAGATGACAGGTGTAGTTTAGGCCATTTCATAAATTGACAGACAAGAAACAACTGAATATGAGCAATAGAACATAAGCAGCCTAATGTTTACAGGTATGCTACCATAACAGATGACAGCTTAGCTAAATCATTTAGTTATTCGATAATGACACGGCACCCAGCGCTTTAATTCCAATGGCAATTATACATATTTATTCAAGAACTTTAATTGGAGTTTCACTGTGGAACAATTCAGGGTGCTTAGCCAAAGTCGCGTAGCAAAAGATAAATATTGATTACCCTAACAATACAAGTCATTAAATAATGTAGGCCTAAGTCAGTATTAAAACAACCTTCATTCGTTCTCCTCCATTTCTTGTAAATTTAAAAAAGTAAAAAAGGCATCTCTGTCACCTCTAAGTCCTCCGCAACCACAAACAACACGGCTAACTCCTCAATATTGTTTTTCTCCCTGCCGGTTTCAGAAACGTCTGAAACTGTCCCAGTTCGATCTGCTCAGGCGTTTGTCATTTCCGCCTGAGGCAGGCAAGCCAACTGCTCACCGATGTCTACTCGAACACGCCCAGTGAATTGGGTTTTATCAGTCCGCCGGGAAACTAGTTAAGTTCTAAGTTCTTCTAACTAATCGGTAGCTAGTGAATGCTGTGAATCCATCAAGAACAATGAGTGTTTCGGACCAAGAGCTTAACGCTGGATTGAATAAAGTTTTGGAAGTTCACGACATTCCATCTCTGAAAGATATTCAATAGTTTGTTTTGAGGCAGATCATTAATAAACGAGATATACTCGTATGTTTGCCGACATGATACGTGAAAAGCCTTATATTTCAAGCATGGCCGACCCTCTGCAAACACATACCAGGCTTCCCAACCTATTTTGTTAGTCGTCTGCCCCCTTACATCGATAATGGAAGATCAGGTTAAGTACCTGACATGAAGTGAAGTGCACACTGTAGTGCAATGGTAAGATATAATTGTCTTATTTCAACTACAATGGAAACAGTCTCGAATATGTTTTCCTGTCGGTTTATTATAGTTTATAATAGTATTTAGAATAGAAGTATTGCTGATTTACCTATTTTTATACAGTCTATGTGATTTACCCACAGCTTACTGTGAACTTCAACGTTCATTACTAGGGATAGCTGCTACATTATGGGAAGGATGTGCTTTGTCTTGTCTGTTCTGTAGTGATCTTGATGATGTCTCTGTATGCACTTATTGTACGTCGCTTTGGATAAAAGCGTCTGCTGAATGAATGTAATGTAATAATGAATGTAATGTAATGTTACAATGTTTTAGTCAGCTAGCCAGCTAACGTTACTCGTGAGCCTAAATTGTTACAGGGCAAACGGATAAAACGACCGGTTCTGTGCTCTGCATGTAGGCTTGCTAGTGTGAACATTTGGTTTTAATATTAGTTTACAGTAATGTTTACAAAGATGTCTAAAAAGGTCAGGTCAGGTTCTGTATCTTTCTTCGGTGTGATAGACTGTTTTAATGGAGATCGCCGTGCCATTTTAGTACATCACATTTGTTTCATACGGCTTTGGTTTTCTTGTAGCGCTGTATCTGAATCAACCGCCCTCTGTTGCGCCTCAATACGTCACTGAACATAGACGGTCTGTGGTAGGTTATCTTGCATGTCAATCAAATGCGCCATTTTGTCAAAGTGGGCGGCTCTTTACCACGTCTATGGACCAGACTTTGGCCGTGTCCGAATCAGCACTCTTCCACACTGTTGAGTAGCCTTGGTGAGTAGATAGGGCGAGAAAGTCGCAGAGTACGCAAAACATTTTCAAATTGCAGTATACTTAAAACACCCGGATGACACACTTACTTCCGGGGTTTCGCTGAGTACATTCGGGAGCACACTTTTCAAGAAGTACACGAACATTTTGGTCATATGAATATGACGTGAAGCTTCGTTTTGAAAAAATAAGGCGCAGCTTCGCTGACGTTTTCCTTCAAATACAACAAAAACAACACGTGACATGGCAGCGCAAGAGTGGGGCGCAGGATTGCCAGATCTTGTAAGACTTTCCAGCCAAATGGCGACTCAAATCTAGCCCAAATTGTAGGATATTTTTAACTGAAACCAACGTATTTTGAATAGAAATCATCATGTTTTTACTTTTTAAAATAAGTCCGTGCTTTGCGACTTTTCATTTTTACCCGTGACTGCACTTTGAAAGTATCAATTTAGCTGTAAAACCGCGGACATGGCAACACTGGTGGGACGTCTTATGACCTGCTTACGACACTTCCACAGTGCGGTTGGAAAATAGTATCGCGGATATTTTTTGCGGACTGCTAAACAGTGCACATTAAACAGCACACTTCTGCCAGTGCACTATATGCAGGAGACAGGGCGCAGAAGACAGGGCTCTGATTCGGACACAGCCTTAGTGTTCATCACAAAGTCTGGACTTCGTGAGACTATGAGAAGGCTAGGTTGAGGAAAAAATCTTTATTTCTCAAGTTACCCCTATGAGGGCCCCTTGGGAAAGAAAAGTTTGCACTGGCCATTCAGTGTACTGCAGCCTTTAAGTAGGAAGAATTTGGTCCCTCTTGTGTTGATGTTTTACCAGCGTTTGTTTAATTCGCCTGGGAATATGGTGTTGAGTTTTCAAATCCAATGTCTTTCTGTCCTACGTCTGTCCTCCTGTGTCCAGTTAATGTTTGAATGGAGGCTCGATATTTCTACTGCTTCAAGTCCATGGTGTAGGAAATGAGCCACTATGTGTGTGTTGTATGAACCGTTGACACCATGCATCCGCATTAAACAGGCATCTGAATTAGAGTATCCGCCACATGTAACTGACCCCCATATGATGCATGTAGTAACGTAATGGTGTTGTTAATTTTAGCCTTTAAATAGCTGTTCAACTCGTCAATTACACGCTGAAAGTTACCGATGCCTATAGTGTAGTGACAGACTCCAAGCTGAATTAAGCGCTCCCGAATTATCAACTTCTTCCAGCAGAAGAGGGAAAAGGAGGTGCATTCTGGGAAATCCAGGATTGAAACATGACAGCTATAGCTACACTTTATTTAATTCATTGTTAAAAATAATTTTCTCATTTTTATGTCCTACTTCAGGGAGGAGACTGCCTCGCTATTTGTGTTGGCTGATGTAAGTAGCTATAGTTCTATTACAAGCACACCCGTTGTTTGTTTTATGTTAATACTTAAAATCCTTGCTGATTGTTTTCCTTATGTTTTATTTCCCGATATAGCCTAGGTCACTGCAAACCCAGCAGATATTAAGGCCCGACTGATGCTACCTGACACACCCAGGCTCATTATGCTTGTATGCGGTTTCTCACATTGCACACACATGTCCTCACCCCTCCCTCTCCTCTCTCTCTCTCTCATTCCCTATCCTCCGTCCCACTCCTCTTCCCTCCCTTGCTCGCTCCGTCTCCCCATCCCCGTATCTTCCTATGTCCCCTCCCTCCTTCTCTCTTCTCCCTCCGTTTGCTTTTCCCTCTCCTCCTCGCTGTCTCCTCTTCCCTCCCTCATCATACATCCCCTCATCCTCTCTCCTACCTCTCAAACCATAACAACCTCTTTACTTTAATTTTCAGGACATTCCATAATGACAGCATCCAAATGAATCCTTTCAATTGAGGGAAGAGTGGACACCAGTGACTCCTCTGCAGCAATAGCTTTCATGGTGCTCTTTTTTTAAATGTTTTCAACATGGAGTACCAGGAAGCTGCTGCATGTAGGCTACTCAGGAGCTTGTTCAGAGGCAAGTAATTTTTCCATTTACACTACACCTCAGATATTTTCAAGCAAGTATCATTGATGATCCTATTGACTGGTGTAATGTTGCTTACAGATTTCTCATTCGGATCAAGCTGGAGTATGGGGTGAAGTGCTCCGCCAGAGAAGGGGTGGGCAGGAGGACTTGGAGGAAAGTGACAAGCATCAACCCTCATCCAACACTTTCATTCGCTTCTTGATGGACTTTTAGTGGAAAACCTCATAAAGTCACAGTTCTGCACATCCCTCGCTGGCTCGCTCCCTATCCTTCTCCCTCCCACAGTCTCCTTGAATTGTATAAATTTCCTAAACAGTTTCAATAAATGTAATACAACTGCTTTTACTCCTTAAAAAGGCTTACCTTATTTACATACAGGTTTTTATTTTTGATCTGGAATTAAAGTAATATTACAGTGGTGGATTTTACAGCACATATACAGTACCTGGAAATTTGATTGACTCACCCGCACACTCAAAGTCTCCGGCCTGCAGATACAACATACTTGGTGAAGGGGCTCTTGGACTCATTTCTTTACATATGTCAAATGTTTCCAATAATGCAGTGTTTATCTCTCAGTTATAAACATTGTATTATTGGAAACATGAAAATGTATTTTCTTAGCTAGCGGTTCAGTTGTCTTTAACGTTAGTTGTGATCTAGCAGCTAGCTAGTTGGTTGTTGATAGGGCTGGCTAGCCTTGGCTCACACTTCTGGTGTCAAGAGGTCTGGCAAGGTGGTCTGGCTATGCAAGCTTACTGACTTTGTCATTTCATGGATAATTAGACAATCAATCAGTCAATCAATGTGTGTTTGTACTTTTACATGTTGTCACAAACCTACTGCCTTGCTGCTTCCTCTGTTATAACAGGATTATGGAGCAGCACAAATGAACAAACAAGGACACATTAACAGGAAACAACACACAGACAAAAAAAGTATATAATGGGATAAACAGAAGTCAAAAATAGTAATAAATAATAAAAAAAATAGCTTCTTGTGCCTGGCCCCCTACGTAATACATTTAGTTTTAATTTGTTTGGTGCAATTTTCAAAACTTGACTAAAAGAAACCGAACACCTAGGCTAATGTAAGTGACAAATGCCAGATGCCAAATTTGCCAAGGAGTCTCGCAGCAGTTAAGTACATCAAGCAGTTTATTTTCTGGATAAAACCCCTTGAGATGTAGCTTGTCATTTTCGTGGGGGTCCTGACAAAAACAACAATACAGTAGCCAATAAGCATATTACAATTACAATTTTAGTTTACATTAAACAAAACATATTTTTAAATTAACCTAAACACAAACATTAGCCAAAAAAACTGATTTGTGCAAGAAACTTTAAGATACAAAATAACTGGTGTAAGAAACCTTAAGGTTTTTAAAGAAATGGAACTGATTTGTGTAAGAAACCTTAAGGGGCATTTAGAAAAAGAACTGCACAAGGGGTACCTTGTGCAGACATAATGCAGGGAAGAACAGCTGAATAGAATAATTTTTATTTTCCCGTTAGGGAACTTCAGTTGTAGCCACCAGCAACAACAAAAAAGACATAGACAGTGCCCAACGGAGGACGCAAGGAAAGGATGCAAGGATCAGATACGTGGATGGAGGAAACAAGGCAACATGCATTAGGCAAATGGAACGTCCTTGCTCAATCAAGCGTCAGCGTCATATTATGCTCACGTGCTTAACTATAATGCTTTTTAGCTTATTTTTTCATGAATAAACGGTGCTTTTGTACTTATAAAGAATGTGTGTCATTATGAATTAGCGCTCGATAATAAATGAAAAGGTACGGTAAAATTGCATTTGTGTCGGGGTGTGCCTGCGACATGGCAGGACGTGAAGAGTGGTGGATAATTTATACACATCACGCGTTCCGAGAAAAGGATTCCGCAAAGGCTACACTTGTGTTTCCTCACTGAAGCACCCTCCGGGAGCCTCCTCGTTCCCCACTCCTCACTCCTCCGAGGAGCATTTAGCGGTTTGGAATGTCCTTAAACAGATGGCGAGCCTCGATCGATTTCCGGATCAGACGAGGACTAGATAGCCTAAACACACCACACACTATGAACATATTGATTTTTTGGACACTACCACATACAAGGGGCCCTCATTTCCCCAAACACACACATTAGACACTAAAGTTTTCTTTAAAGACACAGACACACATGCACTCTTACACAAGGACAGTCTCCACCCGAAACATACATTCAGAGGCCTGATTAAATCCCAATTGCTAAGGTTCAACAGAATCTGCACACAGATTACAGACTTTGAGGAGGCTACCAAAACCCTCTTCAATGCATTAAAACCAAGGGGGTATTCCAGATCGTTCCTCAGACAGATTCGGAAAACCTTCTTGGCTACTAAACAACAGGACACTAGAAAAATAATTCCACTTATCACCACCTACTCGACATTCAGCCAAATAGCGAACAGAAAAATTAAACAGAACCTGGCCAGGATTCTGCAAAACACAGACTTGCTTCAGGAATACAAAATCGTTTCGGCCTACAAAAAAAAAAAAAACCTTAAGAATCTGGTTAGTGGTAAACTACCGGAAATCAACATTTTACCCACACAAGGCCCGATATTTTACAAACAGGCCACAACAGTGAAAAACAACACTACAAACACAACATACCTTATTAAACAAACACTCACAGTTAACACATATAACTGCATATATGTCATAAAGTGCAAACACTGCAACATAATATATGTAGGAGAGACAGGAAATACAATCAAGACCAGATTGGCACAACACATACACTGCCCGGCCAAAATAAAAAGTCGCACACTCTAATATTTCGTTGGACCGCCTTTAGCTTTGATTACGGCGCGCATTTGTTGTGGCATTGTTTCAACAACATTATACAATGTCACAACATTTATTTCCATCCAGAGTAGCATAAGTTTTTGGCTGAGATCTTGTATTGACGATGGGAGAGTCGAACCACTCCGTAAAGTGTTCTCCAGCACATCCCAAAGACTTTCAATGGGGTTAAGGTCAGGAATCTGGTGGCTAATTCATGTGTGAAAATGATTCCTCATGCTCCCTGAACCACTCTTTCACAATTTGAGCCCGATGAATCTTGGCATTGTCATCCTGGCATATGCCCATTGATGGGATAACCTGGTCATTCAGTACATTCAGGTACTTCGCTGACTTCATTTTATTGCTGCATAATGTTGCTGAGCCTAGACCTGACCAACTGAAGCAACCCCAGATCATAACACTGCCTCCAGAGGCTTGTACAGTGGGCACTATGCATGACGGGTGCAATGGCGACTTTTTTTTTGGCCGGGCAGTGTATATAACATAAGAAATCATAGGAAAACAGACACACACATAGTGGCTCATTTCCTACACCATGGACTTGAAGCAGTAGAAATATCGGGCCTCCATTCAAACATTAACTGGACACAGGAGGACAGACGTAGGACAGAAAGACGTTGGATTAGAAAACTCAACACCATATTCCCAGGCGGATTAAACAAACGCTGGTAAAACATCAACACAAGAGGGACCAAATTCTTCCTACTTAAAGGCTGCAGTACACTGAATGGCCAGTGCAAACTTTTCTTTCCCAAGAGGCCCTCATAGGGGTAACTTGGGAAATAAAGATTTTTTCCTAAACCTAGATAGCCTACTGCGCGTGTCTCCAGGCTGTGGGCGCAAAAGATTCAAGAAGCTCCCATTAAAATGCATGGGGAATATCAGACCTTTGAAGGCGAAATTAAACTTCCCCGATGATATTTTAAAACTCGATCAACGGTCGTCACGTTTCATATGAAAAGCAGATTATAAAAATACGTTAAATTTAAAAAAAAATGTCATAAACATTTCCCCAACACTTCTGGAACAAAACAATCATTGTTTCACAAACTGTTACATATAATGAATGTTATGATCACAAAAAATTATCGATTAGATTTTCTTTGGTTGTCAAATTTGGTTGTCAAATTTTTTCCATTGATTTCAATGGACAGAAAACTCTTTTGCACTCATTAAGCATACTTCCGGGTGCTTCACTGTGCCCCCACCGTCTCCAGTCTACGCTCTGGAGTAGCCTAGAAAAAAAATTCATAGTTCACAAGTAGTATTTACGACTTGAAAGCTGACGTGAACGGTATTTTTTTAAAGTTGGAAGCTCGTAGTTACTATTCCATTACCATGTCGTGAACGGAACATAATAAGTGAAATCAGTTGTGATGAGTTCATAGGTGGAAGAAACACATGGAAACACATCGGACCCCTGGACTTTCCACCTCTGATAAAAGACTAATTGGTAGACACACAAAAGATGAAACAGAAAGTGTCAACATTTTCTATTACAATGGTTTTGTGTCAGTTAAAACTTTTGTTCCTGAGGAGCATTTGACCAAACATAAAAGGTGTCATACAATGTCAAGATAATATGAGGGGTCCTATGATATGCGGTTGAGCATCCGTGGCGGGCTTGTATGACTAATGACTTCCCATTGCACAGCCACTTATAGTTCACATTTCCGAGTTTTTGTTAATTTGTTTTGCGGTGGTCTGTTCTAGCAGGCAGTCAACTCAGAACGCCCACCCTCCCCCTCCCCATTCAGCGTCCGAAGCGCGGATATGAGGGACGTGTGGTTCAAACTCGCTCTGCTTACGTGGTGTGAGTACCCTACAAAATGATCAATTATTAATAATTGTTTTCATAAGGCTAATTATAGAATTATCCACTTTTACTAATATTGTTAGAGGTGAAAAGATGATGATGATTATTATTATTATTATTTTATGTCGCTTCCTAGAGTGACCCAAAATGCATTGATAATTCCAAGAGATAGCCTAGTCGCAACCGTTTCGAGCAAAGTTCAGCATGACTTTGGAAAGGGATTAGGAATCACTATGAATAGATTGTCATAATGTTTGTATGATAGGAATGTTACAAAGTTCAAGCACAATAGGCTAGCCTAAATAAATAACACTACCTGACAATGAAACTGTAAATTGGGTTACAAATTGAATTAAGAAAAATTTAAACATTTAAAAAATGAGTCAAATTTGGCGTGATCCCTCTTCACTTGCAAATGTAACTGTGATATTTACACGATAAAATCTGATTTAAAAAAGTTGATTAAATCCTAAATGTTCCGCGGCAAGCCGCCCATATGGAAAATATCAATAGATTGGTAAAATGGTAGGCTATATCATATTTAACGATAGCCATCCACAAAAGTCTACTCAGTTTAGATTGAAACAAAAAGTAGTAACCTACACAGTTAAAGGTTGTATCAGCGATTTTGGGTGGAAACATAAATGATCACATTCATCTGATTTTTCCTCACGATCCGCTAGCTGCCCGCCCCATAAGCAGGCCGTCAAAAAACCGCGTCTCTGTAGGCAGCCTATGCTCCGAGATCGTACACAAAAACAAATGGTACTACCAACCACTCAAAACCAAAATAAACAGTATTCCAACCAATCACAATGATCTGCACAAACGCTAATACTCTTATCTCGCTGAAATCTTGATGGATTTACAAACGGTTTGGTTTCTTACAAACGTTATTAACGTGGTTATAATTCTGGATGCTTGAACACTATTTTTTAAAACATAACATAATTATTCATAAGTATGTTTGTTTGGGATTTCGATTCAGAAGTGACGTCACCCAAAATCGCTGATACAACCTTTAAGTTTCGAATTTAAATCTCGTCTTTAAAACGTCTGAAACAGGGTAAATCCCATGAATTAGGCTATCTTGAAATTTGTCTCCTTGGCTTTAGCCTAATTTGGGAGTAGGCTACATGGATACATAAAATGAGCATGGTTTTTATGACTAATCATTCTGTAAGCAGGACCAGACTTTACCTTTCGGATCACATTCTCACCACAAACGAACCGCACCCCAGAGTTCGTTTGGAAGCGCACCTCTTCAACAAGGTCTCGGTCCGCTTGTTTGGTCCGCTTTTGGTGCGCACCCGAGTACGATTCAGGGCCGGATCTAGGGGGGGCCTCTGGGGGCCTCTGTTCCTGAAATTGTTTGAGTACACTCCGGCTAAGGATTCCAAACTTGCTGAAATAGCAAAAAACATCCCTCAGAATGCAAAGTACACATCAAAAGGCATTCAAAATGAGATAATTAACACTCTAGCCAGTATGGTGTTGCATGAGGTGAAAAGAAAATATGATAATGCAGATACAGTAGGGTTCTGCATCAAATGTGATGGAACCAGAGACAGGTGCAATGTTGAGAATCTTTCACTTGTGATTCGGTTTGTCTGTAATTCGGTTCCTGAGGAGCATTTGTTTGGTTTACTGGACTTGAGTGGGTTGGATGCAGAATACAGTATATAACAACAGAAATGCTCAAACACCTGTCCAGTGAAGGTTACAGTGCTGATAATATAATCAGCCAATGTTATGATGGCGCATCAGTCATGAGTGGGATCAGGGGTGGGGTTCAAGCATTGTTGCAACAGAAGCTTGGCAGGCTCATTCCTTATGTACATTGCTACAACCATCAGCTGCACCTAGCAGTGGTGCATGCCATTCAGGAAGAGCCATGCGCCAAAACATTCTTTGAACTCTCCGGCTCACTACATTCCTTCGTTCGCCATCATTATGTAGTCCAGAACTATAATGCACCCTCTCTTAAAAGGTTACTCGAGATACGGTGGACCAGTCATTATGATGTAACAAAATGTCTGGTAGACAATGAGGATGCCATCTTGAACATTTTGTCAGCGATTTCTGAAGATAGTGTGGCAGCAATGGCTTTATGCACAGAGGCATCAGGGCTCCTAGTACAACTCAGGAAGCATCATTTTTTTGAAATTGGTAAATTCCTCATCAAAACTTTTGGTGTCTTGAAGCCAGCAAATTCTATTCTGCAGGCCAAGGCTGTGGATCTTTGCAGTGCTGGGGAGGTTATCAGTGCCTCACTGCAAGCTTTAAAAGATATCCGAGAAGATGATTCATGGGATCATTTTGAGATATTAGATAGCCCCACTGCTACAAAAAGAAGGAGAACAATGAGCAAACAGCTCATAGACAGTTTTGTTCTCTCCACCGTTGGTCACACTGAGTCCGATTCCTCCAACACTCCCAGCCAGTCTTTGAGAAGAGCCCTCCTAAACATCTTGGACAGAGCTATTGCAGAGATTGAGGACAGGTTTTCGAGGAGAAATATTGACCTGATGAGGGCAGTAAGCTGTCTTGTTCCCCAGTCTACGTCTTTTCTAGAGTTGGCCCTATTGAAACCGCTGCAGCTACTTGCCGGTACTGATGCAACATCCAATAGTCTGAAAAATGAAATTGATGTGGCAAAATCCATGTTGCTCAAGAAGTTCTCCACTGACGCGGACCTGTCAACAGTGTGTCGACATATACAGGGCTATAAGGAAGCCTTTCCAGAGCTACATGCAATGTATGCAACTGCACTGGTGATTGGAGTATCCTCAGCATCATGTGAGAGTTCTTTCTCCACTCTGACACGTGTCCTAACACCCTTCCGCTGCACAATGCTGCATGAGAGAAAAAGGAATTTGGTGATTCTGGCACATGAAAAATTAATAACCAAGAGTATTGATTTGGATGAGTTTGTTGGGGCTTTTATGAAAACAAACAGAAGACTCATGCTTTGAGGCAATTACTTTGTGTTTTGCAGTGGGAATAGCTAAGCCTTCTTTTTTCTTTTAACCATATTGTTAGAAATCTCCAACAGTTTTAAGAGAAACCATAGCCTACATTTTTTTTTGATATTACCTTTGTTTGTAAAGTGCTTGCTGCTTTATTTCTTGAAAACAGTCCTGAGATTCGGTGTAGTGGTAGTTCAGCGTAATCACTGAATGGGTGATGTAGGCAACTGTAAGCTCCATGTTTGGGACAAAGACTTTTTTTCTTTCTTGATTTAGCTAAAGAGCACACTCAGCTTTTATTTAAAGGGATAAGCTTTTTTCACTTTGGTACAACATAATTAATTTTGTGGAGCTTACCCCATTTTATTTGCATAAAGCAGCTGTCATTTGCCAGGGTGGTATACAATAGTTAGCTCTGCTGTTAGCCTTCTACTTTTGCATAACATGTAAGACTGTTGTTATACTTCAAATATTATGTTAGGCTATTATAGAAAAGTGAGTTAAATGATTTAATATTCCAACAACAGGAATGTCAGTGCCAGAAAACAGTATTGTCTGCCAAGTTTCCTTCTTTTTTTGTTGCAGAGCTGCAAACTGTGCTAACTTAATTTTTATCTGACTACAAACACGCATAATTAGGCCTCAAGAAATACATAGTGGCCTCTCTGAACACCCCTACACACATAACATAACATAACAAGGAAAGACGAGAACAGGCCATTCAGCCCAACAATGCTTGTCTATTCTTACCTCTAAACTGTACTAATAGTGTCTAACACTGAATCAAGCCGGGCCTTGAACACCCCCAGTGTTTCTGCCTCCACCACATATTCAGGCAAGCTATTCCACGTATTGACCACTCTCTGTGTGAAAAAATATTTCCTAGTGTCTGTGAGAAATGTATTCTTTGCCAGTTTCCATTTATGCCCCCTCGTTCTGCTAACCGAGCTCAACTTGAATAATTTCCTGTAGTTCACTTTTTTGATCCCTTTAATAAATTTAAACGCGTCAATCAAATCCCACCTAAGTCTCCTTTTACTAAGCTTGAAAAGTCCTAGCATTTCAAGCCTTTCCTCATAAAACTTATCTTTTATACCCGGGATCAATCTGGTTGCCCTTCTTTGGACCTTTTCCAGCGCCTCTATATCTTTCTTGTAGTAAGGTCCCCAGAACTGCAGACAGTATTCTAAGTGTGGTCTGACAAGGGCATTGTATAGTGTGAGTATGATCTCCTTAGATTTATACTCAATACTCCTGGCTATGTATCCCAGCATCCTGTTAGCTTTTTTTTACCGCTACAGCACATTGACCAGACCCTGATAGGCTTTGATCGACTATTACTCCCAAGTATTTTTCTGCATGTGCACATTCTAGTTTTGTACCCCGCATAAAGTAATCCTGCCCTATGTTTTTATTCCCCACATGTAGAACTTTACATATAGTTATATTGAATTTCATTTGCCAGGTTTCTGCCCACTTCTGGAATTTGTTTAAATCTTCTTGGATTACCTTAGTAGCTTCCAGACAGTTGGCTAAACCTCCCAGTTTTGTATCATCTGCAAATTTAACTAATGTACTTTCAATATCCGCATCTAGGTCATTTATGTAAATGAGGAAGAGCAGTGGACCCAGAACCGAACCCTGTGGAACTCCACTTCCCACTTTACCCTGCTCAGATAAGATCCCTCCTACTACTACCCTTTGTGTTCTATCCCGTAACCAGTTCCGAACCCACTCTGAAATGCATTTGGAAGTCTAAGTATATAATATTATAGGCCTTGCTTCCATCTAGACACACGTGTTTGTGGTTGCAAGGACACACACACACACACACACACACACACACACACACACACACACACACACACACACACACACACACACACACAAATATATGCAAACAAGGGGAAAAAGCCTGGGAACTGTATGGCACACACAGTGCCCTAAATAAAAAGGTGCCCCCCCTAAACTTCTGTCTGCCCCCCCAATCACAGCAGTCTAGAACCGGGGCTGGTACGATTGTTGTATTCACACCTGCCCAAACGATCCGCAGGAAGGGGGAAAACGAACCAGAGTTCGATGCAATCGAACCAAACTAGGCAGGTGTGAAACAGCCCTAACAGAACTCTGGCCTGAAACATGCTGTGATGTGTCGGAGTAATGTGGGCCAGAGCCATACAGAGAGTTGCGTCAATGGAGGGTCAAAACCAAGGGGCCAAGACTGGGCTTTCGTTTTGAAGCTCACTTCCTGGTGCCGTTGCTCACTAGCGCCACTGCGGTTGGCTCCAGTATAGGTCTTTCACCATGTAAGTCAATGGCAGCAATGTGGTCAAAATACTCAGTCAATAAATTTTTTCCACAAAAAAATGTAATTGCAATAGGTGCCTTTCCTTCATCTAATGCCTCTGCATGTGCTGATTTTTAAAAATATTGTGTCGTTTGGACAGAGTATTAACATTTGTTCAGGACCAATCAGAGGGACAGGTTGAGTCCTGGGATCACTGGCATAGATAGGTTCTATATGGTTCTCACTGCCCTCACTCGGAGGGGCGGGACCAGAAGGGGGAGACAACAATCATTGGTCTAAAACGGACCTACACTGCTCAAAGAAATTAAGGGAACACTTAATCATCACAGTATAACACCAAATCAATTAAACTTCTGGGATATCGATCTGTCCAGTTAGGAAGCGTAAACGATTGTGAATCAATTTCACCTGCTTTGGTGCAAATGAAAGTGACAACAGGTGGACAGGAGAGGCAACAGCAAGACAACCCCCAAAAAGGAAATGGTTTTGCAGGTGGTGGCCACAGACCATTTCTCTCTCCATATCCTTCCTGACTGACTTTTCTCTAGTTTTGCATTTTGCTAGTGCCCTTGTCACTACTGGTAGCATGAGGCGGTACCTGCAGCCCATTCAGGTTGCACAGGTAGTCCAGCTCCTCCAGGATGGCACATCCATACGTGCCATCGCAAGAAGGTTTGCTGTGTCTCCCAGCACAGTCTCAAGAGTGTGGAGGAGATACCGGGAGATGGGCTATTACACGAGGAGAGCTGGACAGGGCCGTAGAAGGGCGACAACCCAGCGGCAGGACCGGTATCTGCTCCTTTGTGCGAGGAGGAACAGGAGGAGCACTGCCAGAGCCCTACAAAATGACCTCCAGCGGGCTACTCGTGTGCATGTTTCTGACTAAACTGTCAGAAACAGACTCCATGAGGGTGGCATGAGGGCCCGACGTCCTGTAGTGGGACCTGTGCTCACAGCCCAGCACCGTGCAGCTCGATTGGCATTTGCCAGAGAACACCAGAATTGGCAGGTTCGCCATTGGCGCCTCGTTCTCTTCACAGATGAGAGCAGTTTCACACTGAGCACATGTGACAGACGTGAAAGAGTCTGGAGACGCCGTGGCGAACGTTATGCTGCCTGCAACATCATCCAGCATGACCGGTTTGGCGGTGGGTCAGTGATGGTCTGGGGAGGCATATCCTTGGAGGGTCGCACAAACCTCCACGTGCTAGCCAACGGTACCCTGACTGTTGTTAGGTACCGGGATGAAATCCTCAGACCCATTGTCAGACCTTACGCTGGTGCAGTGGGCCCTGGGTTCCTCCTGGTGCAGGACAATGCCCAGCCTCATGTGGCCAGAGTATGTAGGCAGTTCCTGGATGACGAAGGCATTGATGCCATTCACTGGCCCTCACGTTCCCCAGACCTGAATCCAATTGAGCACATCTGGGACATTATGTCTCGGTGCATCCGCCGCCAAGTAGCACCACAGACTGTCCAGGAGCTCACTGATGCCCTGATCCAGGTCTGGGAGGAGATCCCCTAGGACACCATCCGCCATCTCATCAGGAGCATTCCCAGACGTTGTCGGGAGTGCATACAGGCACGTGGGGGCCATACACACTACTGAGCCACATTATGAGTTGTCGTGATGAAATTCACACAAGTTGGATCAGCCTGTGATCTCAATTTTTCACTTTGATTTTCGGTGTGATTTTGAATCCAGCCCTCAATGGGTTAATGATTTTGGTTTCCATTGACCGTTCTTACATCATTTTGTTCTCAACAAATTACACAATGTTATAAATAAAGATTTTCAACTTGAATATTTCGTTCATCGAGATCCGCAATGTGTGATTTAAGTGTTCCCTTAATTTCTTTGAGCAGTGTATTTTTACAGTCTATGCTTGGGACAGGGAGACACACTGTATTTTTGAGTGGAAGTCGATGGAGAACATCCCTTAGTAGCCTACCGTGAACAAGTTTTTGTTTTGTGGACGCAGTTCGTAGCATAATAAATTGAGTGCCTTACCCGCTCATCTTCAACATGTTTGCCATCACATATTCATTTTGGTTGGAGCGAGCTATGATGTGTCTACTACGAAAAAAAAATACTGTTTCGTAAGATGAGACAGAAGGGGATGTTGCAGCTACACTACAGGCCCAGTGTCTCGGAGCAAGCAGCCAAACTGTGGGTTAAGTATCTCAAATCAATTGCTCCATACCTGTATAACCTTATCAATTTAGATATTAATTTAGCTATTCCACCCCCCTCCCGTACGCAATCGCCGTACTCCCCCTGTCATGAACGTTACCATTGCTTAGCAATGCTGGGTTAGCTAGCTAGCAAGCTAACGATATCTCACAGCAAGTCGTTTTAACATTTAGCTAGCAAGCTAACGATAGCTTATGGCAAGCCATTTTAATCTAACAGTTATTTGAATTCCTTAAGGTCATCCTTGCTGGCTGGCCATATAAGTTGGCTAGCTACCGTGATTGCCTAGCTAACGTTACTAACGTTAGCCAGCTGCTCTAGCTAGCTAGAACTCTAACCGGACATTTCTACACCTGGATCATTTTTTTAGGTCCCAAAAATTACGAAAATGTGCAGGGAATAGAGCCAACGTGTTAGCGGTATGTTTGTACTGACTCAATACGGGGATGTTTAAAATAAAACCAATAATTTATCGGAAAAGAATACGGAGTCTGCGTTTGTAAATGTTTGCAATGTTTGTGATTAGGTTACAGGATGCAGATGAAAGTTAATGCCAGCTACGATGTAGCTAATGAGCTACTGTGCTTTTGCTAGCGTGTGAACCCACTAACCTACAATCCCCACTTTATCTGGAACAGTTTTCAGAATGGGGTTTCATGCTGCGGCAAACCGTGACAGACTGCTCTGCCACAGTCAAGTTAATTAGCGGTTAGCTAAAAAGACGGTGGTGGTTTGCTGATTTAAGACTATGGGGTCAGCTTGCTACCTTTCTAGCGGTGCTAGGGACATTTATAATAAAAGTAGTCTAACAAAATAACATATGTGATTAATTGACCGTCAATATAGTTGATGGCAATAGCGTTACCCTGTTCGATCATGTGTGGTGGTGATGCATTGCATCTAGCTTGACTACGGAGCTCAGCTGGTATGCTATCTAGCTAATCAAATTAGCTGATGTTGGCTGAATATAAATTGAAGATAATGAACGTTAATTATGTGACGAATACCACACATTCAATGCGAATAAATGACAGTAAAATCAAGGATGAAAATTAAATGTTATATTATAAAACATTAGCAACTTAAGGAAGTTTACCGCGAGTTCGTTTTGCAAAATGGTGGGTTTGGTCAGGTCATGGGTTTTATAGTTCTGTGGCTTCTCCACCCCGAACTGTCAATCATACTGTCCCCGGGCCATATCCCGTTTACCCTGCTCCAAGCCAAGGTCACTTCGGCTCCACGGAGCAGACGCAGTTTGTACAAACGGGCGGCGAAAAAGACTTCCGAGCTTCAATTTTGCCTGTGTCTGAAATCGCTCACTCATTTACTCCCTCCCTATACACTACTTAGGGAATCTACATAGAGCACTAGATAGGGATTGACTGGTGAAAGGAGGAGACGATTTCGGACACTACCGTTTCTGAGCAGGTTACTTAGCAACGCGTGACAGCGGTCACCGGCTTGGTGAGAAAGCATGCAAGAAACGGTAAAAAAGTGTTCTTTTTTATTTTGAACAAGGGTTTTGTTTGTCTCGTTGTAGGTAGATAGGTAAGTTAGGTAGCTAGTTGGCTAATTAAGTTGCATTTTCCATTAAACATAGTAATAAGTGTTAAAAAAAATAGTTAACACTTTGTAATATATTTAATCTACCGCATTTATTTATATTTCGGTTATAAAGCCGACTAAACTGATTTAAATAGACTACAAGATGAAACTTGCATTTATATTTACATTTGTAGACCAGCGCAGGCTCAGCCGTCGCCATCTTGACAAAAAAAATGTCTCCCGTAATGTAGTGTACATCGTTTGTACCCTACATTTTGTGGTGCATTGTGGGGGATATTGAGTGCATTGAGTGCACTCTCTCTATGGCTGTGACAGAATATGATCCCTGTTCCCTGCCCCCTGTCCACTCAGACCCCTGTCTCCCCTCACTTTGCAAGCAGTGTGCGAAAGAAATCCTGCTAAACATTACATTCTTGGCGGAGGTAAAAACATGTATCCTATTTGTGGATTTCTTCGCACATCTCACCTATGGAAGGCCAACGGTGCCAAAACGACATAAAAAATAGGTCTCATCATGGTTATTTTTAACACATCAAAAATGAATGTGATGACGGGTGAGACTTAGGCTAGACAATTTTTTAAGACGTTTTGGCACAGTTGGCCTTCCATACACCCTAAGCGTTCTGTAAGTGCACAGTTATTAGTTCGGGAGACATTTGTTTGTGAGTGCAAACATTTGTGAATCAGTTGCATTTATTTCTCAATCAGTTTCATTTAGGCTATTTATTTATTTTTGAGACAATAATAGGCCTACCTTTATAGAATAGGCCTATTTATTTATTTATTTATTTATTTATTTATTTATTTATTTATTTATTTATTTATTTATTTATTTATTTATTATTTATTATTATTATTATTTTTTTTTTTTTACAAATGTGTTGAAATTTAGTTTCTTTCCTCAACCCGTGCATAAGAGCCCTTAACCTGTAGCATGGCGAAAAAGGTAGCGTTCCAACACCTAAGACCTTTCTTTCGCACACTGGTGGCAGTGTAGTATAATGGTTAAGGAACTGGACTTGTAACCGAAAGGTTGCAGGTTCGATTCCCAGGTAGGACACTGCCGTTGTACCCTTGAGCAAGGTACTTAACCTGAATCGCTTCAGTATATATCCAGCTGTATAATCAGATAATATATGTAAAAGAAATGCTAAAAAAAAGTTGTGTAAGTCGCTCTGGATAAGAGCGTCTGCTAAATGCCTGTAATGTAATGTAATGTAATGTCGGCTATATTTCTTGGTTTTTCAAATTTCTTTGGCTACAATAGAGAGCATATCGACTTTTTTGACTGGTCCATTTGGGTTAAAATAAGTCTTTAAGAGCCAACAGACAATATCTAAGAACAAACTTAAGGAGCTGACAGTAGCTCAACATACGTTTTCTTTTTTTTAATTGTTCAGGTGCTTCCAGTGAGCTTTCTGCGTCATCCAAATTGTTATTGGTTCGGCCTGGAGAGAATGTCACCCTTCCCTGCAGTATGGAATTCAAATACAAAATAATGTGGTTCCGACAGCACTCAGAACAAATGATTGCACTGACCACAACAGTCAAAAGTGAGATTGACAGTGCAACTGACGACGAATGTCCAAGTTGTGACGGTCACTTCTCAACTGAAGAAGCCAACCTTGGGAAATCAATCAGCCTGAAAATTACAGGAGTGACAGAGTCGGACCAAGGCTTGTATTACTGCGCTGAATGTGAAAAGGATATTCGTTTTGGAAACGGAGTTCGGCTGATTTTTACAGGTCAGTCTTATGTCACAGCCTCAATTGATTTGTGTATGTGTTATATAAAAAAATAACCCAATTATAATGTCTCTTTTATTAGCCTATATACAGATGAAGTCAGAAGTTTACATACACTTAGGTTGAAGTCATTAAAACTACTCCACAGATTTCATGTTAGCAAACTATAGTGTTGGCAAGTCAGTTAGGACATCTACTTTGTGCATGACACAAGTAATTTTTCCAACAATTGTTTACAGACAGATTATTTCACTTTTAATTCACTATATCACAATTCCAGTGGGTCAGAAGTTTACATACACTAAGTTGACTGTGCCTTTAAATTTTTTATATATGGTGGCATATCCTTTGCATGCCATGACTTCCTGATGTCTGTGACCCAACAACATCAAAAGACTCTTGATATCTTATTTTCTGGTACTCTTACAAGCGATACTATAACGTCTCTGCATTTGATCTCTATGGGAATTGGGGGGTGGGACTAGATTTTGCTGTAAATTTGTGAGGGTTGTGTTAAGGTTCGGAGAACTAGACGCAACCGATAAGGATTCTCAAAACGTATCTAGAAAGAAACGCCACAAAATGCGGAAGTAGCCGCACCAGAGGAGAGGAAAACAAAAGAACGGGAGCAAAACTTCCCTAGCACAAGCCAAATCAAAGCAACCTCAAAAGGAGGCGAGTCTCGATAAACAGTGAAAATGAATAACAAAAGAACTTCACGCACGAAATCATTAGGCTTAACAGGAGGTTGAGAAACAAAGCAAAAACTCGATAAAACAAGTGAAGGAAAAGAACAGAAAAGAAAAACCTGTTATCCAGAGCTCTTGTGGCAAAACAGCTGCACACAAAAGGTAACAGGTAACAAGAATAAATAAGGATAAAGAGAAAGATTGACAATTAAAGAGAAAACCAATCTAATCCTAATTCTCTAACTGGACTTGTTGCGTTTCTTATTCGTACGAACCAAAAATGCAGCGACCGAATTTCCTATACCTTACCGACTTCGTTGCCAACATAGCAAAGACAATATCGAAGTGAGGAAATACAGAAGTCCTGAGGTATTTATAGCCGGCAGGAAACGCAAAACATGTGTAGGGAATAATTGTCAGGCAAGATACAAACACCGAAACAGGTGGAAAAAAATCCGATAGAGCGTCCTGACGACGCCAAAAAGGAAACCAAAACGTAGAAACAGCAGAGGCTGCTAATAACCATGACAAAATTACACTGGAACACTATGGAAACACATGGTTGGCTAAATGGCTCTAAGTCATCAAGGGTCTGACGTATCAAACAAGCCTCACTCTGCTGCCAGAAATACAATAGATATGGATGGATAACTTGAAGGGTTTCTTCACCTGACTTATTTTTCCACAGAGTTCAATAGGAAAATTTGTCAGGAGAAACAATCCTTAAAGTGATCCATCCATATCTACTGCATATCTGGCAGCAGAGTGATGTTTTGAGGCTTGTGTGATACCTCAGACCCTTGATGACTTACAGCCATTTTACCAATTATGTATTCCATACTGTTCCAGCATAATTTACAGCTGAATCTAGTCCCACCCCCGAATTTCCATAGAGATCCATTCAAATGCAGAGATGTTATAGTATCGCTTGTAAGAGTACCAGAAAATAAGATATCAAGAGTCTTTTGATGTTGAGTCACAGACATCAGGAAGTCATGGCATGCAAAGGATATGTGACCAAATATTAAAAATTTAAAGGCACAGTCAACTTAGTGTATGTAAACTTCTGGCCCACTGGAATTGTGATATAGTGAATTAAAAGTGAAATAATCTGTCTGTAAACAATTGTTGGAAAAATTACTTGTGTCATGCACAAAGTAGATGCCCTAACTGACTTGCCAACACTATAGTTTGCTAAAATGAAATCTGTGGAGTGGTTAAAAATTAGTTTTAATGACTTCAACCTAAGTGTATGTAAACTTCCAACTTCAATTGTAGACAAATTTTTAAAAATCAATGGGCAGAATTTGTTTGTCGTCTGCTGCCTTTCTGGTAGTTTGTCCAATTAAAATTTAAACTTTTATTCTTGTCATAATATTTTGCATCTTTTTTTTCCAACATCACCCAGCACCACTTCAAAGTGAGAATGATGTAAAACATGTCCAAAAGGATATACAGGCTATGGAGTATGTAGGGATACACCATCCTCAAAAAGTGCTATCGTCTAATAGTCACCTGAACGGCACCTTATTATTTTAAATTTTTTTTATTTAATCTAATTTATCATTTTTACCAGCAAAACTCACATGCAAAGCTATCCTCGACAGCTTTCTAGACTGATGCTCTCTGCTTATAAATGAAGTAAAAATGGAAGTAGTTGAAGTGTTTTTCTGTACACACGCACACACAGACACACGCGCACACACAGACAGACACACACACAGATACATATTGTTCCACAATGAAGTGAAATAAATGTATGCATCATTGTTATACCACACCGGTTGTGGGTTCTGAGAGAAATACGTAGATAGACCGACACAAACAAGAATGTTCACCACTTGCCCATGCAAGCCAGTGGAAATTATTGAGAATAAAGGAAGCGGAGAACATACGCATATCTGGCCTGGTCTGAACTAAGCAGCATGACGGCTAGAGAGTGCATTGTGGTCACAAACCAGAGAGAAATGTGTCAGCGAGCCGCCCACCCTTGCCCTTCTTTTGAAATTAAAGTTAAGGTATCTACCTTTATTATCTTTTTTTATGCAAGGTCAGTAAATTTAGATAATTTGAATCATAAAATTAATAAAGCACAACCAAAAAACACTCTAAGATGATCTTAACTCTAATGTTACGATTCCGAGCAGGGACTGGACTCAAATGCACGACTCACACAAGGAATTCCAATGTTCCAATAATTTATTGCTTCGACCAATACTCCTGAAGCATAGGGAGAGAGACAGACAAACAGAAACCAGTTATGGATCAGCAGTGGAAGAGCGGGAGCGGGAGAGGCCAGGGACTGGATGGTGGCAGGAATCCGGGCAGGTTGAGCAGAGGAGGAGCGGGAGACAGGGCAGCGTGGAGTGGGCAGGAACAGCTACAGATTGGCAGAACTGGAGCTCAGACAGGATATGCACAAACCGCTGCAGGCTGGTGGACTTGGAAAGCAGACAGGAGTTAATTGACAGCAAGGCAAGACAGGATAAACGGCTTGTTTAACGCAGTTTCTAGCGAGAGTTAATTTAAGCAAGGCAAGACAGAGCTAGGTACAAAGTATCCGACGAGACAAGAACACAGTATTACTACAACAAGACTTAACGAACTGGCACATGACAAAGAACACCGGGTGACTAAATACAAGAGTTAATAGGTATCAATTAAGTGCAGCGTGCGAATGTATGCGTGAGTGATTAATGGAGCAGAGAGTGTGCAGAATGCATGCGGAGAGAAGGAAAGGGACAGGCGGACACAGAGCAGTGGAACAGAGTGACACGAAAGGGAAAACCACGCCCAGCCTGCAGCACGAGGGGAAACAATCAGGAATACAAACCAACACGATACGAGAGGAAACAGGTAAAACACGGGACACAAAAGCCCAGGAACTGGGCTTGTAACCGAAAGGTTGCAGGTTCGATTCCCAGGTACGACACAGCCGTTGTACCCTTGAGCAAGGTACTTCACCTGCATTGATTCAGTATATCCAGCTGCATAAATGGATACTATGTATAAATACAAATGCTGTGTAAGTCGCTCTGGATAAGAGCGTCTGCTAAATGCCTGTAATGTACAAAAGGACGGGAGTGAGAGCATCACATCTAAGATGCTTTTGGGAAACGGGGCCCGGTATGTTTCATACCCAATATATCCAATACACAAAACCATTATCTGTGATTCATGAGCTTATCAAAAAATGTAGCAAAATAGTTGGCTCATGCATATGATTGAGTTAATTCAATAATTTATGGCACAAAATCCAGAAACCTCTACTCTAGAAATATAATTTCACTGACTTTTCCCCCCAATGTAACTTTAAAACCATACAGTTTCCTGCTCTCCAAAAAAAGTTTCTGTTTTTTTCCTCTACATTAAAAGAAATGGAGAAGAAGCAGAAAAAAAAAGCAACCTAGCCAATCATATGCTGACTTCGGGTCAGCTGATCACAGTGCTGGGGCACTCCCACAATCTGGTTTTGCTTTAATTCATTTGTTTTATTTTCAGACTCACAGAGACTCTCTCCACCCTGCTGGACTCTCCTGATCTTCATTCCCCCGGTTGTCGCCGTGGTGACGGCTCTCTGCTTCTGTGGGCTGTGTCACAGGAGAGGTAAGGCGGCCATCTTAGAGCACCGCTTCAGAGAAGGGGGGTTAGTGCAGGGGGTCCCTGCATTTTTCAATCTGAACACCCCCAAAAATCTGTCCCTGCAACTTGATTCTTATTCTATTATTTTTTGGTACCTTTGTCCAACACCCACTACATTCTGCAATGCAGCGGCTATTTAACACAGTATCCCCTCTCTGTTTCTAATGATGAACTTTGTAAAATTGAACCGAAAAATCACATGTAGTTGAGTCACACAGATTACATTATTTCCTCGCAGTGAGATACTGCATGGGCAAAAGAAATAAGTAAGCTCTGTACTGGGAATGGGGTATGAAAGGGCAGCTCTGTATTGGGAATGGGGTATTAAAGGACAGCTCTGTCCTGGGAATGGGGTATGAAAGGGCAGCTCTGTACTGGGAATGGGGTACTAAAGGGCAGCTCTGTACTGGGAAGGGGTTATTACAGGGCTGCTCTGTACTGGGAATGGGGTATGAAAGGGCAGCTCTGTACCGGGAATGGGGTATTAAAGGGCAGCTCTGTACTGGGAATGGGGTATGAACGAGCAGCTCTGTCCCGGGAATGGGATATTAAAGGGCAGCTCTGTACTGGGAATGGGGTATGAAAGGGCAGCTCTGTACCGAGAATGGGGTATTAAAGGGCAGCTCTGTACTGAGAATGGGATATTAAAGGGCAGCTCTGTACTGGGAATGGGGGTATTATATGGCTGCTCTGTACTGGGAATGGGGTATTAAAGGGCAGCTCTGTACTGGGAATGGGGTATGAAAGGGCAGCTCTGTACCAGGAATGGGGTATTAAAGGGCAGCTCTGTACTGAGAATGGGGTATGAAAGGGCAGCTTTGTACTGGGAATGGGGGTATTACATAGCTGCTCTGTACTGGGAATGGGGTATTAAAGGGCAGCTCTGTCCTGGGAATGGGGTATGAAAGGGCAGCTCCGTACTGGAAATGGGGTATGAAAGAGCAGCTCTGTATTGGGAATGGGATATTAAAGGGCAGCTCTGTACTGGGAATGGGGGTATTACAGAGCTGCTCTGTACTGGTAATGGGGTATTAAAGGGCAGCTCTGTAATGGGAATGTGATATTAAAGGGCAGCTCTGTACTGTGAATGGGGTATTAAATGGCAGCTCTGTACTGGGAATGGGGTATGAAAGGGCAGCTCTGTCCTGGGAATGTGATATTAAAGGGCAGCTCTGTACTGGGAACGGGGGTATTACAGGGCTGCTCTGTACTGGGAATGGGGGTATTACAGGGCTGCTCTGTACTGGGAATGGGGTATTAAAGGGCAGCTCTGTACTGGGAATGGGGTATTAAAGGGCAGCTCTGTACCGGGAATGGGGTATTAAAGGGCAGCTCTGTACTGGGAATGGGGTATGAAAGGGCAGCTCTGTACCGGGAATCGGGTATTAAAGGGCAGCTCTGTAATGGGAATGGGGTATTAAAGGGCAGCTCTGTACTGGGAATGGGGTATTAAAGGGCTGCTCTGTACTGGGAAGGGGGTATTACAGGGCTGCTCTGTACTGGGAATGGGGTATGAAAGGGCAGCTCTGTACTGGGAATGGGGTATGAAAGAGCAGCTCTGTACCGGGAATGGGATATTAAAGGGCAGCTCTGTACTGGGAATGGGGTATGAAAGGGCAGCTCTGTACCGAGAATGGGGTATTAAAGGGCAGCTCTGTACTGGGAATGGGGTATGAAAGGGCAGCTCTGTACCGGGAATCGGGTATTAAAGGGCAGCTCTGTAATGGGAATGGGGTATTAAAGGGCTGCTCTGTACTGGGAATGGGGTATTAAAGGGCAGCTCTGTACTGGGAATGGGGTATTAAAGGGCAGCTCTGTACCGGGAATGGGGTATTAAAGGGCAGCTCTGTACTGGGAATGGGGTATGAAAGGGCAGCTCTGTACCGGGAATCGGGTATTAAAGGGCAGCTCTGTAATGGGAATGGGGTATTAAAGGGCAGCTCTGTACTGGGAATGGGGTATTAAAGGGCTGCTCTGTACTGGGAAGGGGGTATTACAGGGCTGCTCTGTACTGGGAATGGGGTATGAAAGGGCAGCTCTGTACTGGGAATGGGGTATGAAAGAGCAGCTCTGTACCGGGAATGGGATATTAAAGGGCAGCTCTGTACTGGGAATGGGGTATGAAAGGGCAGCTCTGTACCGAGAATGGGGTATTAAAGGGCAGCTCTGTACTGAGAATGGGATATTAAAGGGCAGCTCTGTACTGGGAATGGGGGTATTACATGGCTGCTCTGTACTGGGAATGGGGTATTAAAGGGCAGCTCTGTACCGGGAATGGGGTATGAAAGGGCAGCTCTGTACTGGGAATGGGATATTAAAGGGCAGCTTTGTACTGGGAATGGGGTATTAAAGGGCAGCTCTGTACTGGGATTTGGGTATTGAAGGGCAGCTCTGTACTGGGAATGGGGTATGAAAGGGCAGCTCTGTACTGGGAATGGGATATTAAAGGGCAGCTCTGTACTGGGAATGGGGGTTTTACAGGGCTGCTCTGTACTGGGAATGGGATATTAAAGGGCAGCTCTGTACCGGGAATGGGGGTATTACAGGGCAGCTCTGTACTGGGAATGGGGTATGAAAGGGCAGCTCTGTACTGGGAATGGGGTATTAACGGGCAGCTCTGTACTTGGAATGGGGTATTACAGGGCTGCTCTGTACTGGGAATGGGGTATGAAAGGGCAGCTCTGTACTGGGAATGGGGTATTACAGGGCTGCTCTGTACTGGGAATGGGGTATTAAAGGGCAGCTCTGTACTGGGAATGGGGTATGAAGGAGCAGCTCTGTATCGGGAATGGGATATTAAAGGGCAGCTCTGTACTGGGAATGGGGTATGAAAGGGCAGCTCTGTACCAGGAATGGGGTATTAAAGGGCAGCTCTGTACTGAGAATGGGGTATGAAAGGGCAGCTCTGTACTCAGAATGGGGTATGAAAGGGCAGCTCTGTACTGGGAATGGGGGTATTACATGGCTGCTCTGTACTGGGAATGGGGTATTAAAGGGCAGCTCTGTACTGGGAATGGGGTATGAAAGGGCAGCTCTGTCCTGGGAATGGGGTATGAAAGGGCAGCTCCGTACTGGGAATGGGGTATGAAAGAGCAGCTCTGTATTGGGAATGGGGGTATTACAGAGCTGCTCTGTACAGCCAGCAGCCATACCACTATGCAATCTGCGCCTGCTGAATGGCTGAAGCTAAGCAGGTTGTGGGCTTGGTTAGTACTTGGATGGGAGACCTCTGGGGAAAACTAAGTTGCTGCTGGAAGTGGTGTTGGTGGGCCAGTAGGGGGCAGTCTTCCCTCTGGTCAAATAAACCCCAATGCCCCAGTGCAGTGATGGGGACATTGTGCTGTAGGAGATGCCGTCTTTCGGATGAGACGTTAAACCGAGGTCCTGACTCACTGTGGTCATTAAAGATCCCATGACACTTATCGTAAAGAGTAGGGGTTTCCCCGGTGTCCTGGCTAAACTCCCAACCCAGGCTCATTCAATCTGCCACCTAATCATCCCCCAGTTTAATTGGCTAAAAAAATTATTCTCTCCCTCTCCACCTCAGCTGATGTGTGGTGAGCATACTGGCGCAAAATGGCTGCCGTTGCATCACCCAGGTGGGTGCTACACATTGGTGGTGGTAGAGGCGAGTTTCCCCCTCATCATTGTAAAAGCGCTTTGAGTATCTAGAAAGGCGCTATATAAATGCCATGCATTATTATTATTATTACTGGGAATGGGGTATTAAAGGGCAGCTTTGTACTGGGAATGGGGTATTAAAGGGCAGCTCTGTAATGGGAATGGGGTATTAAAGGGCAGCTCTGTACTGGGAAGGGGGTATTACAGGGCTTCTCTGTACTGGGAATGGGGTATGAAAGGGCAGCTCTGTACCGGGAATGGGGTATTAAAGGGCAGCTCTGTACTGGGAATGGGGTATGAAAGAACAGCTCTGTACCGGGAATGGGATATTAAAGGGCAGCTCTGTACCGGGAATGGGGTATGAAAGGGCAGATCTGTACCGAGAATGGGGTATTAAAGGGCAGCTCTGTACTGAGAATGGGGTATGAAAGGGCAGCTCTGTACTGGGAATGGGATATTAAAGGGCAGCTCTGTACTGGGAATGGGGGTATTACATGGCTGCTCTGTACTGGGAATGGGGTATTAAAGGGCAGCTCTGTACTGGGAAGGGGGTATTACAGGGCTTCTCTGTACTGGGAATGGGGTATGAAAGGGCAGCTCTGTACCGGGAATGGGGTATTAAAGGGCAGCTCTGTACTGGGAATGGGGTATGAAAGAACAGCTCTGTACCGGGAATGGGATATTAAAGGGCAGCTCTGTACCGGGAATGGGGTATGAAAGGGCAGATCTGTACCGAGAATGGGGTATTAAAGGGCAGCTCTGTACTGAGAATGGGGTATGAAAGGGCAGCTCTGTACTGGGAATGGGATATTAAAGGGCAGCTCTGTACTGGGAATGGGGGTATTACATGGCTGCTCTGTACTGGGAATGGGGTATTAAAGGGCAGCTCTGTACTGGGAATGGGGTATGAAAGGGCAGCTCTGTAATGGGAATGTGATATTAAAGGGCAGCTCTGTACTGGGAATGGGGTATTAAAGGGCAGCTCTGTCCTGGGAATGGGGTATGAAAGGGCAGCTCCGTACTGGGAATGGGGTATGAAAGAGCAGCTCTGTATTGGGAATGGGGGTATTACAGAGCTGCTCTGTACTGGGAATGGGGTATTAAAGGGCAGCTCTGTACTGGGAATGGGGTATTAAAGGGCAGCTCTGTACTGGGAATGGGGTATTACAGGGCTGCTCTGTACTGGGAATGGGGTATGAAAGGGCAGCTCTGTACCGGGAATGGGGTATTAAAGGGCAGCTCTGTACTGGGAATGGGGTATGAAAGAGCAGCTCTGTACCGGGAATGGGATATTAAAGGGCAGCTCTGTACCGGGAATGGGGTATGAAAGGGCAGCTCTGTACCGAGAATGGGGTATTAAAGGGCAGCTCTGTACTGAGAATGGGGTATGAAAGGGCAGCTCTGTACTGGGAATGGGATATTAAAGGGCAGCTCTGTACTGGGAATGGGGGTATTACATGGCTGCTCTGTACTGGGAATGGGGTATTAAAGGGCAGCTCTGTACTGGGAATGGGGTATGAAAGGGCAGCTCTGTAATGGGAATGTGATATTAAAGGGCAGCTCTGTACTGGGAATGGGGTATTAAATGGCAGCTCTGTACTGGGAATGGGGTATGAAAGGGCAGCTCTGTCCTGGGAATGTGATATTAACGGGCAGCTCTGTACTGGGAACGGGGGTATTACAGGGCTGCTCTGTACTGGGAATGGGGGTATTACAGGGCTGCTCTGTACTGGGAATGGGGTATTAAAGGGCAGCTCTGTACTGGGAATGGGCGTATTACAGGGCAGCTCTGTACTGGGAATGGGGTATTAAAGGGCAGCTCTGTACTGCCATGATTCTAACTGACACGTCTGTGTTTCTTACCCCTACAGTCTGCAGTCCAGCCACCTGCAGCAACTGTGTGAGAAACAATGACAGCATGAAGGTAACTAAATATTAGAGTTTGTTATTAGTGAGAATAACAATTAAATTATAAGAATTATATAATAAAATAATAAGAGTTAAATCCATTATTCATAAAAATAATAATCTTCATCGTCATGAATACATTAAAGTAATTGTTATATGTTGATGATTATGTTGATTATTGCTAATAATATCCACAATCATGATGAATATATTTTATTATAATTGTATCATTATTATTTTTATTATTATTATGATAATCATTGTCAACATAATCATAATTATTTGCATTAATTAATTTAATTATTTGCATCCTTCAAAACCATGTAAGGATGTCAATACTATGAAGAAGGGGCTATCCAGCACTAATCTACAGCATCCATCTGGGTGATGCACGGCAGTCTACTGCACGTGGAGATTAACATAATCACTCATAATTCATAATTAATATTATCAATTAACTCATTAAAGTGTTGTGGGATCCTCATTGACCATCATTAGCTAATAATTCCACTCAGCTGAACATCTGAAGGACAGAAATTATTTTAATTATCCTGTGTTGACAGTAAATTACTGTGAGAATGTGTCTGTATATTTTTTAAATTATATAAACCTCAGAAGGAAAAGACATGATCTGCGTCTGCATGTTTGTTGTGTAATATGCTGCTTTAGTTCACTATGCTGTTTTGTTTCAGGCAGTGAATTTGCACTACGCAAGTCTTCACCTTCCCAACAAACCCCGGCGCTCTCGGCGAAGAGAAACCCCGCCCCTTCCGGATGACATCACCTATGCTTCTGTAGCTCTCAGGCCACTGACCAATCATAACTCCTGAGGCATCTAGATGATGTCGCAGGGGTGCGTCCCAATACTCGAAAAATGCACCCTCCCTTCCTCCACCACCACCTCCTCCTCTACCCCGTGCCCCGGAAACGGATCTTTGTGTTTTAATCTAATGTCGCTGATTACATCTTAATTACATATTAATGGTTACATATTAATTAATGTCTCGACGCAAACCGCAATGTCAGGTACATTGTATAGTGTACATGTAAATACTTGTACTCGAAACATAGGAGAGGAGTGGTAGTGGAGGAGGGGAGGAAAGGAGGAGAGGAGTGGTAGTGGGGGAGGGGAGGAAAGGAGAGGAGTGGTAGTGGGGGGAGGGGAGGAAAGGAGGAGAGGAGTGGTAGTGGAGGAGGGGAGGAAAGGAGGAGCGGAGTGGTAGTGGGGGGAGTGGAGGAAAGGAGGAGAGGAGTGGTAGTGGAGGAGGGGAGGAAAGGAGGAAAGGAGTGGTAGTGGGGGAGGGGAGGAAAGGAGGAGAGGAGTGGTAGTGGAGGAGGGGAGGGAAGAGGAGTGGTAGTGGGGGGAGTGGAGGAAAGGAGGAGAGGAGTGGTAGTGGAGGAGGGGAGGAAAGGAGGAGAGGAGTGGTAGTGGGGGAGGGGAGGAAAGGAGGAGAGGAGTGGTAGTGGGGGGAGTGGAGGAAAGGAGGAGAGGAGTGGTAGTGGAGGAGGGGAGGAAAGGAGGAGAGGAGTGGTAGTGGGGGGAGTGGAGGAAAGGAGGAGAGGAGTGGTAGTGGGGGAGGGGAGGAAAGGAGGAGAGGAGTCGTAGTGGGGCTCTAGTGCTGTCCTTTCCTGATGAAGTTGCTCTGTGTCTTTACTCAATGTGTGTGTGTGTGTGTGTGTGTGTGTGTGTGTGTGTGTGTATGTGTGTGTGTGTGTGTGTGTGTGTGTGTGTGTGTGTGTGTGTGTGTGTGTGTGTGTGTGTGTATGTGTGCGAACATTTAAGCATTTTACACTTTTGCAGGCATTACACACATATGACTTTCATTACACAGCTAGATTTCTATCTATATTGTTTGCAAATTAATGTCTTGAATTTATTTTTTTTCTTCATTTGAAACCATGTATATGCTCAGTGATATCCAGTACATAGACTGCAATAGCTTGAAGCTGTTCGACATTGTAAAATATATTTGCAATATATATATATTTCATTTTATGTGATATCCAAAAATATTACATTGAATATCTTAATTTTCTTTCTTCATTCTTTGTTCTTATTCATAAAATATATGCTTGTACAGCTGGATCAACTGTTCTGGCTTGAGAAACATAATAAAGGATATTGTACTTTATTGTACAGATCCTTTCCAAAAAATTCGAATATCATGGAAAAGTTTTTTTTTTCTCCATAATTCCATTCAAAAAGTGAAACTGTCATAGATTATAGATTCATTACACACAAAGTGAAATATTTCTAGCCTTTATTTGTTTCATTTTTCATAATTTTGGCTTACGGCTCCAGAAAACCCCCAAAACAGTATTTCAAGAAATTAGAATAGTGTGTCGAAAATCAGCATTTACTTCAGTTATTTCAGAGAATGAATGTTTTAGACTGAGTGTCACACTATCATCTAATTTACTCAAAACACCTGCAAAGTTTCGCTTTTATTTTAAGTCACAGCTAAGAAAAACAACAAAATATGAACAAAAAAAATAAAATAAAAAGAGCAGAATAAAAGCAGGAGCCAGAGGAGGAGGAGCCAAACTCTCCAGTACTGTGATTGGACCATCAAACAGGGCCAGAGGAGGAGTGTGATTGGACCATCAAACAGGGCCAGAGGAGGAGTGTGATAGGACCATCAAACAGGGCCAGAGGAGGAGTGTGATTGGACCATCAAACAGAGCCAGAGGAGGAGTGTGATTGGACCATCAAACAGGGCCAGAGGAGGAGTGTGATTGGACCATCAAACAGGGCCAGAGGAGGAGTGTGATTGGACCATCAAACAGGGCCAGAGGAGGAGTGTGATTGGACCATCAAACAGGGCCAGAGGAGGAGTGTGATTGGACCATCAAACAGGGCCAGAGGAGGACTGTGATTGGACCATCAAACAGGGCCCTTGTTGCTTATGGCTAGAGCCGGCCTTGGCCATGGTATGTTTATGGCAACAAAATTATTCCATTGCAGCAGAGCACACAGAAACAATTCAGTGCATCTGAGGTGAATTTTTTCAAATGCAGCTGGGTTATATCCAGCTGTACACAACAAGACGTCCACTCACATAGGGACATTAGGAAAAAACCCTCAGCTCTCAAAATATTAAAGAAAAACTGAGTACCCACTTTTCATTTTTCATTTTTCCTAACTGAAATCTCTTTTTGGTGTGTGATTGTTTCGTGAACATCCTTTCTTCACTTGTGTTCTAAACTTCAATTTCACATTTTTTTTTATTGTCTTCTTTTCACTTAGTCACACACTAGATTACCATGCAGAGCGTAACAGAAGCCTCTACTAAAGCTCCCATGTGCAATGTCACTGTCAATCAAAGGAGCAGGAAGTCAGGCTTTTAATGGCTGTGGCTGCTCAACCACAGGTGAGTCAAATCAAACCAGCTCCACCCAATCAGCTTCCACCAGCAAGGTAGAGGCTCCTCCCACCAGACACCAATTTTGAGAATTTTGAAAAAGAATTGTGACAGTCCAGGTACAGCCACTGCTAACATTTGTTCATAAATTTTATTTAAAAATTACAACAGATTGTTTTCAGGTACCAGAGTGGTGAAAATAGTGTTATAAATTTTTACATACACATTACATTCAAAATCTAGCACATATCATATTCAAATATAGTAAAGCAGAGCCATTATCTATATATTGTTATATAGTGAGATATAAACTCCTCAAAAAAAGTTCGGAAACGTTATTTCGGTCGACTATTCCTCCCCTTTAATAATACCAATTGGTATTGTATTTTATATTGTTGGAAAGCCTGATTAGTCACCTTTACAACGAGGTACAACTTGTAAGGATCATGCATTCGGGGAATGAGCAACACAGCTAACCGTGTGGGTAGCGGCCCAAAAAAATGTGCCAAAATCCCCTGCAATATTCTTCTGTTGGTATTCACTCTCGTTTTGAGCTTCAAGTGCTGGCAGGTGTATGCCAGTCACAGGTGTGTGACTGGCACCTGATTGGCACCTAATTGACAGCACTTGTGTGCATGGGTCCTGCAACTTTGTTGAGTTTGTGTGTGCTCCAAGCATAAAATGCCACGTTTGTCCCTTCAGGATAAGGCCCGTGCAATAGGGCAAGTGGAAGCTGGTGTTCCGGTACGCAGAGTGGCAGCATTATTTGGTGTCAGCCCTGGTACCATTTCCAAACTTAGGACCAAGTTACGTGAGACTGGTGAAGTCAAAGACAGACCACGAAGTGGCCGTCCCAGGAAGACAACACCCCAAGAAGACCGGTTCCTCACCCTTGCTTCACTGAGGAACCGTAGGCTTTCTTCCAGAGATTTACAGGCAAGATTTGCACAACGGTACCACAGACAGATCTCTGATCAGACGGTGAGGAACAGACTGCACATGGCCGGTCTTCGTGCTTATAAGGCTGCCAGGAAACCTGCAATGACTGCCCTTCACCGTCAGGCCCGTTTGCGCTGGTGTCGACAGCACCGACAGTGGAACCTAAGAATATGGGGCAACGTCATGTTCAGTGATGAATCAAGGTTCTGTCTGCGGAAGCTGGATGGCAGGATCAAAGTATGGAGACGGCGTGGAGAACGCTATGCAGATTGCTGCACAGATCGCGTGACACCTTTCAATGGGGGCAGTGTCATGGTGTGGGGCGGTATCTCTCTCACAGGCAAAACAGAACTTGTCATCATTGAAGGCAATCTCAATGCAATGAGATATCGGATCCCATATCTCCAGAATCTGGGACCTAACTCCATCCTCCAGGATGACAACGCTCGCCCCCACAGAGCCAGGATCATCACAGAGTACCTCCAGAATTTGGGAGTGGAGAGGATGGAATGGCCTGCCGTGAGTCCAGACCTCAACCCAATTGAACACCTGTGGCATCAGCTTGGGCGTGCTGTACGTGCCAGAGTGACCAACGCAACCATGTTGGCTGACTTGCGGCAAATCCTGGTTGAGGAATGGGATGCCATCCCACAGCAGTGTGTGACCAGGCTGGTGACCAGCATGAGGAGGAGGTGCCAAGCTGTTGTGACTGCGTATGGATCTTCCACACGCTACTGAGGTCCCTGACAGAATAAAATGAATAAAGTGTAAAAATGGCCAATATGTGTTGTTTTTTCCTTATTACTGTGGGAGAGTGCAATCATCCAATCCACCAAGCAACTCAAAACGAGAGTGAATACCAACAAAAGAATATTGCAGGGGATTTCTTTGGGCCGCTACCCACACGGTTAGCTGTGTTGCTCATTCCCCGAATGCATGATCCTTACAAGTTGTACCTCGTTGTAAAGGTGACTAATCAGGCTTTCCAGCGATATATGCACGACTCAGAGACAGAATACAATAATGCTCGAGGGGAGCGTTTATTACTTTGCCCAAAACTCCGGAAGCATAGGGAGAACAGGGAGAGGGGCTGGGTCCTGGGTTGGCGGGAACAGGAGCAGAGTGGGAGAGGGGTGCAGGCAAAGGGGCTGTACAGTGGCTGAATCCTGGGTTGGCGTAGCAGAGGGAGAGCGGGATGCGGGAGACAGGCAGCCGTCGCCGCCGGCCTCCAGGGCGATTCAGTCGCCGCCGGTCCCGTGAGCGTTCCTGTCTGCGCCACCGCCCTCCAGAGCTGTCCCTCCTGCCCATCCCCCTGAACTGCTCAGTCCTGATACCCTACCGCCAGGGCGTCCGCATGAACTTTCCCAGTTTTCACCCCTATTCCTTTTCACCCTCCTGACCCATTCCCTCCTTACCAGCAACTTAGTGTATGTAAACTTCTGACCCACTGGAATTGTGATATAGTGAATTAAAAGTGAAATAATCTGTCTGTAAAAAAATGTTGGAAAAATTACTTGTGTCATGCACAAAGTAGATGTCCTAACTGACTTGCCAACACTATAGTTTGCTAACATGAAATCTGTAGAGTGGTTAAAAATGAGTTTTAATGACTTCAACCTAAGTGTATGTAAACTTCTGACTTCAACTGTAACTAAAACTGGTGTTTTTCAGATGAGAAGAAAAGAAGAATTGAGAAAAGTAGATTGTGATCTATAGGCCTGTACTGTGTTTGGAAAAACAAAGAGTTGGAGAGTGTATGAATATTTCAGTGTGTGCACTTTGACATTGAGCTATGGAGTCAGTGTGCGTGTGTGTGCCTGTGTGTGTGTTTTACATGTGAGTTTACTCACCCTGAGTCTGGTTGAAACGCTGCATTGCAATTCCAATATTGGCTTTGAAGCTCTGCTGCTGACCAATGGCAGTCTGACTCTCTCTGTCCCAGTAATCTGCTCCCTCCTTCTCCTTTATCCAGTCAGTCTTGGGAATGGCCCTCCTGGTGTTGCTGCCGTAGTACATGAACCGCTCATCATCCACCAAACCCACAATGGTGAACTCTGGGAAGTCAGTACCCGCTGTGACACCAGTGTAGAAGTACTTCAGAGAGTGAGAGGCTGTGGACACAAACACACAGTCAGTACAACATACATTACATACCAGCATACATTGCTGCACGCACGCACGAACGCACGCACGCACGCACGCACGCACGCACAATGCACTCATTGCTGCATCCTCCACTTTCATCGTATATTCATTATATTTTGTAGTATGTGTGTGTTTCATCACAAATTCATTTGCATTATCCATTAAGTTCACTAAAACTGGTGAACAGGTTTAATTAAAAGGGCTTTTGGAAATCCTGTGCGTAATCATTAGGAACAAATAACAGGAAATAAATAATACAGAAACAGTCACAGCAGCACCACGACCCACACGATCACTGCTCCACATAAAACCCCAAACCAGTTCTTCAGAACCAGCATCTGTCTCTACACTACTGTAGCCACTGTCTACAGCCTGGGTTTTCGACAAGGGTCCGTGCACCCCATGGGGGTCCTTGTAAGAACTACAGGGGGTCCCTGGCCTGAGGTGATATGCAATGACTATATACACATTTGGAAAAATGTTTAAAAATATAAAAAATCTGTTTAAATATAACCATTTTTAACTTATGATGGGGCTCCCCTGGATGCCTTTGAGCCTGGGTTAGGGGGGGGTGGGGGGGTCCCCTGGATGCCTTTGAGCCTGGGTTAGGGGGGGGTGGGGGGTCCCTGGATCAGAAAAGGTTGATAACAACAACCAAGAACACACAGGTACAACACAACCAAGAACACACAGGTACAATAAGAACAGAAGGGTCAGGATAGAGAGGGCGGGGATGGAAAAAAAACACACAAAACACACACAGTACAAACACACATACACACACAAAACACATACACACACACACACACAGTACAAACACACATACACACACACACACACAATACAAACACACATACACACACAAAACACACACACACAGTACAAACACACATACACACACATAAACAGTACAAACACACACAAAACAGGCGCTGTATAATATGGTGACATAATGAAAAGCAGAAGGGTCCGGACTGTCCCAAAGAAAGATGTGAAACAGAGGGCAGAGAGGTACAGCAAAACCCCCGAAAAACACACATACAGATCCTTTCCAAAAGATTTTAATATCATGGAAAAGTTTTTTTTTTCCATAATTCCATTCAAAAAGTGAAATATTTCTTGCCTTTATTTGTTTCATTTTTCATAATTTTGGCTTACAGCTCCAGAAAACCCTCAAAACAGTATTTCAAGAAATTAGAATAGTGTGTCGAAAATCACTTTTTGAATGGAATTATGGAAAAAAAACAACTTTTCCATGATATTCTAATGTTTTGGAAAGGATCTGTATGTAGAGACATAATTTTGTCTCTGCTTATCTCACATGCGCAGTTGTGTCCTTGGAGTCACGTGTACAACAAGGATGGCACAGAAAGTGCCTGTGCAAATGAGTGCAAATGAGTGCAAATTGTAGATAGCAGCAGAGGGCGACATTTCATCCGGTACTGAGGTTGAGAGCCAAAAACTGGACCGATATTGGAACCGGAGAGGGTGGGAGGGGCCAGGCAGTGAAGCACCCGGATGTATGCTTGCTGAGCGCAAAAGAGCTTTCTGCCCAATGATCCAATGGAGAAAACAAAGCTGATTTGACAACCAAAGAAAACCTCATCTGTCAATTTTTTGTGATCATGAATTTTATTTTGTGTAGCAGTTTGTGAAACAATTATTGTTTTGGTTCATGGATAAATTAATTTATTACTGTAAACATATTTTCACAATCTGCTATTCATATGAAACGTAACCATCGTTAAACGAGTTTAAAAATATCATCCGAGAAGTAAAAAGTTTATCATCCGAAAAATATCATCCATTCATTTTAACGGGAGCTCCAATGTTTTGCACTCAACATGCGCAGTACAGACTTACATCCGGGTACTTAGCTTGGCTGAGGGTGTGCCTTCCTGCTCCGTTTTTTTAAATTTTTTAATTTTTAATTTTTTTAAATAACAGACTTTACAAGTAACAATAGCATGACACATTCACGAACGTATAATTCCAGATAGAGACCTGGCAAGGAGCATTTAAAATAAATAAAATCTTCTTCATGAATTGCAGTGACAGAAAGTATTGACGCAATTCCTTATGAATGGTAATGACGGATGGATGCGCTTTCATGAATCTTGCCTTGTGTAAAAAAGATTTCCTTAATATAATAATTGGTTTAACGGCTAATTCAAGTGATTTGTGCTTCATAATGATGCCAAATATGACATTGTTTTGAGTTATTTCAGTCAAGTCAAAAATATTTTGATATAACCAATAATGCATGTCCTCCCAAAAAGAAAAAGGTAATTTACACGTAAAAAAAGAAGTGATCTGTTGTCTGATCATTGTCTTCATCACAAAAAGTACAATTGTTATCATCCAGAAATTTCCCAGAGACATTAAGGATTTAAAAATGGACTTCCTTAGCTTTCGGTGTCAGTGGAAACTTAATATAATTGGTTCTTATTGTCTCAATGTGAGATTTTGAGAAAATCAGACTATGAAATGGGTATAGCTCACCAATAAAAACTTTGAATTATGGTATTTGGCTATTTGAAGCCGATAAAGTCAAGCCCATATACCAAAAGCCTAGGAAGACATGAAGCTGTATATAAAGAGTCTTCTGATAAGTTATAACAAATCACAATTACTGATTGTGGGCTTGCTTTGATAATATTGTCACATTGTTTATGATCAACAAATAAATCGGACAAAAATCCTCACGTAACATAATGCTCCCCCTGTGCATTACAGGCCAGATCCCTTTTCCCACCCATTTCTAATTGAACAGTAATTTGTTTCTAAACAACATACACTACTCACAAAAAGTTAGGGATATTCGGCTTTCGGGTGAAATTTCAGGATGAACCTAAAATGCACTATAACCTTTACAGGTGAAATTAATTTGACCTTCTCTAAACGTTTGAATGCACATGTCCAACTATTCAATGTTTCAGTACTTTTTGCACAACTTGCTGTTCTCTAACAAGGAGCTGAACGGCAAAATTCACAACAGGTGTTTGATCCATGAATCGACTAATAAATTTCCTGGTTCAATTAGAATTGGTATTTAAACAGTCCTCTTCATCATGCTGTTCACATTTTGACATCATGAGACCAAGACGACACCTAACAATTGATCAACAGTACCTCGCCATTGCGAGGCTTCAAACAGGATGTTCTCAGAGGGAAGTGGCCACTGAGCTTAGAGTGTCACAGAGTGTCATCAGCAGGTTGCAACAGAGATACAGAGAGACTGGAAGAGTCACAGAAAGGCATAGAAGTGGACGTCCTTTGGCCACATCCCACACTGATGACCGCTTCATTGTGAACAGTGCCCTACGGAACTGGATGATGAATGCCACTCAACTCCAGGAACATTTAAGGGAGGTGAGAGGCACCCAAGTGTCACGTCAGACCATTCGAAACCGTTTACATCAGCGTGGTCTGCGTGCTAGACGACCTGCAAGGGTACCTGACCACACCACCAGGCACAGGCGTCATCGTCTTGCATGGGCCAGGGAGCATTTACGCTGGACGAGGGACCAGTGGGCCTCAGTGCTGTTCTCTGATGAAAGTCGATTCACGTTGAGCAGAAATGATGGCCGCAAACGATGTTGGAGACGTCAAGGAGAGCGCTATGCATCAGCCACTGTTGTCACCAGACGACCCTTTGGTGGTGGCGGTGTTACAGTGTGGGCAGGTGTGTCTAGTCAATACAGAACTGCCCTACACTTTGTGAATGGTACAGTGACAAGCCCATACTACCTGAATAACATCATTAATCCAGTCATTGTGCCCCTGCATGAACAACACAGGCCTAATTTCATCTTCATGGACGACAATGCTCTAGCTCATCGAGGTCGCATCATTAGGGAAAGGCTGCTGGAGACTCGGGTACCTCAAATGGAGTGGCCTGCACTTTCTCCAGACCTGAATCCCATAGAAAACCTATGGAATCAGCTGACTCACCGTGTAGAGGCTCGTAACTCTGTACCCCAGAACCTCAATGACCTGAGGGCCGCCCTTCAAGAAGAGTGGGATGCCATGCCTCAGCAGACAATAAGTCGACTTGTGAACAGCATGAGACGTCGTTGTAAAGCTGTAATTGATGCTCAAGGGCACATGACAAGTTATTGAGACATTGACATTTTTGTTGTGGTATACCCACCACTGTTGTTGGCTTTTGTTTCAATAAATTGTTTGAGATGAGGAAATCACCATTGCATGCTTCTACTTAAATGCCCTACTTTCATGATACGTATAATATCACTGTAACGTGAACTTACATTTTCCATAGATTTCACCCGAAAGCCAAATATCCCTAACTTTTTGTGAGTAGTGTATATCTGCAATTCCATACTGGGGTTTTGTGGGGACTAAATTTGTGTTTGTACATTAACTTCCAGTACAGAAATGGAATAACAATAGTTTTACAGGCAGCTTTTTCAAATCCTAGTCACATCTAAGAAGGTGATCAAGATCTCCAAGTAAAAAATGTTTTTATTTGGAATATGATACCATAAACTATTTTGATTTTCCAAAAAGGATCTCAGCCAGTTTATTTTAAGAGTACCATTAATACAGTCAACATTAATGGCTTGTAGTCCTCCTGCTTTATATTCTTAGACCATTTCTGCTTTCCTGATGTGAATGTGTTTTACTTTTCCAGATATAGTCAAAGTTGGCCTGGTTTACTGCTTTAATGGCTTTTTAGGGAGAGCCATAGAATAAGCAGGACAAATTAATCTGGAAATGCTTTCCATTTTTGTCAAAAAATACCAAAATGTACCAAAAATAGAATTCAGTCAGGCCACTGTTGTTCAAATAACTTTATTGACATTATGAAACAATACATTTTAGGTTTGGCGGTATGGTTCTGTTCACCAAGCACTCCCGCCCATCCACGCGAGCAAGCATGGGTATGGCGGCGAGGGCAGCTGCACAACCCCCATTAGGGTTACGCTAGAACAGTCTATGAATCTATGAATCGGTTAAACCTGCCATTTCCCTCCATAGCATCTAATTATTTACATTACATTGCATTCATTTGGCAGATGCTTTTATCCAAAGCGAAAATACAAAAAGAGCAATATTTAACTTTGGAACATGCAAGACGTACAAAAGATACATGAAACAGAGTTAGCCAACAGTTTAAAGCTTTGACTTACATTTCAGCATTTTTATGTTGTTATTTTTAAGATTAAAAAATATATATTGCATTGCATTTAAAAGAGAAATGATTATATTAGTAAAAACTACTTTTGCATCTATATCCCACTATGTAGAACATTGCTATTACAATCAGGTGCCCATGTGTTAAGAATTTATTTTAATTTTAATTCGTGGATGATACAGTATCAGCTTTTGTGGTTTTTAATTTTGTCCTGAGCTCAGATTAGCTGTGTTTTTCACCTCTCTCAGTAGAAGTGCATAAGGGCGAATGGAATCTTCTGAAATCTGTTTCTCTTCGTTAGCAGATGTGCCCTTAGGAACTGGTACCAACCAGTAATTAGAGATGCGTTCTCTGTTTCTTGGATTGATTCTATTCTGTAGAATTACATTGTAAGTCTTCTTTGTTTTTTCTGATGTGAATGTCTTTGAAAATATCAAAGCGATATCCATGTCTGGTGTTGAATAAATTCCTCTTCCATGAGCGGCTCGTTCTCCCGCTTTGTAGTGGCTCTTAATGATGCCCTTGGCACCTTCTATTGAGGTGCCGTGGTAAGACACCGGCCAGGCACTGGCTCCCATCCCCAACCAACCGTCTCCATCTTTATATTTACCCAGGACCTTCAGAGCAATGCGATTCCACCCACAGGGCCTGCTATACCGCTCGCCACCTCGGTTAAACGCTGCTGCTCCGTCCGTGATGTGGGTGAAGTCATAGTCGTAAAGCGGGTCAAAGAAGTCTTCCTCATTCACAAAGAGCTCCTTGCGTATAGCTGCGGCCTCAGTGGGAGTTTCACTAACAGAGTGATTGCAGCTTGCCTGATAGAATGCGAAGTAAATCTCCCTGATTTACAATGTCAATAATATGCTGAGGCTGCAGCTCCAAATGTTCTGGGTTACCTTTCTGAAACCATTTGCTCGATTTCACTGGATAACCCACAATGGCAGAGAGTGCCTCTAGTTTCAGCTCTCCATCCAGCACCATGTTGAGGTTTTGGTGCACGCAGGGTGAAAAGGAGCTTTTTCTCAAAGGATTGCTTGTGCGTTTCAAATCGCTTACAATCTCGCATCTGAAGATCGCGGCTTGTACTTAGCCTATATTGGCCAAGTTGCTTTCAGTTTCATTGTGAGTTACTGACATCCGCATACTCCCTAAGAAAAAAAAACTTTCATGTAGGCTATACGGAGATCTCCTTTTTTACAACAGAAAAATTTGTGACAAGTTGTTTATTAACATTACATTACAGTCATTTAGCAGCCGCTTTTATCCAAAGCGACATACAATAAGTGCATACAGAAACGTCATCGAAGTCAAGTAACGAAATTAACAATTTATACTGTATGGCAGGCCAGGTTCCTGTAATCATGTCTAATTCTTCTACTTGTTTTGAATCCTGTCATGAGTTAGGTTCCCGGTAAACACACAGTAAATTCACAGCAAAATGTCCAGTGTTGATTCAACTCTAGCAGTGTACATATGAGCCTACTCTGGCCAGATCACATAAAAAAGTCTCTGGCAAAAAAAGTCGCACACTCTAATATTTCGTTGGACCGCCTTTAGCTTTGATTACGGCGCGCATTCGTCGTGGCACTGTTTCGACAACCTTATGCACAACACAACATTTATTTCACATTTATTTCCCTCCAGAGTGGCATAAATTTTTGGCCGAGATCTTGTATTGACGACGGGAGAGTCGAACTACTCCGTAAAGTCTTCTCCAGCAAATCCCATAGACTTTCAATGGGGTTAAGGTCAGGACTCTGGTGGCCAATTCATGTGTGAAAATGATTCCTCATGCTCCCTGAACCACAATTTGAGCTTCTTTCACAAGACTTATACAGGAGCAAACAGCGCTGGCAGCGGGCAGGAAGTGAGCGTCAAAATGAAGTCCGGTTTTTGCCCCTTCTTTTAGAGCGTAAGCTTCGCACCAACGGTGCCCCGCCAGCACCAGTTACACCAATGCAGCCTCCAAATGCATACAACCAGTGGCGGCTCCTGAGCTGAAAATTGGGGTAGCGGAAAACTTCCCTTTAAACTGATTATTGGTCTTAATAATTTTTCAATCCATTTCCTTTATTAACAATAGGCTACATCAGCGTTGAATTCACCAATTACTCAATGACATCAAATGTAGCCGGTTCTCCTCAATTAGGCTATTAGGCAAGTAATACAATTATTTTAACTTGCGTCGCAAAATTGTGCACATTTTAATCAACATTATAATTGTGGATAGATGTGCTCTTCGTTCTCCGCACTCTTAATTCCGAAAATATTAATGGAAATTAAACGATCTTAAAGCTCAGCTTTTGTTAGATTATTTTTTTATTGCAGGTTGTGCTAAATAAATAAATAAATCTAATAAAAGCTGATTTACAAGTTAGTAAATAGGTGGCCTGGTGCGAATCGCCAGTTAGCTACTAAAGGTTTTAATCTATAGGATATTTATTTTATTAAAAAGGAGCATAGCCTAATAACTATCAGTGTGGGACAATTTCTTATAAATGTGCATGCTATCTTCTAGATGTTAGGCTATATCATGATATATGGTATCATGATCATGTTATATAGTAGTTATATATCATATCATGATATATAGTGGAAATCCCCAGCAGTGAAAAGGCTGCGTAAGGACAGTGTTACAGGCCCAGTGAAGGGAGGCAGCATAGGGACAGTGTTACAGGCCCAGAGAAGAGAGGCAGCATAAAGACAGTGTTACAGGCCCAGTGAAGGCAGGCAGCATAGGGACAGTGTTACAGGCCCAGTGAAGGCAGGCAGCATAGGGACAGTGTTACAGGCCCAGTGAAGAGAGGCAGCATAGGGACAGTGTTACAGGCCCAGTGAAAAGGCAGCATAGGGACAGTGTTACAGGCCCAGTGAAGGCAGGCAGCATAGGGACAGTGTTACAGGCCCAGAGAAGAGAGGCAGCATAGGGACAGTGTTACAGGCCCAGTGAAGGCAGGCAGCATAGGGACAGTGTTACAGGCCCAGAGAAGGGAGGCAGCACAGGGACAGTGTTACAGGCCCAGTGAAAAGGCAGCATAGGGACAGTGTTACAGGCCCAGTGAAGGCAGGCAGCATAGGGACAGTGTTACAGGCCCAGTGAAGGGAGGCAGCATAGGGACAGTGTTACAGGCCCAGTGAAGGGAGGCAGCATAGGGACAGTGTTACAGGCCCAGTGAAGGGAGGCAGCATAGGGACAGTGTTACAGGCCCAGTGAAGGGAGGCAGCATAGGGACAGTGTTACAGGCCCAGTGAAGGCAGGCAGCATAGGGACAGTGTTACAGGCCCAGTGAAGGCAGGCAGCATAGGGACAGTGTTACAGGCCCAGAGAAGGGAGGCAGCATAGGGACAGTGTTACAGGCCCAGTGAAGGGAGGCAGCATAGGGACAGTGTTACAGGCCCAGTGTAAAGGCAGCATAAGGACAGTGTTACAGGCCCAGTGTAAAGGCAGCATAGGGACAGTGTTACAGGCCCAGTGAAGGCAGGCAGCATAGGGACAGTGTTACAGGCCCAGTGAAGGGAGGCAGCATAGGGACAGTGTTACAGGCCCAGTGAAGGGAGGCAGCATATGGACAGTGTTACAGGCCCAGTGTAAAGGCAGCATAAGGACAGTGTTACAGGCCCAGTGTAAAGGCAGCATAAGGACAGTGTTACAGGCCCAGTGTAAAGGCAGCATAAGGACAGTGTTACAGGCCCAGTGTAAAGGCAGCATAAGGACAGTGTTACAGGCCCAATGTAAAGGCAGCATAGGGACAGTGTTACAGGCCCAGTGAAGGGAGGCAGCATAAGGACAGTGTTACAGGCCCAGTGAAGGCAGGCAGCATAGGGACAGTGTTACAGGCCCAGTGAAGGCAGGCAGCATAGGGACAGTGTTACAGGCCCAGTGTAAAGGCAGCATAGGGACAGTGTTACAGGCCCAGTGAAGGGAGGCAGCATAGGGACAGTGTTACAGGCCCAGTGTAAAGGCAGCATAGGGACAGTGTTACAGGCCCAGTGAAGGGAGGCAGCATAGGGACAGTGTTACAGGCCCAGTGAAGGGAGGCAGCATAGGGACAGTGTTACAGGCCCAGTGAAGGCAGGCAGCATAGGGACAGTGTTACAGGCCCAGTGTAAAGGCAGCATAGGGACAGTGTTACAGGCCCAGTGAAGGGAGGCAGCATAGGGACAGTGTTACAGGCCCAGTGAAGGGAGGCAGCATAGGGACAGTGTTACAGGCCCAGTGTAAAGGCAGCATAGGGACAGTGTTACAGGCCCAGTGAAGGGAGGCAGCATAGGGACAGTGTTACAGGCCCAGTGTAAAGGCAGCATAGGGACAGTGTTACAGGCCCAGTGAAGGGAGGCAGCATAGGGACAGTGTTACAGGCCCAGTGTAAAGGCAGCATAGGGACAGTGTTACAGGCCCAGTGAAGGCAGGCAGCATAGGGACAGTGTTACAGGCCCAGTGTAAAGGCAGCATAGGGACAGTGTTACAGGCCCAGTGTAAAGGCAGCATAGGGACAGTGTTACAGGCCCAGTGAAGGCAGGCAGCATAGGGACAGTGTTACAGGCCCAGTGTAAAGGCAGCATAGGGACAGTGTTACAGGCCCAGTGAAGGCAGGCAGCATAGGGACAGTGTAACAGGCCCAGTGAAGGCAGGCAGCATAGGGACAGTGTTACAGGCCCAGTGAAGGCAGCATAAGGACAGTGTTACAGGCCCAGTGAAGGCAGGCAGCATAGGGACAGTGTTACAGGCCCAGTGAAGGCAGGCAGCATAGGGACAGTGTTACAGGCCCAGTGAAGGCAGGCAGCATAGGGACAGTGTTACAGGCCCAGTGAAGGCAGGCAGCATAGGGACAGTGTTACAGGCCCAGTGAAGGCAGGCAGCATAGGGACAGTGTTACAGGCCCAGTGAAGGGAGGCAGCATAAGGACAGTGTTACAGGCCCAGTGAAGGCAGGCAGCATAAGGACAGTGTTACAGGCCCAGTGAAGGCAGGCAGCATAAGGACAGTGTTACAGGCCCAGTGAAGGCAGGCAGCATAGGGACAGTGTTACAGGCCCAGTGAAGGCAGGCAGCATAAGGACAGTGTTACAGGCCCAGTGAAGGGAGGCAGCATAAGGACAGTGTTACAGGCCCAGTGAAGGCAGGCAGCATAGGGACAGTGTTACAGGCCCAGAGAAGGGAGCATAAGGACAGTGTTACAGGCCCAGTGAAGGCAGGCAGCATAAGGACAGTGTTACAGGCCCAGTGAAGGCAGGCAGCATAAGGACAGTGTTACAGGCCCAGTGAAGGCAGGCAGCATAGGGACAGTGTTACAGGCCCAGTGAAAAGGCTGCGTAAGGACAATGTTACAGGCCCAGTGAAGGCAGGCAGCATAGGGACAGTGTTACAGGCCCAGAGAAGGGAGGCAGCATAGGGACAGTGTTACAGGCCCAGTGAAGGCAGGCAGCATAGGGACAGTGTTACAGGCCCAGTGAAGGCAGGCAGCATAGGGACAGTGTTACAGGCCCAGTGAAGGGAGGCAGCATAGGGACAGTGTTACAGGCCCAGTGAAGGGAGGCAGCATAGGGACAGTGTTATAGGCCCAGAGAAGGGAGGCAGCATAGGGACAGTGTTATAGGCCCAGAGAAGGGAGGCAGCATAGGGACAGTGTTACAGGCCCAGTGAAGGCAGGCAGCATAGGGACAGTGTTACAGGCCCAGTGAAGGCAGGCAGCATAGGGACAGTGTTACAGGCCCAGTGAAGGGAGGCAGCATAGGGACAGTGTTACAGGCCCAGTGAAGGCAGGCAGCATAGGGACAGTGTTACAGGCCCAGTGAAGGGAGGCAGCATAGGGACAGTGTTACAGGCCCAGTGAAGGCAGGCAGCATAGGGACAGTGTTACAGGCCCAGTGTAAAGGCAGCATAGGGACAGTGTTACAGGCCCAGAGAAGGCAGGCAGCATAGGGACAGTGTTACAGGCCCAGTGAAGGCAGGCAGCATAGGGACAGTGTTACAGGCCCAGTGAAGGGAGGCAGCATAGGGACAGTGTTATAGGCCCAGAGAAGGGAGGCAGCATAGGGACAGTGTTACAGGCCCAGAGAAGGGAGCATAAGGACAGTGTTACAGGCCCAGTGAAGGCAGGCAGCATAAGGACAGTGTTACAGGCCCAGTGAAGGCAGGCAGCATAAGGACAGTGTTACAGGCCCAGTGAAGGCAGGCAGCATAGGGACAGTGTTACAGGCCCAGTGAAGGCAGGCAGCATAAGGACAGTGTTACAGGCCCAGTGAAGGCAGGCAGCATAGGGACAGTGTTACAGGCCCAGTGAAGGCAGGCAGCATAGGGACAGTGTTACAGGCCCAGTGAAGGCAGGCAGCATAGGGACAGTGTTACAGGCCCAGTGAAGGGAGGCAGCATAAGGACAGTGTTACAGGCCCAGTGAAGGCAGGCAGCATAAGGACAGTGTTACAGGCCCAGTGAAGGCAGGCAGCATAGGGACAGTGTTACAGGCCCAGTGAAGGCAGGCAGCATAAGGACAGTGTTACAGGCCCAGTGAAGGGAGGCAGCATAAGGACAGTGTTACAGGCCCAGTGAAGGCAGGCAGCATAGGGACAGTGTTACAGGCCCAGAGAAGGGAGCATAAGGACAGTGTTACAGGCCCAGTGAAGGCAGGCAGCATAAGGACAGTGTTACAGGCCCAGTGAAGGCAGGCAGCATAAGGACAGTGTTACAGGCCCAGTGAAGGCAGGCAGCATAGGGACAGTGTTACAGGCCCAGTGAAGGCAGGCAGCATAGGGACAGTGTTACAGGCCCAGTGAAGGCAGGCAGCATAAGGACAGTGTTACAGGCCCAGTGAAGGGAGGCAGCATAAGGACAGTGTTACAGGCCCAGTGAAGGCAGGCAGCATAGGGACAGTGTTACAGGCCCAGTGAAGGCAGGCAGCATAAGGACAGTGTTACAGGCCCAGTGAAGGGAGGCAGCATAAGGACAGTGTTACAGGCCCAGTGAAGGCAGGCAGCATAGGGACAGTGTTACAGGCCCAGAGAAGGGAGCATAAGGACAGTGTTACAGGCCCAGTGAAGGCAGGCAGCATAAGGACAGTGTTACAGGCCCAGTGAAGGCAGGCAGCATAAGGACAGTGTTACAGGCCCAGTGAAGGCAGGCAGCATAGGGACAGTGTTACAGGCCCAGAGAAGGGAGGCAGCATAGGGACAGTGTTACAGGCCCAGTGAAGGGAGGCAGCATAGGGACAGTGTTACAGGCCCAGTGAAGGGAGGCAGCATAGGGACAGTGTTACAGGCCCAGTGAAGGGAGGCAGCATAGGGACAGTGTTACAGGCCCAGTGTAAAGGCAGCATAGGGACAGTGTTACAGGCCCAGAGAAGGGAGGCAGCATAGGGACAGTGTTACAGGCCCAGAGAAGGCAGGCAGCATAGGGACAGTGTTACAGGCCCAGTGAAGGCAGGCAGCATAGGGACAGTGTTACAGGCCCAGTGAAGGGAGGCAGCATAGGGACAGTGTTATAGGCCCAGAGAAGGGAGGCAGCATAAGGACAGTGTTACAGGCCCAGTGAAGGCAGGCAGCATAGGGACAGTGTAACAGGCCCAGTGAAGGCAGGCAGCATAGGGACAGTGTTACAGGCCCAGTGAAGGCAGCATAAGGACAGTGTTACAGGCCCAGTGAAGGCAGGCAGCATAGGGACAGTGTTATAGGCCCAGAGAAGGCAGGCAGCATAGGGACAGTGTTACAGGCCCAGTGAAGGCAGGCAGCATAGGGACAGTGTTACAGGCCCAGTGAAGGGAGGCAGCATTTTTTTATTTTTTTATTTATTTATTTCGGCATGTGAATGATCACCTTACATCACATTTCTGACATATTCATTTAACACATACATTTCCAGCCGAAAAGGGATACGGGAAAAAAGCAGCCTGCTTATCAATGTCCCGCCCCACTTCCCTCACGATTTTAAATGATCATATTATACATTTGATTAAAACTGATATATTTGGAATCACAACAGCATAGCTAGGTTTTCGTTATAGCAAAATTGATCAAGAAGGAGAGAGAAAGAAAAAAAAATTTTTAGAAATAAAATAAAATACTCATAAAAATAATAAAAGTAAAACAAACCGGATTTTTAAAGTCAGATTATTAAAGTCCAATTAAGTAGGTTTAAATGTGCATGTCATACATTGGTCAAACAATATGTTTCAATGTTCATATTATACATTTGATTAAAACAGATATATTTAGTATCATAACATCGTAGCTGAGTTATCTTTATAGCGAAGTTGATCAAGAAGGAAAGAAAAAAATAAAATAAAATAAAATACTCAAAAGTAAACAAACCGAATTTGTACTGTCAGATTATTAAAATCCAATTAAGTAGATTTAAATGTGCTTAGCATACATAGCATAGCATACCCTTTGTTTCAATGTTCATCTTATACCTTTGTTTAAAATAGATCTTTTTAATATCATAACATCATAGCTGGGTTTTCTTTATAGCAACTGACCCGGCAGGAAAGGAAAAAAATAAAATAAAATAAACTACTCTAATGTAAAACAAACTAGATTGTTAAAATCAGATTATTAAATACCAAATTAGTGGGTTTATGTGTGCCTGTCATACTTTGGTCAAAACAATTTGTTACATTTCCACGTCCAACAATCTCAGATTTTGTTCAGCTAATGTCCAAATTAGACGTGTCTGTTTCTACGTTTTTATGATGATCTGTTGTCCCTTGTAAATTCCGTGCAGTTAGCCTGAGTTGGTATGATTGCTAAATTTCAGAGTTCATTACTCCTCGCTATTGTCTGCACAGTCCTCCGTTGGCTTGTTGATTTCTGCTTGCATTATGGCAATTGTTCCCTTGATTTTGTTGATGTCCGATCTCAGATTTCTCAGTATGATCAGTAGTTCCCTGTTTCCAGAGACATCACACCCCATTTTTCTCTGCTGTCGGTACATCACGTACTGTCCAAATCCTAGGCCGATTAGACCGACCAACATGAATCCAAGCAGGTACACATCTTCCACATCTTCTATATCTAATACTGCCAGACACACTACACGCCATTTGTCCCACCCATCCATGGTGTATCCTGCCAGAAAGGTCCCATCTGGACATGACGGCTCTCCAGTGCCCACACGCCTTGTCGAGAATATTTTGTCAATAGCGTTAAATGTCCAGTTTAGAAGCTCCATCCTGAGAGTTTGCGCGCCCAATGTCTGTTGTCTTTTGTTGCAGGGTCTAGGATCCTGTATGAACCGCATGCTGTGGTTTTTTTTTATTTTATTTGTTTTATTTTATTTTTTTTAAATGTTTTTTTATAGTAAAGTACATCATGACATTGTTTTCATAGAGACAGTGTTACAGGCCCAGTGAAGGGAGGCAGCATAGGGACAGTGTTACAGGCCCAGTGTAAAGGCAGCATAGGGACAGTGTTACAGGCCCAGTGTAAAGGCAGCATAGGGACAGTGTTACAGGCCCAGAGAAGGGAGGCAGCATAAGGACAGTGTTACAGGCCCAGTGTAAAGGCAGCATAGAGACAGTGTTACAGGCCCAGTGAAGAGAGGCAGCATAGGGACAGTGTTACAGGCCCAGTGAAGGGAGGCAGCATAGGGACAGTGTTACAGGCCCAGAGAAGGGAGGCAGCATAGGGACAGTGTAACAGGCCCAGTGAAGGCAGGCAGCATAGTGACAGTGTTACAGGCCCAGTGTAAAGGCAGCATAGGGACAGTGTTACAGGCCCAGTGAAGGGAGGCAGCATAGGGACAGTGTTACAGGCCCAGTGTAAAGGCAGCATAGGGACAGTGTTACAGGCCCAGTGTAAAGGCAGCATAGGGACAGTGTTACAGGCCCAGTGAAGGGAGGCAGCATAGGGACAGTGTTACAGGCCCAGTGTAAAGGCAGCATAGGGACAGTGTTACAGGCCCAGTGAAGGGAGGCAGCATAAGGACAGTGTTACAGGCCCAGTGAAGGGAGGCAGCATAGGGACAGTCTTACAGGCCCAGTTTTTCCAGGCCCAGAACTAAGAATCCGCTTCGTTCGCGATCGTATATGTGCTAGAAGTGTCATTTTGAGACCGTTTTAGCTTCCCCATAGAAGTGAATGGAGAGCGACAAAAACTGTATCCTTAATTATCACCCCAGGGGAGCACAGAGAAACTAACATATTTCGCCACCATTTGGACTCATATCATGGCCAGGTAACTACACAACCCAAAGTTCTACAAAAGTCCAGTTGTGCTTTAATGAAGCAACCTCACTGCACAGGGCACATGGGTATTGTACTTCAGTGCAGACCCACAGTTGACCAGCGCTTACTGCAACATGCAACGTGAACCTCAAGGGCAGGCTCGGCCAACTCGACGCAGCCGACCTAGCAACGGCAACAAGTTAGCTAAGCTGTAATGTATAACTCCTTTAGTTATACAAATATGTTTAAAATGAGCTAAAATTCTGCTATTGTAACACATAATTCTCTCATGATTTTCATTCCTAGAAAGATTTTAGTCACATTCATTGGTGGAATGAGAAATCACTCATCTGCCATCACGCAAGGAATGATGGGATATTCAGTCCGTTCTCGTTGGGTGAGGATGCATCCTCGATATTTGTAGTAGGTTATTGCTCACAGAACTGTCTACTACAGTCTGTGTAAAATTCAAACAGATCCCCTCGATCACTCCAGTCCTTGGGAAGGGCTCCCTCACATATGATGTGTCACTGGAGGGCTCACTCGATTGGAGGGAAGAAGTGAAGGGAGTGTGTTCATTTGTATTTGAATGGGGCCAATGGCTGACCTCTAACTTCATGAGAAAATCCGTGTTGTTCGGCTATTGTAGCCCATATTCGGCCTAAAAACCAAAACTTTAAACTTGTGCACACTCCACTGCAACAAGTAATATGCTGTCCACCAGAAATGTCCACCACAGGTACACATAGTTTACTCTCTCATAATGTTAGAATGGCCAATGTCTGATCCAGGATCACAACTGTGTTCTGTCTCTGTGCTGGAGGGATATCAATGTGGTCTTCCTGATATTTCAGGAAGCAGCAGCTGTTTTGGGGGAGATGTTTCTACATCTCCTGTTTAGTAGGGACATATGTTATGCTCCCTGTTTGATAGGTAGTGCACGCTAGTGTGTACACTAGAAGTACCTAGAGCAGATCCAGTGCCAAACCTAAATAATTACATATTCATTACACTTAATTTGATATATTAATTAAAATACATAATTTGAATATGTGAGTTGTCCTGACTGAACTTCAGTTAAATAGTGACAAAAACAAAGTTTTATTTATGGCAAACAATTCCCTGTGAGCCACACTCAACCAGTTCACATTAGATATTGATGGTTTCACTGTACAAGCCTCAAAGGCAGTTTGGAACCTGGGGGTCTTACTCGATCCCCTGCTGTCTTTTCAACCCCATGTCAGTAATCTGGTCAAGACCAGATTTTTTAATCTGAGAAATATTGCTTGCGTATAACCTTCATTATCCATCTCCACTGCCGAATGCTTAATATTTGCTTTTGTTACCTCCCGGTTTGACTCCCGGAATTCACCATTCTACGGTCTCCCTAACACCCTAGAAATGTTGAAGATATAAATATATCTGCATTCTTAGTGGGATGAAACAGCATCAAACAGTATGATACAAATAATTTCTGATTATATAACTAGCATATGATTGTCTATAAATCTGCTGAACTTTTCACCATAACGTCAATATCTTTAACTGTTGAACAAGCAAGATGTACAACAGCTATATGAAGCAGGTAGCCAACAGTTTAAAGTATTTACTTAGTTTTCAGTATTTTTATATTAATGTTTTTGACATAAAAATACATTGCATTTCATTTAAAAGAGAAATTATTATATTCATAAAAATCCTTTGGCATCTATGTTCTACTTCATTCTACCAGCTGACAAACTAGTTTTTAATCTCACATCTGAAGGTCAGAGTTTGTGTCCATGGTGCTTTCAGTTTAATTGTGAGTCATTGCCATCCCCACACCCCATAAGAAAAAAGATATCCTTTTTTAAAACAAGCAAACTTCCTGACATGTTGTTCTAGAACCTTCTCCTACTGGCCATGTTTGAGGAGTTGCATTAATATTACCCAGGATCCTCCGTCACATTTTATTTACATCTCTAGTAATATATACAAAGATGTAAATAAAGCATCTGTAAGCATTTACACCATATACAGTTTTCAGCATTGCATAACTGATTTGCACTGTATAACAGACCAGGTTCCTGTAATCATATGTAGTGAGTTTGGTTCCCAGTATTCCTGTTTCAGCTTTGCCTTTTTTCCAAAGAATAAATTAAAATTAAATTAAAATGAAAACTCTCATCAGTTCACTGTTTGTCTCTGTGAAAGAAATGTGGTAAACACATTATTCAAAGGTGAGTTGATTGGTGTGTTTCATCTCAGTAATGTCAGTTGGATTTTTTGAAAGGGAGGGAACAAGAAGAGAAGCAATGGCTTTGTTAAATGTTGGATGACGAGTCGTAATTTTTCAAATGGCAAATCTAGCTTTGTTGTTCCTGTGAAAAGTATGTTTCTGATCAGCGCTGTGATTTCCTGGAACCCAAATAATTTAAACCCAATATAATGCAAAGTCAGTGTGATAATCCATACAGCATTCCAATAGTATGAAGACATACATTGCAATGTTTATAAAATACACAGCATGTCATAACCAATTAACACAGTCGCCTGAAGTAAATGCTGATTTTCGACACACTATTCTAATTTCTTGAAATACTGTTTTGGGGGTTTTCTGGAGCTGTAAGCCAAAATTATGAAAAATGAAACAAATAAGGGCTAGAAATATTTCACTTTGTGTGTAATGAATCTATAATCTATGAAAGTTTCACTTTTTGAATGGAATTATGGAAGAAAAAACAACTTTTCCATGATATTCTAATTTTTTGGAAAGGATCTGTATATTTAGTTTTTATTTTATTTTATAAGGAGCGTGCAGGAGAATGCTGCTTACAGGATGTGTAGGTTTAGTTAATGTACGGCTCTGCCCTTACAAATATAAACAGAAAAAATAACAAAGGTAAGTGCTGTGCTGACTATTACAAATAAAAAGTATGTATTGTATTTATATTATAATTCTATAATTTGCCAATATTAACAATACAAGCTTTCAGATTGCACTATATAGCTCATGGCTGTAGAGGGAGCTACAGGACAATAGATAAACATCATTATTTTGACCCTTTTTTAGTTGCTGGATTTTAAGGTAAATAGAAAAACCAGCAGAGCCCCACAGCCCCCAGGACCAGGATAGAGAGCCCCTGCCCTGATACATAAAACACTGCAATGCAGGAAATTAACTGATATTAATGTGACCCCTCAAAGCCAACTACTGCCCATTGTGTTGCTATTGCCGCATCATGCAGGCTGTGAATGAGTTACTGACTCTGAGAGAGCAGGGTGAATGAGTTACTGACTCTGAGAGAGCAGGGTGAATGAGTTACAGACTCTGAGAGAGCAGGGTGAATGAGTTACTGACTCTGAGAGAGCAGGGTGAATGAGTTACTGGCTCTGAGAGAGCAGGGTGAATGAGTTACTGACTCTGAGAGAGCAGGGTGAATGAGTTACTGACTCTGAGAGAGCAGGGTGAATGAGTTACTGACTCTGAGAGAGCAGGGTGAATGAGTTACTGACTCTGAGAGAGCAGGGTGAATGAGTTACTGACTCTGAGAGAGCAGGGTGAATGAGTTACTGACTCTGAGAGAGCAGGCTGAATGAGTTACTGACTCTGAGAGAGCAGGGTGAATGAGTTACTGACTCAGAGAGCAGGGTGAATGAGTTACTGACTCAGAGAGCAGGGTGAATGAGTTACTGACTCTGAGAGAGCAGGGTGAATGAGTTACTGACTCTGAGAGCAGGGTGAATGAGTTACTGACTCAGAGAGCAGGGTGAATGAGTTACTGACTCTGAGAGAGCAGGGTGAATGAGTTACTGACTCTGAGAGCAGGGTTAATGAGTTACTGACTCTGAGAGAGCAGGGTGAATGAGTTACAGACTCTGAGAGAGCAGGGTGAATGAGTTACTGACTCTGAGAGAGCAGGGTGAATGAGTTACTGGCTCTGAGAGAGCAGGGTGAATGAGTTACTGACTCTGAGAGAGCAGGGTGAATGAGTTACTGACTCTGAGAGAGCAGGGTGAATGAGTTACTGACTCTGAGAGAGCAGGGTGAATGAGTTACTGACTCTGAGAGAGCAGGGTGAATGAGTTACTGACTCTGAGAGAGCAGGGTGAATGAGTTACTGACTCTGAGAGAGCAGGCTGAATGAGTTACTGACTCTGAGAGAGCAGGGTGAATGAGTTACTGACTCAGAGAGCAGGGTGAATGAGTTACTGACTCAGAGAGCAGGGTGAATGAGTTACTGACTCTGAGAGAGCAGGGTGAATGAGTTACTGACTCTGAGAGCAGGGTGAATGAGTTACTGACTCTGAGAGAGCAGGGTGAATGAGTTACTGACTCTGAGAGCAGGGTTAATGAGTTACTGACTCAGAGAGCAGGGTGAATGAGTTACTGACTCTGAGAGCAGGGTGAATGAGTTACTGACTCTGAGAGCAGGGTGAATGAGTTACTGACTCAGAGAGCAGGGTGAATGAGTTACTGACTCAGAGAGCAGGGTGAATGAGTTACTGACTCAGAGAGCAGGGTGAATGAGTTACTGACTCAGAGAGCAGGGTGAATGAGTTACTGACTCAGAGAGCAGAGTGAATGAGTCATCAATGTGGGGGACAATGAAACAATTGCTTCAGGGTAAAGAAAACAAAGAAAGCACTCAGTCAAATAAAGCACAAATACAAAAATCTTGTCTGAACCTTTTATTTTATGCCTTGGTCTTCACAAGCCAATGTTTCACAGAATGCAAGACATTACACCACAGTGCATTTGGAAGTTTCTGCACATGGAGAAGTTCAATGCTTGTTGTAGGAGCCTTGAACTAAGTCAGAATGAGATGAACATTATATCTGCAATGAAGACGGAAAGAGCTTCAGAAAGGATGGAATCAGTGAGATTTTACTAAAGGAGGGCAACTAAGACTGAACCCAAAGCCCTCGTTTCTACTTGTACATTTTACATTTATGTTCACTGTGATACTCCTCTTCTGCGAGCTTCTTTCACATTGCCATGCAAGTTGTGTTCAGTTCAGTTTGGTTCTTCTGGTTCCAGAACATCTTTCACTTGCACCATCTCCCCATCCTGTAAGTGCATGCAGGGTCCACTGGTCCTGTTGTTATTCATGGTCCAGATATGTAGAAAGGTATTCACATGTCGCAATACACATAAGTTATGCAATACACATCACTTAGACAGTCCTAGGTAAGCAAATTAAACAGTAACCGACTGAAAAAAGTAATTTTAAGTAAATGATTGGTTATATTCATAACTATATTCATTACACAAATAATGGTTTTTGTCACAAGCTAAAGCAGCATATATGTATATTTTTCCCCCGTCTACTGAAGCAGTTAAAGTCTAAAGGCTTTTTATTTGTACTAATCCTCCTAGGGATCTGGGCCTGTGCACTTCTTAATTACCCATGATGCATCAGGATTATAGGACCTGGGGAAATGCTAATCTACTAAGCACCCCATAAAATACAAAAATCGGGTTTTCAAAATGCTGAAACATGCGGGATCTGGTTGGACTCAGGCTTGGCCAGCTGTGTGTTCAAACTCTATTCCCTACGTCTCTTTACGAGTCTCTTTCAGCATCTTCTCCAAATTTTCCACCATATCTTTTTTGTTGTCCTTCTTCGGGCAGTTAATCAGCTTGAGAATTGACTGACGAACAGGCTCTGTAATAAACTTTAGAGCAAGCTCTTTAAGTTTGACAATGGACAGGTAAGATTTCTCCACCAGTTTGTTCTTCTCATCCTCTGCGTCCTTCACCTGTTGCTGAATTTCGGCCATCACTTGCTCAGCTGTGAGTATTATCCCTTCAGCTTTTTTTTTCTTGTCCTCAAAAGTTAAAGTTATTTCTTTTAATTTTGGCATATATACTTGGTCTCCTTTTTTGTGGACCTTATAGCTGCATTTCTCGGGACAGATTGTACAGAAATTACGCTTCATTGCAGAACACCAGCTTAGGTTAGTTACCCACGAGCACCCTGGATAGTGGCAGTTTACCTCACACTTGGGGCAGATAGTTGCGGATTCATTAGCAACAACCAACTCCAAGACAACTGCATTGTATTTATACTGAAAGTTATTATTTTTCATCATGTCCTCTCTGTGCATTTCCAGAGTTTTCCTGTGGTCTTCAACTTCCTTGTGCCTCATGTCCGCCACCTGGATCTGACTCTCCAAACTGTGGATAGAAACTTCCAGCCTCCGGCGTTCCTTCAAGACATTTTCAGTCATCTTCAAGCTTTCAGTTTCCATTTGATCTAAAGCCTGAAAGAACTCACTGAGGCTCTCTGTTCCATTATCCCAGCCTGTTTTATATGCTTTCTCATATTTCTTAGCAGGCTTCTGAAGAGGTAGGTTATTGAACAGGAAGTGAACATGTTCATCATTTTCGTCTTTGGGGAAAGGTACACCAGACGCAGTAACTGCCAAAAGAGCATTTGAAGGAGGTGTCCAGTCTGAGAAAGTGATGAGAGCCATGAGGTTCTTCTCCATGTTCTTCCCAAAGATGGACAGGATGGACTCAAAGATGTAAATCTCTTTGGCACTTAGGCGATTTTCAGATGCCTTCACCACAAGGCAAGCTGCATCTATTTGTTGAACGCCATTAGAAGAATTGAATAACGTGTACAGATTCTGAGCAATGCTTTTATCTGTCTCAGGACCCTTTGTGTCTCCATATCCTGGTGTATCTATGACTGTGAGGGAAAAAGGAAGCGACAGGTCCTCCAGTCCAAATATCTCATAGGCAGTAATCGCACTGGTTTGAGACTGAGTTTGGAGCCTTTCACCTTCATCTGGAATGATTTGAAACCTGACGTTATCTTCCCACTTTACCACCAGCATGTAGTTCAACATCATATTGATGAGCGCAGACTTCCCTGTTCCTGTTTGTCCCACCAGCATGATTGTCCTGTTCCTTTGTTTGTTGTCCTTTTTTCCAAATGTGTATTTCCTGACTAGTCCATCTTCACTCAGCTCTTTTTTGACTGTGTTCAGCACGTATATTTTCATGGGTTCTGTTGCAATCAGTTTACTGTTCTTAATTACATCTGACCACTTAGATGTAGATTCTTCTCTTGTCATAGAGGAACTAAAAGATTAAGAGAAATTAATGGACATTTGACCAGGACATTGAGACAGATACATTTTAGAATTGAAGAAAAAAATATTCTTTGCCAGGCTTAGTGAAAATTCTTCATGAATATAATTTGAAAATGCAGACAGCTATTCACCGTGCACAGAATACAATGACTAAATAAATTTGGACAAATAATTAAAACACTTTCACCATAGATTACAGTATCAATATTACAGTAACCAACTGTTTCAAACAAACCATATGTGTCCTGCAGAAACTGCAGTTGGATATGCTTACCTTGTGTAACATTCTGCCATTGCTGTGTTCTCAGGTACCAGTCCTCTTGGAATCACAGAAAGAAAATAATCACAGAATGTTTGTCAATCAGGAAGCACGTGGATGTGCACAAGAGGAACCGTTTCTGCACCTGAAAAAAAGATCAAGAAATTTTCATTTATTATACCATATATTCTATATACTGTTGTTACGACCCGAAACCCACCCGCGTTACAATAACCGTGGGGTTACCAAGGGTCTAACCAAAAATGTGTGCCTTGCACAAATAAGCCTTCTTAAAAATCCATAGTTTTGCAGGAACTCAGCAGCAACAATGGTAGGTAAAACTAGAGGAAGCTCAAACAAACTTACCTAATCTTTTAGTATCAAAGCTATTTAATTCTGAACCGGAAGACAAAATACCAAAAGGCAAATGAAAGTCTTCCGCAGCCTTACTAAACTTCACTAATCTCTTCCTTTATATCAAAAGGCAACACTATATTTAAAAGGAGAGCTTCCTCCCAAAACGTACAAACAAAGCAGAGTCCCAAACCAAAGAAAAGGATGAATCACCTCTTCAATGAGAGAAATGCCACAAGTATATATACTCCCCTGGTAATCAGACACAGGTATATATGCTCCCCTGGTAATCAGACACAGGTATATATGCTCCCCTGGTAATCAGACACAGGTATATATGCTCCCCTGGTAATCAGACACAGGTATATATGCTCCCCTGGTAATCAGACACAGGTATATATGCTCCCCTGGTAATCAGACACAGGTGTCTTCAATTGCCAATCGCTGCCCAGGTGAGCCGAATGAAACGAGTTGCAGACAATTAAAGGGCCACTCGCAAAGCAGCATAGGCACGTAACACTGTATATACCTTTGTCACATGTCTCTCCCTCTCTCATTCATATTGTTCTTGTCTCTCTGCACTGCACCGTCTAATAAAGCTGAAAAAAACTACTTGTTTTTAAGTTAATTTCACTGACCTTGTGAAGCAATCAATCGGTAACAGTAGTATATGGCATTCGGCAAATGTCAAAATTTGATTGATGGGCTTATTTGCATATTTTATGAATATTAATGAGGTTATAAAAAAATTGATTGATGGGTATAAAAATTTTTTTAAATTTTGTAATTATTATTTTTACATTTTTAAATTTATAATGTATTATTATTCAGGGGGTTTTGTGGGGGTTTTTTTCAAGGGTTGATTTATTGGCATTGTGATGATGTCATTTTATTGGGGGTTGTTTGTTGTAAAGGTTGGTTTTTATGGTTGGTATTTTGGGGTGTTTGGGGGAGGAAAACATGTGAAGGAATTTTTTAAAATTTTTTATTAGAACGACATCGTGAAAAAAGTAAGGTGTGTATATATATATATATATATATATATATATATAATATATAAATGTATAGGTTAGTGGCAATAGTTTATGTTTTGTGTTAGCAGAAGCGTTTTAAAAGAATAAAAGAATAAAATAATTCAAACGGACTGTTAAAACGTGACAAATAGCGGTAGGCTATAGCGAGTTAGTTAGCTGTCTGAAAGAAAGCATGCCATTTTAAATAATGTTTTTTTTGGAGATGTCCGTGAAATGTGTGCGAATGACTCCATAGCCAAGTCCGCGGAGGTCCGGAAAAATCAGTGTAAAATAGACTATCTAAAAAGCGAGTTAGTGTTCTAAAAGAAGACCTAGGAGACCTCGAAAGAAAGACTAGAAAGAATAAAAAATAATATAATAGGCTATGTAACGCTTTACAGAATTAAAAAGCAAAAAACCTAAAAGAAACTCTGATTTTTTCCAAAGTCTGCGGGGGTTCCGGAGATGGCCTATAATTTTGCAGAGAGAGAGAGAGAGAGATCCATCCAGACGGCTAGAGTGCGGACAAATGGAGCCATTAGTTTATCGTCCTGTGTAAACCTGAAAATGGGGTACATTCCCGCATGTAGTGTCCTACCACACCTAGACAATTGACGGCCGTTTACACGGGCCAATGAGAGAGCTGTATAGCTTATGTCAAATCGGGGTCGTAAAAAACTTGAGTTTTAGTAACAGCTGCTGGGGGTGCTTGAGCTAGCGCGATGCTAGGGAAAACCTTTGATTGACAAGGTACAGCTGTATACAAAGCGGTTGATTCAAAGTAAGTTTGAAATGAATGAATGAAATGCATAGACTAGAAATATTTCAACAGGCCACAAAAGGCCCCAATTTGTCGTGGAAAAGCCATTGAAGAGGCATCCAAGACGCGTTTCCAAAAGCAATGTAACCGTCTATATACCCCATAGGCTAATGTTTTTTCACTGGTCAGCTTCATGAAACAAAACTTTCAGTATTTGTACAAGGTTTTGTAATAGGGCAATACTTAGAGCCAATATGCGTGTTTAGTATCTATGGGTTACTAAAAAGATGGGCGGGGGGGTTTACTAAATTTAAGCAGGATTGAGATATTATATATAGCCTATATTGTGTAAGCGTAACTCTTTCAAAGTGTATTTATTTTTTCGGAGAACTAAGCATGAGTAGAATTCACGGGGAGGGGGTCTGACATCTGAATGACTCGGAACAGCTGAAATAGCCTACTGGCAGTTGATTCAAAGATATTTTGAATGTAATGCATATAAAGAAAATAAACCAGTATGCAAAAGGCCCCAATTTGTCGTGGAAAACCCATTGAAAAGACCTCCAAGACGCGTTTCCAAAAAGCAATCTAAACGTCTATATACACTATAAGGTTTTTTCAGCGGTCAGATTCATGAAACAAACCTTTCAGTATTATGCACAAGGTTGCTAATACTTAGTGTCAATATTACTGCTTAGTATCGAATGGAATGTAAAAAGATGGGTTATTAAATTTAAACAGAATTGAGCTATTATATATAGCCTATAGTGTGTAAGCATATCTACTTCAAATGTGTATTTAATTTTCGGAGAACTTCGGATGAATAGAACTCGCTGTGTGACGTGAAAACACTATTGCAGAAAGCTTTGTAGAACAATTGCTTTATTGACCAGTAGCCTAGTCTACCCAACAGAACACTTTTCGGTCATGAGGTGTAATTTGGCTATTAAAAGTATAGTATTAGTATAAGCTACAAAGACAACTTAGATAGAGACATGATGCATAGGCTATAGAAAATGTCTTGGACACGTGAAACAAGACCGTTGATCCAATTTTAGCCATGTCAACATTTAATTCCAATAAAGTCTACAGGCAAATGTTGAATATGGACATGTGTGAACCCTCAAAAATTAATAAAACTAAACTCTGCATTGTAATCAGGGGTTGTTGAGTTGTACAGGATAGTAGATATAATTTAGCAATGACAATACTTAGGCTAATAGCGTTTTAAAACGTGTTTCAAAGATGTTTATTTATTTATTTATTTATTTTAAACTGATTATACGCAACTAAACTATGTAGCTATAAGACATTTTAACACACATAATCCGTCCGTAATGATATAAACTTGGATACAAGGTAGTAGCCTACTATTACAGGACCCTTTTTATTTTTACACAGGCCTAGCTGAACTAGGCTACAGAAAGCTGTCAGAGCAAAGCATGTTAAGGGGAGGAACAGGAAAATTAGGTTTATGGGTGGGATAAGGTTCGGTCACAATGGATTGAATTTAACGTTTTCAGTCATACAGGTGTCGGTATACCGAAGCCTTATTATTTCATATAGGTCTGGTAATGGACTGTTAATTAACAAATTAAAGTTTTAGACCAAATAAAATCAAAATATTGTACAAACCTCTCCATGAGCAACCAGTAGACTGTATCCTTGTGATTTTAATAGTCTACACGTCGTTGTCTAATTTACTTACGTTAATAAAAACGTAAAAATAAGAAATCTGTCACGTTACAACAACAAAGTTTTAGAATGCAGAAATTAAATTAGAGTAGGCCTAGGCTATTTGAAGAAAGTTGTACAAACAGTCAGCTAGCTAGCCCTACTTTACGCGTAGCCTAGCCTAGGTTTATCTAGTCCTAAAGCTAGGCATTCTTCTTCTTCTTCTTCGAAGGTGATTACTGGGGTTTCGCAGCCCATCCTACGTTAAAGGGTATTACCGACACCTACTGTGCTGGAGTGTGGCGTAGAATAGGCCTAGATATATGCACGACGTCACCTACTCCCCAGACCTTATTAGGAATTGCAACCATACACTGTATAAAAATAGATTGCGACACATTCCCTCTCACCCCCCAAAAATAGGCTATCCCTCCCCAGACCCTTCCATAGCCCTCCACTAGCCTATTAATTAGTATTGTCCTTCATTAACAAAATTAACAAACCATTATTGCCTACAGTCTCTCTCCGGCCCAACGCACACATCACATCTACTAGACCTATAGTAGGCTATACGTGTCTCTCCACCAGCTACAGAGAATAATTGTGTATAGAGGCGGGCTTCCTCTTCATCATTGTAAAGCGTTTTGAGCCGCTGAAGGTTGAGAAAGGCTCTATATAAATGGAAGGTATTAGGAGCTATTATTTTTTATTATTAATTAAATCCTAAACTAACGTCATAATATTAATAGCCCTAAGCAAAAACACAGTTCTAGGTTTTGCCGGAGAGGAATAGCCTAGTCTGCACGAGAGGTGTAGCTAATTTAGATTTACAACATCTCTCACAGAATGAGATCAATGGAGTTATTACGAAACAGTTAATTAACAGTCCATTACCAGACCTATATGAAATAATAAGGCTTCGGTATACCGACACCTGTATGACTGAAAACGTTCAATTCAATCCATTGTGACCGAACCTTATCCCAGCCATAAACCTAATTTTCCTGTTCCTCCCCTTAACATGCTTTGCTCTGACAGCTTTCTGTAGCCTAGTTCAGCTAGGCCTGTGTAAAAATAAAAAGGGTCCTGTAATAGTAGGCTACTACCTTGTATCCAAGTTTATATCATTACGGACGGATTATGTGTGTTAAAATGTCTTATAGCTACATAGTTGCGTATAATCACTTTTAAATAAATAAAAAAAATAAACATCTTTGAAACACGTTTTAAAACGCTATTAGCCTAAGTATTGTCATTGCTAAATTATATCTACTATCCTGTACAACTCAACAACCCCTGATTACAATGCAGAGTTTAGTTTTATTAATTTTTGAGGGTTCACACATGTCCATATTCAACATTTGCCTGTAGACTTTATTGGAATTAAATGTTGACATGGCTAAAATGGGATCAACGGTCTTGTTTCACGTGTCCAAGACATTTTCTATAGCCTATGCATCATGTCTCTATCTAAGTTTTCTTTGTAGCTTATACTAATACTATACTTTTAATAGCCAAATTACACCTCATGACCGAAAAGTGTTCTGTTGGGTAGACTAGGCTACTGGTCAATAAAGCAATTGTTCTACAAAGCTTTCTGCAATAGTGTTTTCACGTCACACAGCGAGTTCTATTCATCCGAAGTTCTCCGAAAATTAAATACACATTTGAAGTAGATATGCTTACACACTATAGGCTATATATAATAGCTCAATTCTGTTTAAATTTAATAACCCATCTTTTTACATTCCATTCGATACTAAGCAGTAATATTGACACTAAGTATTAGCAACCTTGTGCATAATACTGAAAGGTTTGTTTCATGAATCTGACCACTGAAAAAACCTTATAGTGTATATAGACGTTTAGATTGCTTTTTGGAAACGCGTCTTGGAGGTCTTTTCAATGGGTTTTTCCACGACAAATTGGGGCCTTTTGCATACTGGTTTATTTTCTTTATATGCATTACATTCAAAATATCTTTGAATCAACTGCCAGTAGGCTATTTCAGCTGTTCCGAGTCATTCAGATGTCAGACCCCCTCCCCGTGAATTCTACTCATGCTTAGTTCTCCGAAAAAATAAATACACTTTGAAAGAGTTACGCTTACACAATATAGGCTATATATAATATCTCAATCCTGCTTAAATTTAGTAACCCCCCCCCCCCCCCCCCCCCCCCCTCATCTTTTTAGTAACCCATAGATACTAAACACGCATATTGGCTCTAAGTATTGCCCTATTAGAAAACCTATGGGGTATATAGACGGTTACATTGCTTTTGGAAACGCGTCTTGGATGCCTCTTCAATGGCTTTTCCACGACAAATTGGGGCCTTTTGTGGCCTGTTGAAATATTTCTAGTCTATGCATTTCATTCATTCATTTCAAACTTACTTTGAATCAACCGCTTTGTATACAGCTGTACCTTGTCAATCAAAGGCTTTCCCTAGCATCGCGCCTAGCTCAAGCACCCCCAGCAGCTGTTACTAAAACTCAAGTTTTTTACGACCCCGATTTGACATAAGCTATACAGCTCTCTCATTGGCCCGTGTAAACGGCCGTCAATTGTCTAGGTGTGGTAGGACACTACATGCGGGATGTACCCCATTTTCAGGTTACACAGGACGATAAACTAATGGCTCCATTTGTCCGCACTCTAGCCGTCTGGATGGATCTCTCTCTCTCTCTCTCTGCAAAATTATAGGCCATCTCCGGAACCCCCGCGGACTTTGGAAAAAATCAGTTTCTTTTAGGTTTTTTTGCTTTTTAATTCTGTAAAGCGTTACATAGCCTATTATTTCATTTTTTATTCTTTCTTTCGAGGTCTCCTAGGTCTTCTTTTAGAACACTAACTCGCTTTTTAGATAGTCTATTTTACACGGATTTTTCCGGACCTCCGCGGACTTGGCTATGGAGTCATTCGCACACATTTCACGGACATCTCCAAAAAAAACATTATTTAAAATGGCATGCTTTCTTTCAGACAGCTAACTAACTCGCTATAGCCTACCGCTATTTGTCACGTTATAACAGTCTGTTTGAATTATTTTATTCTTTTATTCTTTTAAAACGCTTCTGCTAACACAAAACTTAAACTATTGCCACTAACCTATACATTTATATTATATATATATATATATATATATATATATATATATATACACACACCTTACTTTTTTCACGATGTTATTCTAATAAAAAAATTTAAAAAATTCCTTCACATGTTTTCCTACCCTCCAAACACCCCAAAATACCAACCATAAAAACCAACCTTTACAACAAACAACCCCCAATAAAATGACATCATCTCAATGCCAATAAATCAACCCTTGAAACAAACCCCCCACAAAACCCCCCGAATAATAATACATTATAAATTAAAAAATTAAAAAATAATAATAAAAAAATTAAAATGTTATTTTTTTATACCCATCAATCAAATTTTTCATAACCTCATTAATATTAATAAAATATGCAAATAAGCCCATCAATCAAATTTTGACATTTGCCGAATGGCATATACTACTGGTAACATAGATCTGGTGAAGCATAATTACAAATGAGGATCCAACAGCATAAAACTACAGGATGAAATCATACAAAGCCACACTCTCACCTGTGTTTGTCAGATCGTCTTCAGTCCCAAGAGCTGCGTCTTTCTGTGTCTTAACTTTTATAGTTTAAGCAGGGTGGGATGTCTTTCTGCCTGGTATTGAGAAACACCTTCTAATTGGCCATAATCACATATGCTGATGTGTTTTCTTATCCAATTGACAAACATTTTAAAGAATAAATTAATAACCCCTGCATCCTCTCACACCCATTGGACAAGAGGCGGTATGATCATATATTTTCAAAAACACTTTCAGTTTCATGTTGAGTCACAGCTAGAAGAAAAACAACATAAAAAAAGAGCCGCATAAACGCAGGAGCCAGAGGAGGAGGTGGAAATCCCCAGCAGTGAAAAGGCTGCATAAGGACAGTGTTACAGGCCCAGTGAAGGGAGGCAGCATAGGGACAGTGTTACAGGCCCAGAGAAGGGAGGCAGCATAAGGACAGTGTTACAGGCCCAGTGAAGGGAGGCAGCATAGGGACAGTGTTACAGGCCCAGTGAAGGCAGGCAGCATAGGGACAGTGTTACAGGCCCAGTGAAGGCAGGCAGCATAGGGACAGTGTTACAGGCCCAGTGAAGGGAGGCAGCATAGGGACAGTGTTACAGGCCCAGAGAAGGGAGGCAGCATAGGGACAGTGTTACAGGCCCAGAGAAGGGAGGCAGCATAGGGACAGTGTTACAGGCCCAGTGAAGGCAGGCAGCATAGGGACAGTGTTACAGGCCCAGTGAAGGCAGGCAGCATAGGGACAGTGTTACAGGCCCAGTGAAGGGAGGCAGCATAAGGACAGTGTTACAGGCCCAGTGAAGAGAGGCAGCATAGGGACAGTGTTACAGGCCCAGAGAAGGGAGGCAGCATAGGGACAGTGTTACAGGCCCAGAGAAGGGAGGCAGCATAGGGACAGTGTTACAGGCCCAGTGAAGGGAGGCAGCATAGGGACAGTGTTACAGGCCCAGTGAAGGCAGGCAGCATAGGGACAGTGTTACAGGCCCAGCGAAGAGAGGCAGCATAGGGACAGTGTTACAGGCCCAGAGAAGAGAGGCAGCATAGGGACAGTGTTACAGGCCCAGTGAAGGGAGGCAGCATAGGGACAGTGTTACAGGCCCAGAGAAGAGAGGCAGCATAGGGACAGTGTTACAGGCCCAGTGAAGGGAGGCAGCATAGGGACAGTGTTACAGGCCCAGAGAAGAGAGGCAGCATAGGGACAGTGTTACAGGCCCAGTGAAGGGAGGCAGCATAGGGACAGTGTTACAGGCCCAGAGAAGGGAGGCAGCATAGGGACAGTGTTACAGGCCCAGTGAAGAGAGGCAGCATAGGGACAGTGTTACAGGCCCAGAGAAGGGAGGCAGCATAGGGACAGTGTTACAGGCCCAGAGAAGGGAGGCAGCATAGGGACAGTGTTACAGGCCCAGTGAAGGGAGGCAGCATAGGGACAGTGTTACAGGCCCAGTGAAGGCAGGCAGCATAGGGACAGTGTTACAGGCCCAGTGAAGGCAGGCAGCATAGGGACAGTGTTACAGGCCCAGTGTAAAGGCAGCATAGGGACAGTGTTACAGGCCCAGTGAAGAGAGGCAGCATAGGGACAGTGTTACAGGCCCAGTGAAGGGAGGCAGCATAGAGACAGTGTTACAGGCCCAGTGAAGGCAGGCAGCATAGGGACAGTGTTACAGTCCCAGAGAAGGGAGGCAGCATAGGGACAGTGTTACAGGCCCAGAGAAGGGAGGCAGCATAGGGACAGTGTTACAGGCCCAGTGTAAAGGCAGCATAGGGACAGTGTTACAGGCCCAGTGTAAAGGCAGCATAGGGACAGTGTTACAGGCCCAGTGTAAAGGCAGCATAGGGACAGTGTTACAGGCCCAGTGTAAAGGCAGCATAGGGACAGTGTTACAGGCCCAGTGAAGGGAGGCAGCATAGGGACAGTGTTACAGGCCCAGTGAAGGCAGGCAGCATAGGGACAGTGTTACAGGCCCAGTGAAGAGAGGCAGCATAGGGACAGTGTTACAGGCCCAGTGAAGGGAGGCAGCATAGGGACAGTGTTACAGGCCCAGTGAAGGGAGGCAGCATAGGGACAGTGTTACAGGCCCAGAGAAGGGAGGCAGCATAGGGACAGTGTTACAGGCCCAGTGAAGGCAGGCAGCATAGGGACAGTGTTACAGGCCCAGTGTAAAGGCAGCATAGGGACAATGTTACAGGCCCAGTGAAGGGAGGCAGCACAGGCCCAGAACTAAGAATCCGCTTCGTTCGCGATCGTACAGTCAAGCCGGAAAGTCTCCCCACCCCTTTCACCTTCTCCACGTTTTATTACTTTACAGACTTATACTACAATAGATTTAGTTAATCTTTTGCCTCAAACATCTACACACAATAGCCAATAATGACAAAGTGAAAACAGGTTTTTAGAAAATATGCAATTTTATTTTACTGACAAAAATAGGTTATTTAGGGGTTACATATCTGTACACACCCTTAGCCTAATACTTGGTTGCTGCACCTTTGGCAGCGATTACAGCTTCAAGGCATCTTGGGAAAGAAGCTACGAGCTTGGCACACTTGTTTCTGGACATTTTTGCCCATTCCTCTTGGCATATCTTTGCAAGCTCCGTCAGGTTGGATGGGGAGCGTCGGTACACAGCCATTTTCAGCTCTTTCCACAGATGTTCAATTGGATTCAGGTCTGGGCTCTGGTTGGGCCACTCAAGGACATGCACAGACTTTCTCCGAAGCCACTCCTTTGTTCTCTTGGCTGTGTGCTTCGGGTCGTTGTCATGTTGGAAGGTAAACCTTTGCCCCAGTCTGAGGTCCAGAGCGCTCTGGAGCAGGTTTTCTTCAAGGATCTCGGTGTACTTAGCTGCATTCATCTTTCCCTCTATCAGGACTAGTCGCCCCGTTCCCGCTGCTGAAAAAAATCCCCACATCATGATGCTGCCACCGCCGTGCTTCACTGTAGGGATGGTATTAGCTAGGTGATGAGCGGTTTCCTCCAGATGTGACGCTTGGTATTCAGGCCAAAACGTTCCATTTTGGTTTAATCAGACCAGAGAATCTTGATTCTCATAGTTTAAGAGTCCTCTAGGTGCCTTTTGGCAAACTCCAAGCGGGCTGTGATGTGCCTTTTACTAAGGAGGGGCTTCCGTCTGGCCACTACCATAAAGGGCTGATTGGTGGAGTGCTGCCTGGATGGTTGATCTTCTGAAAGGTTCTCCCATCTCCACAAGGATACGCTGGAGCTCTGTCAGAGTGACCCTCGGGTTCCTGCTCACCTCCCTGGCCAAGGCCCGTCTTCCCCGATTGCTCAGTTTGGCCGGGCGGCCAGGTCTAGGAAGATTCTTGGTGGTTCCAAACTTCTTCCATTTACGAATGATGGTGGCCACTGTGCTCTTTGGGACCTGTAAAGCTGCAGAGATGTTTCCGTACCCTTCTCCAGATCTATGCCTTGACACAATCCTGTTTCTGAGGTCTGCAGATAATTCCTTTGACCCCATGGCTTGGAGTTTGCTCTGACATGCACTGTCAACTGTGGGACCTTATATAGGCAAGTGTTGGCAATCCCCAATCATGTCCAATCAATTGAATTTATCACAGGTGGACTCCAATTAAGTTGTAGAAAACATCTCAAGCAGTATCAGTGGAAACAAAATGCACCTCAGCTCACTTTTGGGTGTCATATCAAAGGGTGTGCACACTTGTGTACATATGATATTTTACATTTTGATTTTTTATAAATTAGCACAAATGTCTAAAAACCTGTCTTCACTTTGTCATTATGGGCTATTTTGTATAGAATTTTGAGACAAAAAATTAACTCAATCTATTGTAGAATATGTCTGTAACGTAATAAAACGTGGAGAAGGTGAAAGGGGTGGGGAGACTTTCCGGCTTGACTGTATATGTGCTAGAAGTGTCATTTTGAGACCGTTTGATAGGTAGTGCTCCCTGTTTGATAGGTAGTGCACGCTGTTTGATAGGTAGTTGCACGCTGTTTGATAGGTAGCGCACGCTGTTTGATAGGTAGCGCACGCTGTTTGATAGGTAGCGCACGCTGTTTGATAGGTTAGCGCACGCTGTTTGATAGGTAGCGCACGCTCTTTGATAGGTAGCGCACGCTGTTTTGACAGGTAGCGCACGCTGTTTGATAGGTAGCGCACGCTGTTTGATAGGTAGCGCACGCTGTTTGATAGGTAGCGCACGCTGTTTGATAGGTAGTGCACGCTGTTTGATAGGTAGTGCACGCTGTTTGATAGGTAGTGCACGCTAGTGTGTACACTAGAAGTACCTAGAGCAGATCCAGTGCCAAACCTAAATAATTATATATTTATTATACTTAATTTGATATATTAATTAAAATACATAATTTGAATATGTGAGTTGTCCTGACTGAACTTCAGTTAAATAGTGACAAAAACAAAGTTTTACTTATGGCAAACAATTCCCTGTGAGCCACACTCAACCAGTTCACATTAGATATTGATGGTTTCACTGTACAAGCCTCAAAGGCAGTTTGGAACCTGGGGGTCTTACTCGATCCCCTGCTGTCTTTTCAACCCCATGTCAGTAATTTGGTCAAGACCAGATTTTTTAATCTGAGAAATATTGCTTGCGTATAACCTTCATTATCCATCTCCACTGCCGAATGCTTAATATTTGCTTTTGTTACCTCCCGGTTTGACTCCCGGAATTCACCATTCTACGGTCTCCCTAACACCCTATAAATGTTGAAGATATAAATATATCTGCATTCTTAGTGGGATGAAACAGCATCAAACCGTCTGATAAAAAAAAATTTCTGATTATATAACTTGCATATGATTGTCTCTAAATCTGCTGAACTTTTCACCATAACGTCAATATATTTAACTGTTGAACAAGCAAGATGTACAACAGCTATATGAAGCAGGTAGCCAACAGTTTAAAGTATTTACTTAGTTTTCAGTATTTTTACGTTAATGTTTTTGACATAAAAATACATTGCATTTCATTTAAAAGAGAAATGATTATATTCATGAAAATCCTTTGGCATCTATGTTCTACTTCATTCTACCAGCTGACAAACTGGTTTGTAATCTCACATCTGAAGGTCAGAGTTTGTGTCCATTGTGCTTTCAGTTTCATTGTGAGTCATTGTCATCCCCCACACCCCATAAGAAAAAAAGATAGGCTATCCTTTTTTAAAACAAGCAAACTTCCTGACATGTTGTTCTATAACCTTCTCCTACTGGCCATGTTTGAGGAGTTGCATTAATATTACCCAGGATCCTCTGTCACGTTTTATTTACATCTCTAGTAATATATATAAAGATGTAAATAAAGCATCTGTAAGCATTTACACCATATACAGTTTTCAGCATTGCATAACTGATTTGTACTGTATAACAGACCAGGTTCCTGTAATCATGTGTAGTGAGTTTGGTTCCCAGTATTCCTCTGTTTCAGCTTTGCCTTGTTTCCAAAAAATACATTTAAATTAAATTAAAATAAAAAAACTCTCATCAGTTCACTGTTTGTCTCTGTGAAAGAAATGTGGTAAACACATTGTTCAAAGGTGAGTTGATGGGTGTGTTTCATCTCAGTAATGTCAGTTGGATTTTTTGAAAGGGAGGGTAACAAGAAGAGAAGCAATAGCTTTGTTAAATGTTGGATGACGAGTCGTAATTTTTCAAATGGCAAATCTAGCTTTGTTGTTCCTGTGAAAAGTATGTTTCTGATCAGCGCTGTGATTTCCTGGAACCCAGCACATGCAGCTAAAATAATTTAAACCCAATTTAATTGTTTTTTAGTTTTTTTTATTTAGATCAAATTACGCCCCCTGCTTTGTAGATTGAACAACCATTGCTCCCCTCAAAGAAAGCTCCTTCATTATTAAATTAAGCTCTGACTAATGACCATTAGGGAGGAGGACACGCTTGTTTTTATGGCACGTTCTGGAGGAGAGAGGCGTCGGAAAGTCTACAGCTTTTCTTTACTATGACTGTAAATTCTAGATAAGCCCTTAAGGTAGTGGAGGAAAGGAAGATGTACATTTTCGAGTATTGGGACACACTCAGAGTTCTCAATTGAGAATACTCTGGCCAGATCAGGCTCATATGTACACTGTTCGAGTTGAATTAACACTGGATATTTTACTGAGCACGTTCTTCTACAAGATCAGTTGACGGGTGGATTTTTTGATAGGGCGGTAACAAACTGATGAGATATAGCTTCTTAAAGCTAGTTAAATACACTGCCTGGCCAAAAAAAAAAGTCGCACACTCTAATATTTCGTTGGACCGCCTTTAGCTTTGATTACGGCGCGCATTCATCGTGGCATTGTTTCGACAACCTTATGCAACGTCACAACATTTATTTCCATCCAGAGTTGCATTCATTTTTGGCCGAGATCTTGTATTGACGACGGGAGAGTCGAGATGTAACACTGTCTAGAAGTTAGGCTATATCATGATTATATATATATATCTATATATATATATATATATATATATATATATATATAATGTTCTCGAAATGTAGTGTAGCCTATTTAAATTATATATTTCCGGATTTTCGCTGATAATATGGAGTATATTTTTTGCATAGCTACTGCATTTCACTAAAGAGTTGGCTATGCTAGTAGGCTACACAGGACACAGTAGGCTAGATAGGACGATTCGGAATTTCAGAGCCATGACCTAATTTGCAACTCCGTCTTTAAAAAATGGGACGTCTCTGTTGGGAAATGCAATAATGCGTCCTACTGAAAATGTAGGCTAGGCTACTCTTTCGTTCACGCTTTATTTGCTTCACGCAAAGAGCTATAGCGTTTCTCAGATGTAGCTGGGCGCTTAGAAAGCTAAATGCTTTTAATTATACTTAGGCAAGTGTTCAGTGCAATACGAATATTAGAGAAGGACGCTCGGAGCTGCAGTGACTGCGTATTATTGTGCCAAACAGCAGCAGGGCGTGGCAAAGTGACAGCAAATTTCTTTTAACACAAGCCGTAAGCAACAAAGAGCAGCGCATCAGCATTCAAGCAGTACAGAGATAACTCATTCTTGGCTTAAAAAGGGCGGTCCATTAGAGGTGTGTGCATGTGATTGGTTTAAAAAGGGCACTCCATTAGAGGTGTGTGCATGTGATTGGTTTAAAAAGGGCGGTCCATTAGAGGTGTGTGCATGTGATTGGTTTAAAAAGGGCGCTCCATTAGAGGTGTGTGCATGTGATTGGTTTAAAAAGGGCGCTCCATTAGAGGTGTGTGCATGTGATTGGTTTAAAAAAGGGCGGTCCATTAGAGGTGTGTGCATGTGATTGGTTGAGTATGTGACGCGTGATTGCTAGCGAGAGGTTCTCCGACAGAATTTGCCTTTGCAAACTTCGTTCGCAACGCTCATTTGTTTTAAATCCTGTCATGTGTGTTGGGTTCCCAGTATTTTCCAGTATATCCCAGTTACAGCTTTGCTTTTTACTTGTGCATTTTTATTTAAAAAAGGGGAAGGTTAGATTAACACCCATCTGTTAAGAATTTGGCAAAACATGGCATAGGACATTTCATTATTAATAATGGCAAATGTATTGTACTTAATGACAAATGTACTAACAATGTGTAAAAGGTATAAATTTGATTACACTGAAATGTTTGTATAGTCAAATTGCATTGCATAATACATTTCAATAATTTAATGGAAAGATAATACATAAATATTAATGTTTAATACAGGAATATTTCAATTGAGGTCCTGTGTTCCTATGGCTACAAAAATGTCATTACAGCTGTGTATGTCCAATACTGCTTTTTATTCTGCATTACATTTCAAACTTTAGATTTTTTAAATTGTATAATGAGCACTTAGCATTTGTGGTGTTATTTGTGTATGATACTGTATCAGCTTTTGTGTGTGATTTAAAAACTGTTTTTGCGGTAACTTCACATCAGATTAGCTGCGTTTCACACCTCCCTCAGTAGAAGCCCATAAATGCCGGTGGGGAATTTCTGAAATTCTCTCTTTTTATTCTCTTTAACAATAAACACGGCCTCAGGAACTGGTTCCAACCAGAAATGGTGACTTTACGTCCAGATTTCAGAGCTTGTACTTTTATTGTCCAAGTTGCTTTCGGTTTCATTGTGAGCCACTGCCGTCCCCACACCCCATGAGAAACAAAAAACCTTTTGTGCATAGATGTCCATTTTTTAAAACCAGAAAACATCTGTCGGGTAAGTGAGGACTAGGTAAAATGTGTATTTTCTGAATCCAGCGGTGCCAACAGTCAATGCCCTTGTTAAAACGTTCGGCACTCTGAATACTGAACACAAGCGATATTGCGTGCTAGAACCCCTCACTCAACCTACATTCAAAATAAGTTTTACGTTATTTAATTTAATAATTATTATTAAAAATGACAATCATCAATTAAATCGCCGAATTCTTTGATAGGTAAGTCGAACAGTAACCTGGTGGATCAACCAACAAGCCAAAACAAAGTCTAAATCAGGTCTTGAGATTAAGTAATTTTATTAAATGAAAACTGACTACTTATAATTCACAAAAGTGAAGGCATTAAACCAGACATAATTAGGAAATACCAGTAAAGAGAGAGATAAGCCAAAAATTGCCAAATTATTTACCCTCCAGCTGAACAGGAACAAAAGGAAACGCACGAGGAACCAAAAAGAATGACTTCTTCACCAAACTCCACAATTGACTAAATTCTTTTTCTGCGGTACACTCATAAAGTACCTTGACAGGGAGGGGATCCATGCCCTGATTGGGTTAAGGTGTGGGGGAGGGTCATTTATGACAAAGACTGGCTTATCTTTGATGTTGGTGGGGGTTAATGTGTAAGAGAGAGACAGAGAGCGACAGAGATAGAGAGCAAGCAGGGGGGGGGGGGGGGGGGGGGGTGCTTGACTTATATATATCTAAATATTAGATATCCTACATCCCTCTCTTGTAAAAACCTATTCTTACATCACCAAATAGGAATCACATTACACATTTGAACATTGAAGATGCAGTTACCTGCTAACAACAAAAACAACTGTCCAAATGGTTCACCAACCATTTTTAAAACGTTTAGTCCATGCCCAGTTTAATAGTCCCTTTGTGATCTGCTGGCCAGCAGATATATGGACACACTGACGTATGTCCCACGATGATCCAGTGTGGTGCGGAGAGATATCTCTATTAGACACTCTTTTTGTGTCGCTGTGGTTATGACACCCTGTTTCAGTCTCTTCCTTCTCCAGTGTCTGGGTATCTAGACTGGCAAGGGACAAGAGATGCAGTACATGCAGTGCTTTTTCCATTAATGTTGCAATTGCGTGAGTGAAATGCAACCTACTCCACAGTGTCTCTACCAGTTCTGCACGGCGTGTGGGGGCTCTGTCTCCTGTGACAGGAAGCTGGACGATCCACAGGTGGCAAAGTGCAGTCAGGACCTCTCTTCTGACAGGCGGGGAAGCGCCTCTTTCCCTGTCGGAATCCATTTTGGCTCCTTTAGCCTGGATCCAATTGGGTGGACTGCTGACGGCAGTTGCTTAGGCTAGCTTCCCGCGGCAGGGTGTGGGACCGGTTCCACTTGTTTGCACTTGTGTCTGTGGGTGTCCTTTAGGGAATGGCAGGAGAAGACTGTGGGAGTTGAGGGCTTAGGCATTATCACTCATAGCAACATGTGAAGACCGGAACAATTAATGATAGCACTGCATGTTATGACTGCTGTCAGTCTATGCAGGGGAACCTTACGGACAGGGTTTACCGTCCACGGGATTGCCAGTCTAAATAATCACATGAATAGGGCAGACTTGTCCAGAAGTGTCCAGGAGCAGTATTTGGCGGGGCACCTACACTCTATAAAAGGGACTTAAACACAACATGAGCATGGTATTAGGTTAAAAGGTGGTGGTAGGGATGGGGGGGGGGGGGGAGACAGAGAGAGAGAGAAAGAGCAAAAGACATTAGGCAACATCCCGTCATTCCCTCTCTTGGAACGATAGGTGCATCCAGCTGCTAAGAGCCTATCGTTCCATCATCATAACAACCACACATTTGGACATTATATATATCATTGTACAATGATAGCTGCATGAAAACAAGTGTCCTAATGGTTCACTAACCATCTTTAAAACAATTAGTCCATGTCCAGTTTAATAGTCCCATTGTGATGATCCGGTGTGGTGCAGACATTTTTATTTTTTTGTCACTGCTGTCATGGCACCTTGGTTCAGTCTCTTCCTTCTCCAGTGTCAGGGTATGTGGACTGGCAAGGGAAGAAGTTCCCTGGACTTGCTTGATTAACATGCAGTGCTTATTCCCCTTAATGTTGTAACTGTGAGTGAAAGGCAGCCTAATTCCACAGTGTCTCTACCAATTCTGCACAGCGCGCGGGGGGCTCTGTCTCCTGTGACAGGCAGCTGGATGATCCACAGGCGGAAAAGTGCGGTCAAGACCTCTCTACTGACGGGCGGGGAAGCACCTCTTTCCCTGTCGGAATCCGTTTTGGCTCCTTGAGCTCGGGTCCAGTTGGGTGGACTGCCGATGGCAGTCGCTTAGGCTAGCTTCCCGCGGCAGGGTATGGGTCCGGTTGCACTTGTGCCTCTGGGGGTCCTTCGGGGAGTGGCAGGAGAAGACTGTGGGACTTGAGGGTTTAGGCCTTATCACTCACAGCAACATGTGAAGAGGGGAACACTGCATGTTATAAGCACTTAGTCCATTCAGGGGAACCTTACAGACAGGATTTACCATCCACAAGATGGCCAGTCCAAATAATCACCTGAATAGGGCAGACTTGTCCACAAGTGTCCAGGAACAGCATTGGAGGGGGCACCTACACTTTAGAAAAGGGACTTAAAAACATGGGCATTGTCTTATGTTAAAAGGTGGTGGTAGGGATGTGGGGAGGGGCAGGGGCAGGCAGAGTGCCAGTTTTACCTCCTAGAACCCCAGTGTGGTTACTGGCAGTCCTTTGGCTGTGGAGGGCCACAGCGTTCAGCAAACCGGGATGACAGGAGGCATCCTGTCATCTTGCTTCTTCCGCACGTGGATGCCCCTTAACCACGCCCGTCTCATCTCTGTCCAGGGGTTTATGCCCGTTTTGGCTTTGGTTCCCTCTCTGGGCAGCTGGGCTGATCGTCGCCCGTAGGCATCCAGTCCATCACTGCTCTCCGAACACTTCTGACGTCGGAAAGGGGCTCTTGCACTCTCCCTGGATGACGTGTGTGTGCGAAGTTTGCAGGTGTGGCTCGGGGGTGGAGAGACAAGGGTGGGGGAAACTGTTGTTCTAAATTGGCTGCTTTCATCTTGCTTTAGACTGCAAGACAACACTCTGGCGGAGACTTTGAGGGCCAGAGGAGTCGTAAAACGGCCGGGGGTTGGCTTCCTGCTCCGTTTCTCCCGGGGTCTCTTTACAGCTCTGATAGGGGAGCGAGACTTTCACAGAAGTCCCCCTATCTCCTCCATCACAGGAACTGTGGAAGTGGGAGAGTCCACAGAGCACACCCCTTCTGTCTGTGCAGCAGGCAGAGGTTCCCCGGATTCAGCAGGAGGGGAAGAAAAGTCCACAAGGGGTGGGGTGGGGTCCTCGGCCTGGGGGGACTGGTCTGTGGGGGCTGACTAAACCTGTTGGGGTGCGTAGACCCCAAGGCTGATGGGCCTGTAGAAGCCGGTTCCGCGTCCTGCGGTTCAACGGTCTCCTCACCAGGCTGGGCTGCTGTGTCTGCAGTAGCAGGTTCTGCCTCCAGGGGTTTGACGGTCTCCTCACCAGGCTGGGCTGCTGTATTTGCAGTAGCAGGTTCTGCCTCCAGGGGTTTGACGGTCTCCTCACCAGGCTGGGCTGCTGTGTCTGCAGTAGCAGGTTCTGCCTCCAGGGGTTTGACGGTCTCCTCACCAGGCTGGGCTGATGTGTCTGCAGTAGCAGGTTCTGCCTCCAGGGGTTCGACGGTCTCCTCACCTGGCTCAGCTGAGAGGACTGCAGCAGCGGATTCCACGTCCTGTGGGGTCACATCCTCTGTGGTGGCTGGTGTGATACAAGACACAGAGCTGTTTCCCCCAAATTCCTCCAGGGAAGGGGGGCTCACCAGGGGTGCGGCTACATTGTCTGTGGAGGTGACAAAATCCACAGAATTGTCCAAGCCTGAAGGGGGTGGGGATGAGTCAATGGAGAATGCTGTATTGTCCTCGTGGGGGGTGGTGCCTGGGTTATGGCTGGAATGGCGCCATGCACTGCTCCTTCCAGTGCAGGCTGTACTGCCACAGAAGAAACTGGTTTGGCAGTAACTCCTGACTTAGAGTGGTGCTTTTCCCAAGCAGTTTCCACATCTGGTTTACATCCTCCCATGCCTGCTTTGACCGCCGGAGGTAGAGAAAATGTTGTCTTTTCTCTGGTATGACCTTATCGCTTGTACAATCCTGCGCTTGGTTTCATCACTATCTGGACAAATCAGATAGTCTAAATACTCAGTCCGCAGGTTGTAAAGCGCCTCCTCCTTAAGCTGATCCATTGCCTTGAGCTGTTCTGCAAATTTTGGGCACTGGGCTATCAAATATTGCGGTTCTGATATCATGAGATAACACTGCTGATCCAACCTTGACTGGCCAGGGAATGCTGGTAGGCCAGCAGTGGAGGGTAAATGAGGCATCTCTCTCTTTGTCTGGTATGCCATAATAATATATATATATATATATTTTTTTTTTCAAAATAAAATCAATCAATCTAAGACCAGTCGATTAGAAAAAGATTTGAACTTGTCTCAGAGTTTACAGCAGTTTACTCAATAGTACAATTTAGTATGCTATAGGACAACCTATCTCGGTGGAACCTCCAATTATGTTGGGTAAGTGAGGACTAGGTAAAATGTGTATTTTCTGAATCCAGCGGTTCCAACAGTCAATGCCCTTGTTAAAACGTTCGGCACTCTGAATACTGAACACAAGCGATATTGCGTGCTAGAACCCCTCACTTAACCTACATTCAAAATACGTTTTACGTTATTTAATTTAATAATTATTATTAAAAATGACAATCATCAATTAAATTGCCGAATTCTTTGATAGGTAAGTCGAACAGTAACCTGGTGGATCAACCAACAAGCCAAAACAAAGTCTAAATCAGGTCTTGAGATTAAGTAATTTTAATAAATGAAAACATTCAATTAGAATAATGACTGGGAATCATACATTCACGAAGGAATGTAGGCTGACTACTTATAATTCACAAAAGTGAAGGCATTAAACCAGACATTAATTAGGAAATACCAGTAAAGAGAGAGATAAGCCAAAAATTGCCAAATTATTTACCCTCCAGCTGAACAGGAACAAAAGGAAATGCACGAGGAACCAAAAAGAATGACTTCTTCACCAAACTCCACAATTGACTAAATTCTTTTTCTGCGGTACTCATAAAGTACCTTGACAGGGAGGGGATCCATGCCCTGATCCTTCACCTGTTCCCACCTGTTCCCTTCACCTGTTCCTTCACCTGTTCCCACCTGTTCCTTCACCTGTTCCCTGCACTATTTAGTTTCTCCTCTCACGCCTTTTCGTTGCCAGTTCGTTTTCTCTGCCCCATTTGAGATCTCTCCCAGCCATTCTGATTTTTGATCCCGCTTGTCTTGTAACCTGTTTGTCTATTCTTTATTCAGTCCGTCCGGCCTGCCCCAACCAGCCCTGACTCCACTCCTGCCCCAACCAGCCTTGACTCCACTCCTGCCCCAACCAGCCCTGACTCCTCTCCTGCCCCAACCAGCCCTGACTCCTCTCCTGCCCCAACCAGCCCTGACTCCACTCCTGCCCCAACCAGCCCTGACTCCACTCCTGCCCCAACCAGCCCTGACTCCTCTCCTGCCCCAACCAGCCCTGACTCCTCTCCTGCCCCAACCAGCCCTGACTCCACTCCTGCCCCAACCAGCCCTGACTCCACTCCTGCCCCAACCAGCCTTGACTCCACTCCTGCCCCGCTTTAGTTCGCCAACCCCATATCCTGCCTTCCTCCCTTTATTTGCCCATTGCCTGCCTATTGCTTGCTTGCCTCTAATAAATATTTTCCCGAGTTTTTTGCATTGAGTTCTGTCTCAGAGTCTTGCGTTTGGGTCCAGTCCTGTACACAGAGTCTTGCTTTTGGGTCCAGTCCTGTACACTGCCTTAACACAGGATCCTTTGTCACATTTTTATTTACATCTCCAGTAAAATACAGACAATTGTTTTTTTGCTATTTATTCAATATTACATTTCAAACTTTTGGCAGAAAGATTAACAAACCAGCCGGAAGAATCAGAACACACAAGCCAATGAGAACAGCCATCGGAACTGATGGGAGGGGGATAAAGCAACATGGATGGCCAGTGCCATTCTAATGCACAATGAAATGTACAGTGCATTTGCATTTACACTCCCACAGGAGCGTTATACAATTCAACCGCCATCTAAAAAGATAAATAATTTAAAATACTCAGTTACAGGACCAGTGTGGTCTGAGGAATAGTTTACTCCAGCGTGTACTGTGTGTTTTTCTTGTTCTCAGGCTTGGCTCGTGAGGGCGTTGTGTTGTTCCCCTCTGACCGAGGCCCTAACTTGGCCTCCAGCCACAGTGGAGTAGATCACATGATGTCTCTCGCCCTGCGTGATAGGCCTCTCCTTCCAGTTCTGACGGCCCAGAGAGGCGTAATGAATCTCGCCTGCTCCGACCAGGGGGTCACCCTGAAACAGAGAAACACTGTAAAGATGGGGGGTCACCCTGAAACAGAGAAACACTGTAAAGTTGGGGTCACCCTGAAACAGAGAAACACTGTAAAGATGGGGGTCACCTTGAAACAGAGAAACACTGTAAAGTTGGGGTCACCCTGAAACAGAGAAACACTGTAAAGATGGGGGTCACCCTGAAACAGAGAAACACTGTAAAGATGGGGGTCACCCTGAAACAGAGAAACACTGTAAAGTTGGGGTCACCCTGAAACAGAGAAACACTGTAAAGTTGGGGTCACCCTGAAACAGAGAAACACTGTAAAGTTGGGGTCACCCTGAAACAGAGAAACACTGTAAAGATGGGGTCACCCTGAAACAGAGAAACACTGTAAAGTTGGTCCTTCATAATTAAATATTACATAAGGAATAAACCATGATGCTATTTATGGTTGTAGGAAAAATAAACCACGACAGGGTTTATTGTTAATGCAGATAATACAACATCACTAATGACAGCAGACAATTCCTCTTTACGAATACAGTATGTTTCTGTAAGTGGCGCATTTAAAGTGTCCGTGGTAATAAATTATATTTTTTAGGCAGCAGGTGTCATTTTGTATTAAGAAAATTGCATTAACATTTGCGGAGATTATTATTCACAAAGCGTTATTATTCCGAGGCGTAAAATTCACAGAAGATGAGCTGTACTCACATGTGTTTTGTTCTGTGGTTCTTCAGTAGCCATGGTAACAGGACGCCCGGCTGTATCAGGGAAGAACACCGGCTTTCAGTTTTTTTTTCCCGGGACTTTCTCATCTAATTACTAATCTTTGTACATAATTTGTAGGTGGCAGTGTCGTACCATGGTAAAGGAACTGGGCTTGTAACCCAAAGGGTTGCAGGTTTGATTCCCAGGTAGGACACTGCCGTTGTACCTTTGAGCAAGGTACTTAACCTGAATTGCTTCAGTATATATCCAGCTGTATAAATGGATAATATAGGTAAAAATGATAAAAGTTGTGTAAGTTGTGTAACACTGGATAAGAGTGTCTGCTAAATGGCAGGAATGCAATAATTTATTTTATTGTATTAAATTGGTCAGATGAAACCCTGATGCACAGACAGTTAATCAAAGTCAAACTTTTCTTTACATTTGTTAAGAGAAGTAATTGGGTTTTAATAGCCTACATGAGGGTATAATCTTTGTGTCTGCCCTGTAATTCACAAGACTTTTTATTCCATTGTAACACTATTGTCAGGGTTAACTTGGATTAGAGACAGACCTGAGCGGCCAGGTAAGTGAACAGAATGAAACAGGCTTTATTTTTAGCTCAGTAAAATAATACACAGCTAGTCATGCAAAGAAATACACAAAAAAAAACTATAGAGCGAAGCTTAAGTGCAGAGTTTGGTACACGAGTAAGTAACACACAAAAACATAGCAAAGACAGAACAAGAACATGGAAATAAACTACCTAAAACATCTGGTGAAACAGACTAACTAATGAGCAGACGTGTGCGATAGCCAGGGAACTCAATTATACAGTAATGACGTCACATAACAAGCATGAAAGAAACAAAAGGAACGATGCATGAGCGCCCTCTGGTGGTCCCCAGCCGGAACTGTGACAACTCTGATCTATTATGTTAAATTCCCTTGTGACCTTGTATAACATAGCCAGACCTGTGTTACATTAGCATTGCCAGACCTAGGGGGGTATTTCACAAAGCAGGATTACTGAGTTGGCTGGATAATTGCATGGAGTAAAGTCTGGAAGAACTCTTCTTACTTCAATCCGTGTTCCAGATTTGAGAGGGTTCTGGGATTTACTCAGTGCAGTTATCCAGCTAACTCAGTAATCCTGCTTTATGAAATACCCCTCTGTGTCACATTACATAGCCACAACCATGTTATGTCAGCATATTTAAGTAGCCTGCCTACTGGGTCCAGTAAAGTTATTTTATAAGGCTCTCATTGGAAACCTGTTGTAAATGGAAATATTCACCCAAAAGGTAATTGGACATTTTGATTGGTTAACCCATAACAGCTTTTTTTTTTGTTCCTGGGAGGGCAAGAGGTGGGCCAGTCTTGCACCTTGCTAAAAAATATGATTTTCTCCACATGAAAAGCCCAGCCCCTTCACTACTGATGCAAGGAGACGACTATTTCAAAAGACCATTCCCAGAATATTAGTCATTGCTAGTTTACGATGTATATAATATAATTCCTTCTGATCAGTGGCATTATGGTGTGTGTGAGAACTTACCTTCATCAGCCGGTCTCAGGGAGTGGAGCTGGCCAGGTTCCTGATTGTCTCCTGAGTCAGATTAATATGATATTTCAGAAATGTGTTGCAAATCCTTAATCCATTAAACAGTGGGTAAACAAGTGATGACCTGACTGCTGAAGGCTTTACATGAAAAGATGTAAAACTGATAAAAAGTATTCCTATTCCTGCACTTCCTATTCCTGTGCAAAAAATATGAATATAATAAAATTTAACACCATATACACTACTCACAAAAAGTTAGGGATATTTGGCTTTCGGGTGAAATTTATGGAAAATGTAAGTTCACGCTACAGTGATATTATACGTATCATGAAAGTAGGGCATTTAAGTAGAAGCATGCAATGGTGATTTCCTCATCTCAAACAATTTATTGAAACAAAAGCCAACAACAGTGGTGGGTATACCACAACAAAAATGTCAATGTCTCAATAACTTGTCATGTGCCCTTGAGCATCAATTACAGCTTGACAACGACGTCTCATGCTGTTCACAAGTCGACTTATTGTCTGCTGAGACATGGCATCCCACTCTTCTTGAAGGGCGGCCCTCAGGTCATTGAGGTTCTGGGGTACAGAGTTACGAGCCTCTACACGGTGAGTCAGCTGATCCCATAGGTTTTCTATGGGATTCAGGTCTGGAGAAAGTGCAGGCCACTCCATTTGAGGTACCCCAGTCTCCAGCAGTCTTTCCCTAATGATGCGACCTCGATGAGCTGGAGCATTGTCGTCCATGAAGATGAAATTAGGCCTGTGTTGTTCATGCAGGGGCACAATGACTGGATTAATGATGTTATTCAGGTAGTATGGGCTTGTCACTGTACCATTCACAAAGTGTAGGGCAGTTCTGTATTGACTAGACACACCTGCCCACACTGTAACACCGCCACCACCAAAGGGTCGTCTGGTGACAACAGTGGCTGATGCATAGCGCTCTCCTTGACGTCTCCAACATCGTTGGCGGCCATCATTTCTGCTCAACGTGAATCGACTTTCATCAGAGAACAGCACTGAGGCCCACTGGTCCCTCGTCCAGCGTAAATGCTCCCTGGCCCATGCAAGACGATGACGCCTGTGCCTGGTGGTGTGGTCAGGTACCCTTGCAGGTCGTCTAGCACGCAGAGCACGCTGATGTAAACGGTTTCGAATGGTCTGACGTGACACTTGGGTGCCTCTCACCTCCCTTAAATGTGCCTGGAGTTGAGTGGCATTCATCATCCGGTTCCGCAGGGCACTGTTCACAATGAAGCGGTCATCAGTGTGGGATGTGGCCAAAGGACGTCCACTTCTATGCCTTTCTGTGACTCTTCCAGTCTCTCTGTATCTCTGTTGCAACCTGCTGATGACACTCTGTGACACTCTAAGCTCAGTGGCCACTTCCCTCTGAGAACATCCTGTTTGAAGCCTCGCAATGGCGAGGTACTGTTGATCAATTGTTAGGTGTCGTCTTGGTCTCATGATGTCAAAATGTGAACAGCATGATGAAGAGGACTGTTTAAATACCAATTCTAATTGAACCAGGAAATTTATTGGTCGATTCATGGATCAAACACCTGTTGTGAATTTTGCCGTTCAGCTCCTTGTTAGAGAACAGCAAGTTGTGCAAAAAGTACTGAAACATTGAATAGTTGGACATGTGCATTCAAAAGTTTAGAGAAGGTCAAATTAATTTCACCTGTAAAGGTTATAGTGCATTTTAGGTTCATCCTGAAATTTCACCCGAAAGCCGAATATCCCTAACTTTTTGTGAGTAGTGTATATTCTTTTTGATGACAGAATGTAAAAAAGAATCAGTATACAGGTTTCAGTGGCAGTGAGGAGGACATGAAGCACTGAATTATATATTTGTCTAATTTTTGTGTTTTTCCATTGCTATCAATGAGAATAAAACTCAGAAGTCTCTTTTTTTCCGTTCATTTTAAGGTGTGGCTACTCTACTGGGCCGATTGATGCACCTCCAGTTTCCCTAATCAGACTGAAGCTAGACTGATGGTGAAATTAGTGTGGAGAAATGTTTAATTTAGACACACGTTAATGAGGTCATGGACATCCTCGAGTGTTTTATCGCACGTTACCTTTCCTGCACCACTTTCTGTTAATCAGCAGAAAGATCAACAAACCAGCCAGAAGAATCAGAACACACGAGCCAATGAGAACAGCCACCGGAACTGCTGGGGGAGAAAAACAAGGATGGCCAGTAAGATTCTAACGCACCATGAAATGTACCGTGCGTTTACCTCCTAAACAGGACCACTTTTCAAGTGTATCGCTCTGAGAATAGCTGATAATGCCTGCAGTCCTCCTTCAAAATTCTAGAACTCCCCTGCATTCTAGTTCCTTTCAGTATGGTAGGATCTTTTAAGGTTCTAGAACCCTTCCACTGTTCTAGCCAAACCAAACAGAAGACTCTTCTTGGAGAATAATCAGTGAAAAGACATTTAATAGCACGGCAGTCAGAGATTCAGAGACAAACTCCAACTGGCCAAGATGTCTCACCACTGCCACAGCCTGAATCGCCATTTTCAGGCACGTCTGTCTCTGAAAAAACAGAATTAATTGTACAAATTGATACGTGCATGTGGGTTCCGCAGACAGAATTATCCAGCGGGCTCATTGTTACTGAGGGAGGGAGGGAAGAAGGGCAGGAGAGAGATAGAGAAAGAAAGAGAGAGAGAGATGTTGAGAGCACAAAAGTACCTGTGTCTGTCTCCTCAGTCGTAGCTGCAGACTGATTTGTGTAGTCCGGTTTCTCTGAAGGAGAGAGTGAGGTAGAAGTCACACAGCTTGCTTGTGAACATGCGTGTAGGGGACAGGCGGATTATTTTGGCTCACCAGAGACTACTCCATTCTATCTGTCCTCTACACCTCTTAATTACAGGAGGATGTGGAGGGTAACAGGAGTTTCTGCTGCTATATCACAGTGCAGAACATCTATTGGCACATTATCATACTTTATCAAGCTCCTGAGTTCATTTTCTAGGAGATGCATCAGATTGGAATGTTTTGGCATCAGCCGTAGGGAGACAGATAGAATGCTTTCACTGCATAGAATGCTGCAGATCAGGCTGCTGGATCGGTTAGGGCGTCATGCTGTGGCGAATCCGGACCATGCCAGTGCCGACTCTGGCCTGCGGCTCCACAGGGCAACGTATAATCGGTGCATGCGTCGCCCTGGGTATGGGAGGGTCCAGTCAGAAAGAGGCCCGCGTTTCATCGCTCTTGGGCAACCCCCGCTGGCCGATAAGGGCACTAGTAAGACTGCATGTCAAAGTCATGCGTATGAAAGGTCCCTCCTCTGACGCCGCTCTGTGTGAGCTGAGCTGCGGTCTGCGATGCGAAAAGAAGCAGCTGTTAGACAGCAGGTGTTTCAGAAGAGAACCGTGGGTGTCCCAGCTCTCCTGAATTGGCAGGGTGGCTTGGAAAGCAGCAGCGGTTGCAGACAGTTGGACATTCCAGAATGGGGAGGGAATTGGACATATAAAGCCCTGGGTTTGGGCAGCAAATAAAAGAATGTAAAAAGTATTTTTTTTAAAAATAAATAATGCAGTGAAGTATCTGGTGAGTCTCTAGTCTCTGTGGTATGGAAAAAAAGTACAGATTTATGCATCTTTTTTTAACCCTTTAAGGTGTAAGATGACAAATATGTGATTAGAATGTTCTTAACCGAACATTCTAATGCTGATGTAACAATCACCACTGGTAACAAAGTAATGGGGTTCTAGAACACTGATTTTTGGGAAAAAGAAAAAAAAAGAAACATCCCACAAACCAACTCTTCAAAGGCTTAATCTTGTCAACTTTGTTACCAGTGGTGATTGTTACATCAGCATTAGAATGTTCAGTTAAGAACATTCTAATCACATATTTGTCATCTTACACTAAAAATATATATATATATATTTAAAAATAAGAGCTGTTGGCTCAAAGTAGGGACGACATTGAAAGATGACCCTTCCATTGGGGGGGGGGGCTCACCTGTCCTCACGGCTAAATTGGCCGCCCTTTTTCCGTTGCACCAGTATTCGCCCGCATCGCTGGGCCGGAGGTTGGATATGTGGAGTGCGTTGTCGCTCGTGTGCGTGAAGCGGTTCTGCGGGTCCTCTGCCTCTTTCCTCAGCGTCCCGTTCCTGTACTTGATGAAGACGGTTCTGCGTTCCGAACGCTTGCTTTTCCTGAACGTCCAGCGTTGTTTCTGCTTATCTGTGACTCGGCAAGGAAGCTGCACGCTTCTGCCAGCACTGACAATGTAGTTTTCACCTGAGGATTGAGACATGTGACTGATATGTGACTGACAGTGACTGATATGTGACTGACAGGTGGCTGATAGATGACTGACATTGACTGATAGCGACCGACAGTGATTTGTAGGTGACTGAAGCAAAACTAACAGGACTAACAGGAATTGAAGCAGATATAACCAAGACCCACATGTGATTTAAAATGACAGTCACTGACATTTAAATGAGATGCCCCTGACACGTGACTTAGAGTGACTAATATAGTTAGTCTGTGTTCAAGTACTTAATTGCTTAAATAAAGGCCACTGACTGGCTTTAAGAGTCTGACCACTCCTTGATTTTTATTCCAAGGCCTTAATTGGCTGCAGATCAAAAGGAACCACAGATGCTACAAACCCTTCAGGGCGTGCTGTGTGGTAACCAGCCTAACGCCCAGGTGTGGCCTCACCTGAGGGTCACACCTGGCTGCAGGTGCACCCTCTCTCACCTGTCAGGACCTCCACATCGGCCACCGCCAGGTCACCGCAGCGGAACTCTCCGGAATCGCCCGGCTGGAGGTTTTGCAGTAAGAGAGACCCGTCCGTTAGGAGCCTGTACTTGTCGTCGTTAGCGCTGGTGGCCCAATGCCCTCGCTTGGTGGCCACGACCCGCCCGTCTCCGTCCGTCCAGTCCAGGGGGGCGGAGTCCCGGGGGTCATGTCCAGGGCAGATCAGGATGAGGTAATGCCCCTCGGGTACAGAAAGCCTCACTGCAGGGCAGAGAAACGCGCAGATCTTGGTGAAATATAATCTCAGCTGCATTTTACCACGATGTCTGGACAATAAATATTTTTTTTTCTTTTTTGTGGGATGTTCCCCTTTTGCATACAATGGTGTGTGCGAGTTCCTCTTCCTCCACGCTGTATTCAAATATTTTTATAATAAATACTTTCAGACACAAGTAAAAATTCCTTCAGATCACTGACAGCTGAACAAACAAACGGCTCTTTTCACCAAAATTCAGACTAAAATGTAACTTTGTTTGCATGATTTCCAATGTCAGGTGGATCAGTCGATTGAGGGATTGAAAGATGTGATGAATGGCGAGTAGTGTGAATTGAAAGTGTGAATAGTTCACGTAAAAAAAGTTGAACGCAGGGGTTTCTCATGCTATGGAAATGTCGTAATAAATAAACGGTTAACCTACCGTTTCTCTCCTCCGCTCACTCGCCACTGAAGTCTTTCCCTTGCTTTTTCAATGAAACCCAGCTGTGAGCTGCGTCTGGCTGTCAGCGCCAGCCCTGGCCATTAATGGGCATTCACCACAAATGCCCTCCTAATTCTCAACCCTCCTGACGCCACTGCCTTCACCTTAGACCCCTCGTAACTCCCGTAAGCTCAGATGAGCTCTGAAAAGATTGCGCACTCCACAGAAAAAAACAACAACAAAAAAAAACATGATGATTGGTGCAAGTCAGTGTGTGACTGGCAGCTCTGGGTAGCTGTGGCAGATATCCCACACACCCCCTCACTTCCTGTATGACTGCGACTTCCTCTTTATCTGAGAAAGATGTGACATTTTTCAGTCGCCTTGGAAAGCACACACACTGCGGTTAATCCACACTCAAACACGCACACTGCGGTTCATCCACACTGTAACACACACACACACACACACACAGTGCTTCAACCACACTCTCCCAAGAATAAAGGTAAACCTGCAGACCCCACCAGGACTGGAGATTGAGACCCCTGCCACAGGCTCAGGTTTCACACAAAGTTCTCAATGACTCTGCCCCCCCTTGACAGGGGTATTGTATTGGGTTTCTGTACTCACTGCTAATTTCTAAATAATAATAATAATAATAAACTTTATTTGTATAGCACCTTTCATACATAAAATGCAGCCCAAAGTGCTTCACAACAATAGAAAACAAAATACAGAACAAAAGCAATAGAAGAAAAATAGACATAAAAGACAATAGAACATTTACGAGACAATGTCCCTCCTTCGAGGTATATTTGCCCATGGGTGGGAGCGGCATACAGCCTCCACAGTTTGAATCACTCCGCAGTGTGACGAACCCGTCGGTCCCTAGTCAACTTTTAAGTTGAGCGCCCTACTGGCCTCTTTCTACGTTTTGATTTTCATTTGCCCATGGGTGGGAGCAGCATACAGCCTCCACAGTTTGAATCACTCCGCAGAGTGACGAACCCGTCGGTCCCTAGTCAAACTTGTAAATTGAGCGCCCTACTGGCCTCTTCTTTCACACCACTATACAGAATAAAGCCCCCCCCCCCCCCCCCCCCCCCGCCCCTTTGATTAGCCAAGCTTCTGATTGGCTATTGAACACCTACATTTATGTAGATCAGTGGTCGCCAACCCTGTTCCTGGAGATCCATACCGTACCGTTTGTTTTTCATTTCAACTCTAACCCCCCCCGCCCCCCTGCCATATTAACATGCTGCATTTGGTGATACACTGTTAGTGCGCCCCCCCTCCCCCCCCAAAAAAATGATTAATCATAAAAAAAGACAGAAAATTGCCTGTTTGTTGTTCCTCCCAAAAGTTGAAATGAAATCCATGTCCTTGATTTATGGATTTATGGTGCCAAAGAAAAGTGTTGCATTTTTCCATATTACTGCAGTTGCTACATTGGACAGGCTAACATCGATGCAGTTTTACTGCAGTTGCTACATTGGACAGGCTAACATCAATGCAGTTTTACTGCAGTTGCTACATTGGACAGGCTAACATCGATGCAGTTTTACTGCAGTTGCTACATTGGGCATCGATGCATTTTCTGCCATTCTGTGCCTGTTGTCCTGCTCAAGCTGTGCTTGTATACACCTCCTTATGGCCTGCATTGCAAATAAACTCCTGGCTGTACGTATCTCTTGTAGAGAGTGTATGCCAAATAAACACTAAAACAACCATTTTTGTTATATAATAAGGCTTGTGATATTAGTAACCCATGGAATATGAGATGCATATAAGGAAAACCAAGCACTTACCAGTAGGGGTCTTTGCAAATGACGAGAGAATAATTTGTAAAAATAAGGAAGCTGTAGTGGAATTTGCGGCTCTCATCTTTAGACCGCCTGGGGACGGAGTCTATCTCCGCGGTGCAGAAACTTCTCCTCTGAAGATCTGCAAGCCGCCACACACAGCGCCCGTTTCCTGACTGGGTGGTTTCCCAGTGCACGCCCACGATTCTCAGAGAAAGACCATACAAACGGGAAGTGCCCCCCAGCTTTACCTTCTCCTGTAGTCCGTACAAGATTGGCCCTTCAACGTATAAGATCACAAACATGCGATTAGAATGTTCTTAACTGAACATTCTACAGGCTGATGTAACAATCACCACTGGTAACTCAAAGCAATGGAGTTCCAGAACACTGACTTAGAATTTAGAAGAAAATACCATTCCAAAATACCTACAAAGGGTTAAATAAAAGATAAAAAATTTTTGTGCCATTCGAGTGTCTCACAGTCAGGGTTCAAATCCGGGCTGTGCCACTGCCAGCCGCTCTGCAGGGCATTGCCACAGTTGGTCCTTGCGCTGCCCAGGAAAGGGAGGGTATCAGACAGCTGGGTTTATAGCCTCTCATCACTCACGAGCGCCTCCTGCTGCTCATAACATGGCAGTGCGCAAGGCCTTCCCCACTCATATCAAATCAAATTCAAAATGTATTTATAAAGCACATTTAATGAAACACTTGTCAAAATACGAGTCACAGCAGACCCTGGGCCAAAAAACACCCACTAAAGCAGTGACCCCCAAACCTGTTCTGGAGATCTACCGTCCTGTAGGTTTTCATTTCAACCCTAACAAAGCACTACTCTATTCTACTAATTAGCAGCTCAACGAGATCTCTAGCTGTTGAGTGAGGTGTGCTTTGTTAGGGTTGAAGTGAAAACCTACAGGACGGTAGATCTCCAGGAACAGGATTGGCTAAAACAATAAGTACAGGAGTGCGAGTATGAAAGCCGAGTGGGATGTGATTGGTCAGTGTGGAAATCACAGTGAATTGAGTCATGCCAAACGCAAAGGGGAAAACCAGTCTTGCATGACATTGAGGAAGATGACTGACTCCGTGTGAAATGGTCCCGAGTCAACGTTTCACCAACTATTTGCGTACCATGAGCACGTTTCTTACACTGTGTAAAGAAAAAAAAAAACTGTTCCACTGGCGTTTACTCGCAAGTCAGTCAAGGACAGATATTGACTGAATACAGGGCGCTGTCTTTTGTGCAACTGAATATACAGCAAAGACTAAGACAAGATAAGCGCTCTGGTGTAAATGCACCCAGTGAATGGATTTGGGCTGACTAAAGATGACATGTTTAAAGCTTGAAGTGGCCAATCAAGCACTGTCCGGGAGTTCATGGCTTGCAGAGCCTGGGTACCCTGACTCACCCATGTCTGTTAGAATGCTAGCGATGTAGCAATGGCTAAAAACAAGGGACTGGAAGCAGGAAAAGGCCAGAGAAAGGGAGGAGAGTGGAGATGTTCTTTAATGAGACATTTTCTAGCAATGCAAGCATTTAAAAAAATTTTTTTTTTTTAGGAAGTATTCAGTAATAATACAACCCCAATTCCAAAAAAGTTGGGACAGGATGTAAAATGCACATAAAAGCAGAAAGCAGTGATTTGTAAATTCTCTTTGACATATATTTAATTTAAATCAGTACAAAGAATATCAACTTTATTGATTTTTGTAAATATACGCCTGCAACACGTTCCAAAAGTAGGGACAGGGCCAAAAAAAAAGACTGGGAAATAAAAAAAACGCCTGTTTGGAACGTTCCACAGGTACACAGGTGATGCTATCATGACTAGTTATAAAAGGATATCAAAAGACTCTTGCTATTTTATTTTCAGCGATACTATAACCTCTCTGCATTTGAATGGATCTCTATGGGATTTGGGGGGTGGGACTAGATTAAGCCGTAAATGACATGGGAATAGTATGGAACCCATGGTTGTAAGTAATCAAGGGTCTGAGGTATCAGACGAGCCTCAAACCATCACACTGCTGCCAGATATGCAGTAGATATGGATGGATCACTTGGAGGGTTGTTTCTCCTGGCTTATTTTTCCATAGAGTTCAATAGGAAAATGAGTCAGGAGAAACAACTCTTAAAGTGATCCATCCATATATATCTGGCAGCAGAGTGATGGTTTGAGGCTCATTTGATACCTCAGACACTTGATGACTTCCAGCCATGGGTTCCATACTATTCCTGTGTCATTTCTAGCTGAATCTAGTCCCACCTCCCAATTCCCATAGAGATCCATTCAAATGCAGAGAAGTTATAGTATCGCTTCTAAGAGTACATGAAAATAAAACATCAAGAGTCTTTTGATATCCTTTAATACCCAGCCATGATAGCATCACCTGTTTACCTGTGGAATGGCAAACAGGTTTTTTTTTGAGCTTCCCAGTGTTTTTTTTTTTTTTTTTGCCCCTGTCCCAACTTTTTTGGAACATGTTGCAGATGCAAATTCAGAATTAGCATATATTTACAAAAATCAATAATGTTGATAAGGTAAAACATTAAATATATTTTCTTTGTACTGTTTTCAAATAAATATATGTAAAAGAAAAAAGCAGAAAGCAGATTTGTAAATTATGTGCATTTTACATACTGTCCCAACTTTTTTGGAATTGGGGTTGTAATAAGAACAACTATTATTAGTATTCTTATTGTAAAAATATAACATTTCATCACATTTACATAGCATCTTCTATAATGTCTCTGTAAAAAAGATCACATATATAAATATGAATATGTGATTTAATTATCACAATAGAAGAAATTGCAGCCAGCACAGGGAGGTCAGTGGGAAATGTTAGACGTTGAGTTCTGAAACGGAGGCTGAAGCTTCTGCACCATCATCTCTGGAGGTCCATGGCTTCTCAGCCAAGCAGTACTCAGCCTCCTTTTCTTTCTGTAGACCTGCGCCAAAAAATGAAAGATTTTCCAAATAATACAGTCTGTTACAGCATGTATATGAATGCGCTGTCATAAATCTGTTATATCATATACATGAATGCACTGTCATAGAACCCTTATATCATATATATGAATTCACTGTCATAAACATGTTATAGCAAATATATGAATGCATTGTTATAAGCCTGTTATATCATATATCATATCATACACACATACAGACGTGTGACAAATGAATGGAAAAACCCCTACAGTGAGGGGGTCCGGTGGCTCTGTTATGCTGTGGGGGGGGGGGGGCATTTTCCTGGCATGGTTTGGGTACCCTTATAGGAAAGGGTCACTGCAAATCAATACAAAGTTATTCTGAGTGATCACGTTTATCCTATAATTAAACAGTTCTATCCTGATGGGAGTGGTCTCTTCCAGGATGACAATGGCCCCATCCACAGGGCATGCTGAATAGTTTGATGAGTATGAAAATGATGTGAATCATATGCTATGGCCTTTGCAGTCACCAGATTTCAACCCAATTGAACACCTATGGGAGATTTTGGACCGACGTGTTAGACAGCGCTCTCCACCGCCATCATCAAAACACCAAATGAGGGAATAACTTTTGGAAGAATGGTTCCATCCCTCCAGTAGAGTTCCAGAGACTAGAATCTATGCTAGACTAGAGGTAGAATCTATGCCAAGGCGCATTCTGGCTCTGTTCTGACGGCTCGTGGTGGCCCAACACCTTACTAAGACACTTTATGTTGGTTTTTCCTTTGTCACCCACCTGTATATATCACGTCACGTGGCGCTGTAATGGCGACATGTAGTCCAGCTGTCTCTTGTGTTCGTGTTTGTTAATTTGAATGTATATTGTTGTGTCTGGCTTTTGTCTTTTGTGTTTTTCATGCGCTGTTGTGTGTCTGTTGTGTGTCTGTTGTGGGACGGGGAAAGCGGGCTGGAGATTGTTCAGGGCACTCATGCTGCTCGTTTTGATATTATTGACGATTTGTATATTCGGAATAATTTTGTTTGTGTTCGTCACCATGGAGACGCATTCACAAAATATCCTCAGGAATGACTGAGGATCTGCAGCTACAAAGTTCACCATCGTTCTTCACCGGAGTTGAAGATGTCGGGACTCGGGACTGATCTAGGACTGCAGGCAATCTACGAAAGGCCACCAGGGAAAAGAAAGGAGAAGATAATGCGGGGGAGGAGTGAGGCGACGACTGGGAAGGCTGACGCAGTTCGGTGCTCCGTTTCGACAGTGTACAGAGACCGCAACACTGCGTGTATGGAGGAAAGTCGTGGAGGCGGAGTTTGTGTGTTGGACTGCTTAATAATGACACTGGACATCTCGGGACAGCGGGCGCTATTTTTAATCATGGCTGTATTCCACTTTAATTCACTTAATTAGTTTGATTAATGCAATGATTATATTGAATGTCTTTGTTTGATATGTTTGTGTGTTGTGGGTCTGCCCCACTGTCTATGTCTTTTTTGTTGTTGCTGGGGCTACAACTGAAGTTCCCAAGCAGGAAAATAAAAGTTATTCTATTCTACTCTATTCTATATAGATGCACCGTCATAAACCTGCTGTTATAGCATGTTCATGAATGCTCGGCTAAACCTGTGACTGTTTTTCAACCAATGAAGGGTAAAAATTATTCTGTACCATTGTCACCTGAGGCCAAGGGGTTCTGGGCCAAAGTGTATATGGCCTCACTTGACTTCTTGAAATCTGCAAGACAAGCCAATGTTACAATTAATAACCAGGAAACCAGCAAATTCCACTGCGCCACCATGTGGCCGGAGGACTAGTGATATCACACGTACAAAAACAGCTGCAGCGTGAAAATATGCAAAAATTCTTTCAAATAATAAATAATGAAGATGAGTCTCTGTACCGTCGTCTCCTGAAGTCTGCGGTTTCTGTGCTAAATGGTATAAAGGCTCCCCTGGGATCTGCTGATCTGTGTTAACAAATAAACAAATTCACAAATGACCCAGCAATACCGCCTGTTATGACCCAGCAGTGACTGTGGCAGTGTATGACCCAGCAGTGACTGTGGCAGTGTATGACCCAGCAGTGACTGTGGCAGTGAGCACTGGAATACGATTGGGGGGCATTCTTTTTTCTTTTTTAAATGACTCATGCACTAGAAGCAACATTACAGCAGATGGCTTTTAATCCAATATTTTTCCATTGACATTGAAGTAAATTCTGCACCAGAGTGGCACTCAACAGCCTCAGGAATACAGTCACGTGTGACTAACCTACCTCTCGAGTATCGTCCAATCAAAAAAAAATGTGCTCTATCAGAGCTGATTTACCATTGAACACTTCTCTGAAAGGGTGCCGGTGAATTCTCTGGGGTTCATACTGAGAGGTGAACTCACTACGGTCTTCTTTTGCAGCAGCTCGTTCCTCTATGGTCTCGTAGGTGTGGTTTTCCACTTCCGTGCTCCTGCTGGCTGGGAAAGAGAGGGAGCGTGACTCCTCAGTGTGACTCCTCAGTGTGAGAGTGACTCCTCAGAGCGACTCCTCAGTGTGAGAGCGACTCCTCAGTGTGAGAGCGACTCCTCAGTGTGAGAGCAACTCCTCAGTGTGAGAGCGACTCCTCAGAGCGACTCCTCAGTGTGAGAGCGACTCCTCAGAGCGACTCCTCAGTGTGAGAGCAACTCCTCAGAGCGACTCCTCAGTGTGAGAGCAACTCCTCAGAGCGACTCCTCAGTGTGAGAGACTCCTGTGAGAGACTCCTCAGAGCGACTCCTCAGAGCGACTCCTCAGAGCGACTCCTCAGAGCGACTCCTCAGAGCGACTCCTCAGTGTGAGAGAGACTCCTCAGAGCAACTCCTCAGTGTGAGAGCGACTCCTCAGTGTGAGAGCGACTCCTCAGAGCGACTCCTCAGTGTGAGAGACTCCTCAGAGCGACTCCTCAGAGCGACTCCTCAGAGCGACTCCTCAGAGCGACTCCTCAGAGCGACTCCTCAGTATGAGAGAGACTCCTCAGAGCGACTCCTCAGTGTGAGAGAGACTCCTCAGAGCGACTCCTCAGTGTGAGAGAGACTCCTCAGAGCGACTCCTCAGTGTGAGAGAGACTCCTCAGAGCGACTCCTCAGAGCGACTCCTCAGTGTGAGAGCGACTCCTCAGTGTGAGAGCGACTCCTCAGTGTGAGAGCGACTCCTCAGAGCGACTCCTCAGTGTGAGAGAGACTCCTCAGAGCGACTCCTCAGAGCGACTCCTCAGAGCGACTCCTCAGAGCGACTCCTCAGAGCGACTCCTCAGAGCGACTCCTCAGTGTGAGAGAGACTCCTCAGTGCGACTCCTCAGTGTGAGAGAGACTCCTCAGAGCGACTCCTCAGAGCGACTCCTCAGAGCGACTCCTCAGAGCGACTCCTCAGTGTGAGAGCGACTCCTCAGAGCGACTCCTCAGTGTGAGAGAGACTCCTCAGAGCGACTCCTCAGAGCGACTCCTCAGTGTGAGAGCGACTCCTCAGAGCGACTCCTCAGAGTGTAACAGGCCCGAGAGCCCCGCCCCGCCCCACCCCCCCCCTCCCCACTCCTCCCAGCTTACCTCTATGCATGGTACGCCACTTCCACAAGGCGACGAGCAGCACGGCGATCAAGCATATCGCAACCACGGTGACAGCCACTTTATCATAAACAGAACAGACATCACAGGAAGGCTGTACTTCAGGTCAGTTCGCACGTCAAAACACTCACTGACATCACAGGGGCACAATTAACATTATTAATTATGAGGCTAATCCACAGAATAAATATTAACATTTCTTCCAACAAACTTCACTTTACCGAAAAGGGTTAAAGGGATGGTTCGGAATTTTGGACATAATGTCTCAATTACGACTTACCCATGACGTAGTTGATTTATGGAAACCATTTTCAGCTAATTCCATGCTGTCCTTTTGGACATACACACGTTGCTAATGCTAGCACAACTCTATGGTAACCGGTAGCATCCACTACCAAACACACTTAAACACTCCACAGTGCACCCAAAGCAAATAAAATATGACGACAGTCTATCGGGGTTATTTTGAGTGTTTATACCATCATTTTTGACATTTTAAGTCAAACTATCGTTGAATCCTTTACTTTGTGCTGACCTATATTCTCTGTGGAAGTACGGTGGCGGAGCGAACATGGCCATTGCAACTTGTTGCTCTTCTTTGTTGTTGTAGTCGACCAGTGCTGGCACTACATGCATAGGTAACGTAAAGTATCGCTCCGCCGCCATACTTCTCCGTATATTCTAATTCCACAGAGAATATAGGTCAGCACAAAGTAAAGGATTCAACGATAGTTTGACTTCAAAATTTATGGTATAAACACTCAAATTAACCCTGATAGACTGTCGTAATATTTTATTTGCTTTGGGTGCACTGTGGAGTGTTTAAGTGCGTTTGGTAGTGGATGCTACTGGTAACCATAGAGTTGCGCTAGCATTAGCAACGTGTGTATGTCCAAAAGAAGGACAGTATGGAATTAGCTGAAAATGGTTTCCATTACATTACATTACATTAGCAGACATTGGCATTTAGCAGACGCTCTTATCCAGAGCGACTTACACAACATTTTATCTTTTTTTTTTACATATTATCCATTTATACAACTGGATATATACTGAAGCAATTCAGGTTTAGTACCTTGCTCAAGGGTACAACGACAGTGTCCTACCTGGGAATCGAACCTGCAACCTTTTGGTTACAAGGCCAGTTCCTTAACCATTATACTACACTTTCCATCAATCAACTACATCAAGGGTAAGTCGTAATTGAGACATTATGTCCAAAATTCTGAACCATTCCTTTAAGACAGAGGGTTCTGGAATAAAAAGGTCAGTTTAAACATGCACCTGATATTCTGTCCTTTGTCCAGTTTCGTCCCATGCTTCCAATCTCTGTTGTGGTTGATGCTGTAGTCGGCCTCACTGAGATATCAGTCCCTCCAGGATTTTGTGATGTCGCGATAGTAACTATTAACGCAAAATTAATGATTTAATATTTACTATTATCAGCCGACCGAAACTCTGTGTCTGTTCTTGTACTCCTTGACCTAAGTGCAGCTTTTGATACAATAGATCAGTGCTAGGTCCAGTACTCTTTTCATTATATATGCTACCCCTTGGTGAAATTATTCAGGCACATGGGGTAGATTTTCACTGCTATGCGGACGATACGCAGATATACATTTCCATGAAACCTGGCGAGGCACTACCACTTTCTCGATTAGAGGCTTGTATTGCAGATATTAAAGCTTGGATGCTTTCTAATTTCCTGCTCCTAAACTCAGAAAAGACTGAAATGCTGGTTTTAGGTCCAAAAAAACAAAGGGAGAAATTGTGTACATCTACTTTAAATTTTGATGGTTGTTTAGTTGTTCCAAATTCAGCTGTGAAAGACCTAGGTGTTACTATAGACCCAGATCTAACCTTTAGCGCGCACATAAAAAACATATCTAGAGTAGCTTTCTTTCAGTTAAGGAACATAACTAAAATAAGGCACTTCCTATCAGAAGGAGACGCAGAGAAATTGATCCATGCTTTTGTTACGTCTAGGTTAGATTACTGTAATGCCCTGCTATCTGGCTGCCCTAAGTCCTTGTTAAATAATCTCCAGCTTGTGCAGAATGCAGCCGCTCACATTTTGACTAGAACTAAGAAGTATGAGCATATTACCCCAGTGCAAGCATTGCTTCATTGGCTACCAATTAAGTTTAGGATAGACTTTAAGGTTTTGCTTCTGACCTTTAAAGCTTTAAATGGACTTGCGCCAGTGTATATATGTAATCTGCTTTTACCATTTAAGCCGAAAAGATCACTTTGTTCCCAAGACGCAGGCTACTTAGTAGTCCCTAGAATATCTAAACTTGACGGGTGGTAGAGCTTTCTCCTAGAGCGCCACTACTGTGGAACACCCTACCAAATAATGTGGTAATGTGGGGTGGCATCCTTTCCTTACTGTCACCTGTCAACAGCTGTGACCCCATCTTCCTGGGCTGGCTCTTGATAGGTGGGTAGGATTGTTTTCCCTCCCATGACTGGATGGGTTCTCAAATGCTGTCTTCATAGCTATGCAGCTATAGACTACTCCTAGCGGGGGCACTTGTCCAACCCCCTCCCCCAGTTGGTGCTCCTGCTGCTGTATTACACTTTCCCTCACTGTTTTCTCTCTCTCTTTCTACATTCTGCCAGCGGGGCTTATGCCCTGCATCTTGAGAGTTTCTGTCAACTGGACTTCCTCACCGCTGCTGTCCGGCTTCCTCTCCGTCGCCGCTTGCCCCTCCCCTCCTCACACCGCTGCCCGCTGCACCCGCCGCCATCGGCGCCCGGTTCCCCACCATCATCGCCGCCACATCTGGACTGTCATCTATCTGCTGCAAATTCTATTATCATGGACATTGGCTGTTTTGACCATGCTGGTCATTAAGCCCTAGACCCTGAGCTGACCAGAGGAGGATGGGTTCCCCCCCTTGAGTCTGGTTCCTCCCAAGGTTTCTTCCTAGTTACACCAGGGAGCTTTTCCTTGCCACTGTTGCCTTTGGCTTGCTCTTGTGGGGGTTTAGGCTGGGTCTTTTCTGTGAAGCGCATTGTGACAACTAGTTGTGAAATGCGCTAGATAAATAAATATTGATTTGATTTGAAATCAACGAAACACCGCGAAAGTTGCGAGGGCTTGCATTAAATGGATTAAATGAGGTCATTTGAAAAGAGGAATAAAAAGGTGAGTTTAAACATGTACCTGCTATTCTGTCCTTTGTCATGCTTCCATTCTCTGTTGTGGTTGATGCTGTAGTCGTCCTCACTAAGGTGCAGAGATGTACAGTATGTACACTTTGTATCAGTGAGAGCAGAGATTCCCAGAGAACAGTTGCGGTGATGGGGCCGCCATTCAGCGACTCTCCACCAGGGGGCAGCACAGAGCAGAGCAGCCCACATCTGGCAGCAAACTAAACACTTAAAGGATAAGTTCGCTATTTTGGACCTTGGACCCTATTTGCGGTCTGTCTTCCATGAACCTGACACATTGAGTCCATATTTTCGCTGATCGGGTCCAGTATTGAGCTAGCTACAGATTTCCTGTAGGCTCTCACTGGGCTACAATAGAAGTCAACGGGGCAATTAGAAATGTTATGGAAAAATAACGATAAATGTGCTTTTATAGCTCAGTGTGTATTCTTACGGTCTCAGTATGCTCTCCTGTGAAATGTAGGTTATCGCAAACGCAAACCGAACGTTGAAACAACAGTTCCATTTGAAACAGAACTATTTCTCCGACCGCACTACCTCGCACTGTAAACTTCCGCAGTCTAGCTACGTTGTAGAGAGGCCGCTTGAAAAGCAGTTGATCACAAATCCTGACCTCCCGTTGGAGTTTACTAGCTAGTAGCCTACAGCAGAACTATTTGTAACGCAGTGTTTGTAATCATCATTTGTAACAATTTACATTACCTGCGCAACTTCAGCCTCTCTCTCTTCTCTTGCTCTCTTATCATCCATCTCTTGTAGTTCCGTGTCCGTGTATTCTGGCTCAAATCTGTAGCCAGTAATGTCAAAGTCAAAATCGAATTCTTCGTCTTCGTAATCATTATAGTCATCCATCATCCAAGTTTTTTTGCGGAAATTGTAGCCTACGTTGCTGCAGGTAAACAAACGCAGACTGCTCACATAGATAGTTTCGTAAACGGCCGGCACACCTTCCCGCTCCCCCACCCCCGACACATAGTACTCCGCGGGAGCAGCGAAAACAAGCAACAGAGAAATGCTTACTTCCAAGCCATGCCAAGCACGTAAAAATGTTCGGATTGAGATACATTTCACAGGAGAGCATACTGAGACCGGTAACAATACACCCTGAGCTTCCCGTCTCATTTATTGTACATGAAAGCACATTTATCGTTGTTTTTCCATAACATTTATAATTGCCCCGTTGACTTCTATTGTAGCCCAGTGAGAGCCTACAGGAAATCTGTAGCGAGCTCAATACTGGACCGATCAGCGAAAATATGGACTCAATGTGTCAGGTTCATGGAAGACAGACCGCAAATAGGGTCCAAGGTCCAAAATAGCGAACTTATCCTTTAACATAAAAATGACAGATGTATATGTGGGTGGGGGAAAAAAAAAAGATAAAGGTTAACCTTGTCTTGGTGTTGAGCTGCGGTTCTCTTCGCTGTTGTCATCGCCATCTTTACTACAGTCATCATCTTCTTCACCACCTTCAGAACCTTTACCACCTTTACCACCTTTGTCACCTTTGCCACCTTTGCCACCTTTACCACCTTTACCACCTTTACCACCTTCACCATGCTTCTCATGCTCTTTCTTGTTTTTTTTCTTTTTGCCTTTTCCATTATTTTTTTTTCCATCAGATTTTTTCTTTCCTTGACATTCATCTTTGTCTCCGTGCCCCTTGGCGTCACTTGTGTCCCTGCGATCTATCTCGGTCTCTGAAACGCAGAGTGGGAGAAGTCAGAGGAGGTTTAAAATGGCGCAGAGCTCCGTTCTGAAGATCTCTCTGAGAGCAGTGCGGCCAAATACACCACAGACGGTCTTACTGCGCGTAAGAGCGTGTGAATGATCAGTACAGATAACTGCAGAGGCTACACACACCAGGGCCAATACGGAGTTTAGGACCTCATAAACGAGCTGAAGAATGATAATCAAACGAGAACATAATGTCAGAGGCTTATAAAAGTTAACAAGCTTTTAAGCATGAAAGTCTGCAATAATTAAAATAGACCTGTTTACCTTCTGCATTTCCTGTCCTGGTATCCTTACTTCCTGTCTTATCTGGAATCACATCTTCTTCTTGCACTTGTAAGAGAGGGTCATAGAGTGAGAGAGAGAGAGAAAGAGAGAGAGAGGAGGGGACTTGGCCTTGTCTGCTTCTATTGAAACTGTTTGCTTACAGGCAAGTCATATATTCTGTACTATGAAGATGCACTAAGAAATGTTTGCATTACATTGCCAATGTAGAGTCACATAATAATTATGATTAACACTGCATTATTCCTCACCTGTACCGTAAAACATATTCATAAAACCATATCCTGCATATGCAACTAATGAACGACTTGTGTCTTGATTGGTAAAAAATAAATAGACAGAAAAATAACGCACATTTTGTTACTTGTTCATTAGCATTTCTGTCTGGGGTCCAGTCGACATCTACCCTGTATGCAAACACTCCAAAAGTGCCTGCTACATTTAAACTTTATTGTTCAAGGTATTTTACGTTTCTCAATGCGCATATACGTATATTTTTATATTTTTATATTATATGCTGCTCCTTCCTCTAACGTAAAATAAAGGATGTAAATGTTGTAACTGTATTACCATCATCTGCACAACAGGAAGAGGAAAAGAAAAATCAAAAGTGGAAAGGGGAAGTGGAGGCTGCAGGCTACTTAAACACTCAAAAAAGCCAAACATCTTGCATTTGAGCCATCATTATTAGCTCAAGGCTGCAGTAACCAAAGTGTCACTAAATTGTTAATTAATTGTGCTAAGAAGTGATATATGCAGAAAGGTGAGAAAGAATGCAGGACATATTTTGAAAATACATCTAATTGTCCAGCATATTAGCAAGTGCACATTAGACATAGATTACAGAACATGCTGCACCAGCTATGCAATACATTACACAACATTGACATGAACGTGTCCACATTAAAGCAATAATAATATATGATACTGAAACACAAAGCAGTTGTTTCTGAATAAATCAGGGGATAAAGAGGACAGAGAGAATGAGAAAGCTATAAAACTCTGAGGGTATTTAATGTTCACCTGTTTGTGGCGTTGCTGTGACTCCCACCTCTCCAGATTCAGATCCCGATCCAAACTCCTCACCAGGATTTCCCTCTACTTCTCCTGAGACACAACAAACACCAAAAATACGCCCAATCAAAACGCAGTCTGTTTAAAAAAAAGTATGTGTGTTAATTTATTTGGTTTTCAAGAGATTTAAAAATATTAAAAGTGGCAAAGTATGGTTTAAGATTGTTGGTCTCCTGAACTGTAATCATTAGATGAACGCAATAATAGTGTTTTTACTCGTAGCGTTTTAATTAGTCTGGTTTGTATAATGCTTCACATTTCTACAAATGGCAAATCACAGTATAGGACTGAACTTGTGCTTTAAATTAATATGATTTGACTGCAGTGAAATTTTGAAATGCAAAAGTGCTGCATAAATTAATATAGCTAATGTATACTGGACCACTTATGTCTCGATACATCATAATATACAGCCTATTATAATTGTGGAATTGAGTTTGGATTCAGATCAGTGATCAGTGCCAATTGAATTTCTTGGAAGGTCTTCTCGTTTGTGGCAAGATTTTGCCTCTGAAGCTGCTTGAGTTACTTGAAGTAGGTTTATATATTTTTTTGTTTGGAACCACGGACCCCCAGAAAGCCCTGATACTCACTGTAAAGCCAACAGGTCCGTCAGAAACTTCGATACGTATCCAAAATATAGTACCGCATATCACACAAAACTGGCTAATCGGAAAGATGCACTAAAAAAATATTTTTAAGAATACCATAAAGGGAAGTAGGCTAGCACTAAACCACAGCACAGCGTGTGATTATATCCAATCTAATCTTTGAGAAAATAACCGAAAAATCTGCTGAAAAACGGTTGCTTCGTTTGCAGTAGCCTATAACACAGCTAAAACGAACCCATCTTTGATAATGACACTGACAGTGCGATATAGCCTACCTCCGGAGAGTCCGAGAGAGCAAACAACGTGAATGCATACAGGCTGCCACAGTAAAAATTAAGGGGGTATTGAGAATATTTAAATAAAAAACAAATCAACGACGATAACCTTCATCTTGCACTTCTGATCATTCATGCAGTAGCAACAATCATCATTTATTTCTCAAACGGCATCATTGTTATTTTTATAACTATTAAAGTATAGGCTCGTAACTTTACGTACATGGGCCTACATATACAGTACATGATGTGCACATAGTGAAAATTACAATTCAAAAACCACGACTAAACTTCAATAATAATAATAATAATTAGAAGGACGACTTACAAGACGCAAAACATGCTTACCGATGTGGGCAGACGGAAGGGTCCCGCAGAAGCAGCAGACACAGGGTGATAACAGCTGTCATGATGCCGCCCAGTGTCCGCAGCAGATCGAACACTTCAGTTTACGTGAGATTTCGCTCAATTTATAGAGCGAAGGAGGCACAACGTGTAGTGTTGGCACACAACGTGTAGTGTTGGCACACAACGCGTAGTGTTGGCGCGCATGCGCGTGCGTAATTTACACACGTTTGTAAAGCGACGACAGCAGGAGAAAGTTGAACAAATTAAACACAATACGTGTGCACATTTGGCAAACCGAAAGACAGAGAAAAAAACACTTCAAAATGCATTACTGAATCTTACCCTGAGCAACTGTATAGTCTAACCCGTCCCCCGGGACCACTGCGTACGGCGGTTTTTCGTTCCAACCACAATTGCAACCCCAGAATTTTAACAAGCAGTTGATTTTTCTTAATTGGGTGCGTTTGCATGTTTCATGATGGACCTGCAGCTTTTTATTTTCTGCCTAAACCTCTCTCTCTCACTCACACTGTCACACACGATCCTCAAATGTAAAAACTTTATCTTTTTAATCTCCATGAAGATAATCTGTGCTAACTGGAAATTTTTGGACACAGAAGTTCTGTAATATTCGGAATTTGAGTAACACATGAGCTATCCATCTGGTTAGGTTTTGGAATCTGTGGCAGTACTGCATGAAGGAATGATGCAAATGTTTAATATCTGTGTTAGCACACAATTTATGCATGGGCTGTGCCTGAATCAACGCCCTTCCATACTATCTGGTATGCTAGTTTAGTACACTGGATGAGAAAGTTGTTAAGTATGCGAAATGTTCTCTAAATGTTACCCGAATTATACACTTATTTCCAGGTTTTCGCTGATAATAGTATGGAGGATATTTTTTGCGCATTATGTCACTAATGTCACTAAACAGTATGCAGCAAGCAGTATACAGTATGCTAATAGATAGTACACAGGACGCAGTAGATAGGGCTCTGATCCAGACACAGCCATGGTCTCTGTGGTAAGTCTGGGGCAGTTTCTGTGCAGAACAGCAGATGGTGCTGGAGGAAGCCAGTAATTTGCTTACTTCTTCTTTCAGTTTTGTCTTTACATTACAGTACATTAGCCTCCATTACTGGCATTTAGGAGACGGTCTTATTTAGTGGATATTTAGTGAAGCAATGTTAGGATAAGTAGTACCCTTGCTCAAGGATACAGCGGCCCAATCATCCCAGGGACACTGCAACCTTGGGGTTATCAGCCCAGTTCCCTACGCATTATACTACACCAAGGACGGGTAAGGAGGGTCAAATCCGTTTCTGGATTGCAGACCAACTTCTGCTCTTTAATTAGCCCAATTATTTACATAATGAGATGACTCACTTATGCACGTTTACAGGGGTCTGTGAATGTACCATTATCAAAAGGAAGTGCCCACGTTTATGTGCGGTTGTGTTTCAGATTCCTGTAGCCTACTGTAGGGCCGTGGCGTTTGCCTGTTTTGTGGTGATTAATGTATGCCATTAATTGGCAAAAGCAGGGGTGGGGAATCTTATCCGCAAAGGGCCGGTGCAGGTTTATGAAATATGATACTTTATAAATACGTTAAAGCAAAGGGTATGAATACTTATGTAAATGAGAAATTTTATTTTTTTATTTTTAATAAATTTGCAAAACTCTCAAAAAAACTTTTTTCACATTGTCATTATGGGGTGTTGTGTGTAGAATTTTGAGGGGAAAAGTGAACATGGGACATTTATTCTTCATGAGGTTTCTGACGTAATGTGGCTGAAGAGGGCAAATAGTCGCTCTCAACACGAAAATCACCTAATCAAGAAAAGTTAACAGCTTGTTAAAATTCTGGGATTTCAATTGCGGTTGGAACAAAACCAGGGCCGCGTCCGAATCAGCAATCTTCCACACTGTTGAGTAGCCTTGGTGAGTAGATAGGGCGAGAAAGTCGTAGAGTACGCGAAAATTTTTCAAATTGCAGTATCCTTCAAACACCCGGATGACACACTTACTTCCGGGGTTTCGCTGAGTACATTCGGGAGCACTTTTCAAGAAGTACACGAACATTTTGTTCACATAAATATGACGTGAAGCTTTGTGGAAAAAAAATGAGGCGCAGCTTCGCTGACGTTTTCCTTCAAATACAACAAAAACAACACGTTACATGGCAGCGCAAGAGTGCAAGAGTGGGGCACAGGGTTGCCAGATCTTGTATGACTTTCCAGCCAAATGGCGACTCAAAACTAGCCCAAATTATACGCTATTTTTAACCGAAACCGACGTATTTTAAATAGAAATCATCATGTTTTTACTTTTTAAAATAAGTGCATGCTTTGCGACTTTTCATTTTTACCTGTGACTGCACTTTGAAAGTATCCCAATTTAGCTGTAAAACCGCGGACATGGCAACACTGGTGGGACGTCTTATGACCTGCTTATGACACTTCCACAGTGCGGTTGGAAAATAGTATGGCGGATATTTTTCGCGGACTGCTAAACAGTGCACATTAAACAGCACACTTCTGCCAGTGCACTGTACGCAGGAGACACAATGGTCACTCGGTAACTGCACTGCCCTCTCATGGTAAAAACTTGTTACTGCGGAGAGGAGCTGGCTCACAAAGCTTCAGTCTATACGTTCAGCGGGAGAAGCCAGATATTACACATTCTAAGTCGGTGTCCAGAACTCCACTGCAATCAATTAACAGTCTGGTTACACGAGAATTAGAATGGTCAGCAAAGAACATTCTAATGCACATATTTGTGATATTACACCTTCTAAGTCAGTGTTCTAGAACTCCACTGCTATCAATTAACATTCTAATCACATAGTTGTGACATTACACCTTGAAAGGTTTAAACACAATAAAAACACCCAGGTTGTAAACTGTTCCATCCTTTATTAAACATAGCTTGCAAGAGATAAATATTACAAAGTTATTTCCTCCAAAATTAGCTTATTTTTTCAGTCAATGCATAATCGTTATTAATCAACTGGCAGTATTCAAACAGCATTAATGTTTTTTTCTTTTCATTTTTGTTTTTTTAGACAGTTAAATATCAAGGATGTGCAAAAGGTTTGGATTAATGTTCAAAATAAAAAGTAAAACGTTATAAAAGCGCTGATTTTTTTTGTTGTTGCTGAAAATCAAATTAGATTTATTATTATCTAACCCCATTACCTGACCCCTGTTCCATAGATATACATTTAACCGCTTAAAATATCCGTATCGAGGAAGAATTAGAGTATCACACTAAGTGTTATGGCAAGTGCAGAGAATTCACAGACAGCAAACAGTTCAGTTCAAATTGATCGCTGAAATGACGACAATCTTCCGTTTATCCTCGGTGCTGAAGCAAATAACTAGACAAATATAAGACCAGGACGTCAAATAAATCCGTCGTCGATAAACATGACTGAACAAGTTCATCTGAGTGACATTATTGCGTGAAACAATTGTATTGTTTAACTGCGTGAAACACGCTGTTGAACCGACGTTACCTGGTTCTTTAGTTTATTAGACGGCTCTCTCACGTTTGCATACACCTTATAATACGTTAAAACTACTTGGTCACCAATAAGAAATTATTCCGGAGCAGATGACGTCACTACGTGCCAAAACGTCGAATTGTATCAACCCTCACGAGCTATTAACATGAATGGGGCTAAACCGTGCGCTGTCAGCTGCCATTAATGGAGAAGGTATACACAGAACGTGGCGACTCAAATTTTGTCAAAGGAAATACATTTTTTAATGGAAATAAATTGTCAATTTTTGTCATGGTATCAAGACGCTATATATTGTAGGCTACTTCTATAGCGAATTTCCCCCAGCACAGTTAACGTCAATATTCTTTAAACATGTCCGACCTGTTTTCACAAGTGAAAGTTATTTATCTTATTTTTTTTAGTAGCCTATGTTTAGCCTACTTATTCAAAAATCCAACAGCCTACCCTTAACGTACGTGGACGACATGTTTCCCTGACAGGAAAAGACAAATAATTTCTGGTCCAAACTGCAGGGAAAAAACTTTAATGACGTCTATAGTCCTTTGATTTCCTTTCTCACCGCGGCCACAATCATCACAACTGCGCAGGCGAAAGGAGCAAAACGAACCGTGTTTTACCTTCACTATAATCGACACAAAATAAAGCAAAAAAAAAAAAAAGGTACTGTTCACGCATATTTACCTATGAAATGTTTCAAACCTATCAGGATACGGATCAGATTCTCTACTAACACTACGAACTACAAAAATATACAGTAAGGGCGAAAAATGCGTTTATAGCTAATAAAAACCAAAACAAAGAGAGAATTATAATCCCGTACATTTTGCACATTTCTTACAAGTTAATACACAGTGATCACAAAACGAAATGACGCGCTTCACAATATTCATGGCTTTTTGTTTGATTTTCTACACAATATACAACCATCTTATTTTATTTTTTTTCTTAAATCCAAGGGAAAAAAAGCTTATGTACAATAAGTCATTATTACTTCTGACCTAGCAAATAGCATGTCATTTGATTTCATAGTTCATACAATTTTTGTTTTTAATCTTATTTTTCTTTATTACAAATAAAAAACAAAAACAAAATGTTGAACTTAATCGAGAAGCCAGCGAAAGAAGTTTTTAAAAAAATATTTAAAACCTTAAAAAAATTGACATTTAAAAACCTTTTTTCCCATACGTTTTGATTTTTTGTGTGTAGTTGATATTAAATCTAATGTACACGGATGCATCTAGCATAGTTGATAAGAGAGCGAGATGGAGAGAAAGATGTTTTCAATATACAAGTCAGTCTTTGCACTGATGACACAGAAACAAGACAATTCAACATCTAGAGAGCATTAGATCTCCTCCCCGTGCCAAGATTCGAAAGGAATAGCCTATAGCTAATTGTGTCCGAAGAAAATTGTATTGCATTCCACTTCAACCAACCGTAAACAGGGGACCGAGTCACGTTCAAATATATAAAAGAATCTCGCGAGAGTGTAAACTTCCCTACTTCTTTAAATATTGCACCTGCGGATAGAATCTGCCCACAAGTAGGATTTACTTTCCTGACGACCTGAAAGTTGTTTATCAAGTTCTGAGATACCGCTTGCCTGGACAGTCCAACTTTTGTGGTGGGAACTGGTTAGCTTCACAGGGGCCAGGGATCGGGGGACTGAGATAGGGCTAGATTGTAACATAGCCTACAGACTTTGACCCTGTCCAGAGGAATTATGTAATTATTTAAATAAAATGTACTGGTGACGGTAGGGCTACATGCGGTTACACGGTCTTCCATAAATTAAATAAAAAATCACCTTCTCCCGTATTTCAACACATTAGGCTAGATCGCGGGGGTGGGACCGAAAAAAAAACTTTATTGGCTCATCCGCTAACTGGGACTTGGGCGTTGACGGTTGGGAACCCCTGCAGTAAAGGGTGGAGCCACTAAGTGCTGCATGTCATTATTGACAGTATTACACCCCCCCCCCCCCACCCCCCCCACCCAAAACAAATTTTTTTTTTGCAGCCACTCTTATTGGCTGCTGCTATCCAGGGATCCGCCCATCACAAGCATTGACAGTCATGCTCAGTTCAACCCAGCCTAAGCCCAGCCCACCTTGGATGAGGAGGTGCGACGTGCAGTGATAAAAGTAAACTACACGAAACAGGGCAGGTAATACCGCAAAACAAGGGGACCAATTTATTGCCATGTGACCACAGGCCTCCTCAGTCATCTTTTGATCATGAGCTAACACAACCCCCACCATCCTTGTGGACTGTACCGACCTACATTTGAACCAAATGAGTTCCAGGAACAAGGCGAACAAGGAACGAAGATTATAAAACTAATCGAGCCTCCACCCGATGGCTTTGGGTGTTTTTTTTGTGAGACAGTCAGTCCAGCCTCAAAGTCCTGGGTGATCCAGTGACTGGTCTATCCAGTTTTATGTAATACTGCTCTGTTTTTGAATACTGTGTTTATTTGTTTGACCCACCATCGAACACCAGGCCACAAAAGCTGTGGTATTTCAAGTCTTTTGCCTCCAGAGTCCAGGCTTACTGAACCAAGCATAGACCGTTGTGGGTCTGACCAATATCCAGCCTCTAGGGGGCGCTGTATCTAACGGTACTTTTATTATAATTTTTTTTTAATTGAAATTTCAGGGGATGACCATCGCAATGCTGAAGTCGAGAGAAAATGTTTAAAACTAATTCTTCCCCCGCGGCAGGCCAGTTCCATTAGCTCTCATTCACTCTCCATCTGGTTTAATTGATGTTTGGATTGATCAGAGATCAAAATAATCTGGGGGGGGGATGGGGAGTGAAAATCATAATTTAGAAAAATTTGCAAAAGGAGAAACCCTGATTCAATCTGCAAACTCTCTCGCAGACAACAGGATAGTATCCCATCTCAGAAACCTGCGAATTGTAACGATTCTCTTTTTTTTTTTTCTACTCTTTATAACAAAGTGCCCTGGAGGTCTCTCCTGTGTGTATAGGCTACAGGATGATTGACCCATGACTTGCTATTATAGATAAATCCATCTCATTTTATATTTTCATCTATATATAATTAATATAGATATTTGATATTTTTATTGATTTACTTTTTTGTCAGTTTTAACATTATCGTCTCCCGGGAAAGTACCTCTCAGGTACACAACGGTTTCCACGGGAGACGCCGCCGGAAATAAAATGAAAAAGAAGAAGAACAAAAAAAAAAAACAACGTCGAGAGCGCAGCTTGAAGCCGAAAACCATCCCGACATTAACCAGCTATCTCTCTCTTTCTCTGCCCTCATTCGAGTCTTCTCCAGTCAGTCGAAACACGCGAAAGACAGCATAAACGAAAAACAAGCCCGGAGACTGAAACAGACCCCATAAGTTACTCGGGAAAAATGGGGCCTCGATGCAAAAAAAAACAAACACCGCTTTCCATTTAATCACGCCGTGCCAGGCACGAAACCATCCGAACGCTTATAACTAAAAATTAACAGGAAGTGACGAGTACCTTCCCCCCTCCTCTCTCAGCCTGTTGTCACGCGAACAGACCACAGCCGTGGCGGTACAGCAAAGCCCTATTTGCCTTTAGCACCTGTGGCGTTGCCTGCACGTGACGTGTTCCTTTTTTACGCGGGTTTATGTCGCCATGTCCTCGGTCAAAAGTTATTTCATCAACGGACCGTATTCCGCAGGACTGCTGAGTTTCTGCGTGTTCCTTAAAGTGGACCAATGTGCCAATCTTCATTGGCCGTGTCTTCACTGTTCCGCGGAGTTCCGGTAAAGTGGGCCAAGACGACACGCGTTTTTCTGTGGGGAAGGCCCTCTTGTCTGGGCGCCGGAGGAAGGGGTTGTTTCGGTGGAATTCTCCGGAGTTCCCCTGGGCCTTGGAGACGCAGAGGGATCCGAAAAGCCTCTCTGTGGCACAGTGCAGTTCCATCAGCTCCGACAGCCGCAGGGCGTTTCAACAACACGCAGCAACAAGCTGGCAAATTCGCTTTTTTTCCTTTGAACTTTTTTTTAAATTTTTTTTTTAGGTTTTTCTGTTTGTTTCCTTTTTTTATTTTTTATTTTTTTTAAATGGTCGCTTTTATAATCCAGCCAGGAATACTCCTGTTGACTGAGAAAGGGGGAGAGAGAGGGTGTGGGTGGTGGGGGAAAGGACTGGAGAGAACATTAAATATAGCAAAAAAAAGTTTCGGGACACTTTAGAGCCCCCCCCATCTCAAAAAAATAAATAAGTAAAATAAAAGATAAAAATGCTCTAATTAGCATAATAATAAACATAATAAGAATGGCAAAAGAAGCAATAGTGATAATAATAACAATAAAGCCAATATGTAATATGAATAGTAATAATAATAACACTAATAACAGTAATACTAATAATAATTAGATGATCTTGCTATAGTAAGAAAGCAACTCCACCGGCAGCCTGTTATACTTGCTGACTGTGTTCTGATGGGCTAAGCAGGTTCTGCAGACACACTAATCAGGCCCGGCAGCGTGCGTCACGGGCGGGGTCATGGGCGGGGTGTTGCTATGAGCAATAGAGGGGAGGGGGCGGGGTTAGGGGTGGGTGGGCGTTGTCTTGTGGAAGGAGGGTGGGGTTTATTTCTGTCCAGTAATGGACTGCGATATGGAGCGGGGCGGGATCATGTCCAGCAGGTACTCCCGCTGCCTGTCCGCCAGGCTGGAGGTCTTGTGCCCGCCCACTCCACCTGGGCTCAGGTAGGCTATGTTGAGCCCTGTGAGAGAGAGAGAGAGAGAGAGAGAGAGAGATGGAGAAAGAGAGGGAGAGCAAGGGACAGAGCAAGAGGGAGGGGAGGGAGGGAGAAAGAGAGAGGGAGGGAGAGAGAGAGGGAGGGAGAGAGAGGGGGAGAGAGAGACAGAGGGAAGGAGAGAGAGAGAGAGAGAGATTATAGCTCTTATTGTTGTTTTCAGTTTTGTTATGTCTCCATGTTGAATAGTACAGTCACTGTTAGCCTGATGCTAAACATCATACTTTACACGCTCTGTGTGTGTTTGGACATACTTGCTGGTTGCCCTGTCAATAAAGCATCATTGGGTTGAAGAGTGAGAGAAAGAGAGAGGGACAGGGGAAGAGTGAGAGAAAGAGAGAGGGAGAGGGGAAGAGTGAGAGAAAGAGAGAGGGACAGGGGAAGAGTGAGAGAAAGAGAGAGGGACAGGGGAAGAGTGAGAGAAAGAGAGAGGGACAGGGGAAGAGTGAGAGAAAGAGGGAGGGACAGGGGAAGAGAGGAGAGTGGAGAAAGAAAGAGATGGTAGTAAGGTTGAGATGGTCTACCCTCCTGAGGCTGTTGAGAGTGGGGGAGTGTATGGGTGCGGTTGCCGGGGGAGACGCTCACCGGGGATGTTGTAGAGCTGACGGCGGCCCTCGTGCTGCGACCGGCTGGCCCCGCCTCCTCCGCCACTGGCCCCGCCCCCTCCGCAGCGCTGCTGCTGTTTGCCCGCGAGGCCCATCAGCCCGCTGGCCACGGACAGCTGGGACGCCTGGGCGAAATTAGAGAGCACGCCCCGCGCCGAGCTGGACACGCCCCGCTGTAGAGACGCCTGGGGCTGAGGGGCCTGAGGGGGTCAAATATACTTTAAACACAATAATAACCACAACACAATAATAACCACAGCACAATAATAACCACAGCACAATAATAACCACAACACAATAATAACCACAACACAATAATAACCACAACACAATAATAACCACAGCCTCAATACAAGCACACACACACACACACACGTGCACGCATACACACGCACGCATGCACACACACACACACACACACACACACACACACACACACACACACACACACACACACAGACAGACAGACAGACACACACACACACACACATAAAATATCAAATACATACGCACTCAGGCACACATAAAATATACTTTAAACACAATAATAACCACAGCACAATACAAGCACACACCCATAATATATCACGTACACACACACACACACACACACACACACACACAGGGTGTGTTTTTGGGGCGCTCTTACCTGTCGGAGGGTGTGGGTGTTGGGGATTAGGGGGCGTTTTTGGGGGCGCTCTTACCTATCGGAGGGTGTGGGTGTTGGGGATTAGGGGGCGTTTTGGGGGCGCTCTTACCTGTCGGAGGGCGTGGTGTCGGATCATGGTCTCGGCCTTGCTGACGTTGGCCACGGTCTGGGCGGAGCTGGGAGAGAGAGCTGCCTGCTGCTGAAGCCTCTGCTCGATCTCCTGTGACACGTGCACAGAGAGGCGGGGCCAAGGTCAGGCACGCTCACACGCGTGCGGCATTACCGCTACCCATCGGTCTCTAACCCTGGAGATCTACTGTCCCGTAGGTTTTCACTTCAACCCTAAAGGCCCATCCACACCAAGAATGAGAACTGTAACAATAACTATAATGTCGGCAGGTTGTAAATTCTGATGGATTTTGATTGGCTCTCAGTGTTACTATCGTTCATCAAGTCCCTCTGAAAGTGGTCCCAACGATATCGTTCGTCACTGTCGTTGTCGTTATGGTTGTGGTTGTGGTGTGGACTCCGCCATCCACTTGAGTTAGAACGATTTTTAAAACTATATATTTATAGTGATCGTTATAGCTATCGTCCATTGGTGTGGACGGGCCTTAACAAAGCACACCTCCTTCAACAGCTAGAGATCTTGTTGAGCTGCTAATTAGTAGAATCAGGTGTGCCAAATTAGGGTTGAACTGATAACATACAGGACAGTAGATCTCCAGGAACAGGGTTGGGGACCACTGCCATAGCCAATCACCTGCTTTTCTGATCCCGCCTGGGGATCGCCCACAAAACAAGGAACTCGCAATGACTTATAGCAGGAGTCCCCAGTCCTGGGGCCTGCACTGTGTAAAACCCGGGAACCCTCCAAAATCTGGAACACGGACTAAATAAAGAGAGCTGCAGTTATCCAGCTAACTCAGTAATCCTGCTTTGTGAAACAGGGCCCAGGTCCCAGGTCCCAGAGAGCCCTCAAACTCAGCTGGTTTTACAGCTCTTCATTTATAAAATAAAATGGTCGATTAAACGGTTCACTACCCCTCATCTGGGCCTGAAGGGGTTGGTGATTACAGGGTGAAAACAAACACCAGGAGACCCCATGGCTCTCCAGGACTGGGGTCGGGGTAAAACCCGAGATTAGAACCCCCCTCACCTGTTCCTGCTGGAGAGCCTTGACGAAGGCGTTCTTCAGCCGATTAGTGTGCTCGGCCTTCAGGGCCTTCTTCTGATTGGACGTCATGCACTGCTCACAGAGGATCCGCCCCCCTTTCTCCTGTTTCCAGTGGGGGGTGAAGTCCGTCCTGCACTGGGCGCAAAAGAAGGGCTCCATGCGGGACAGTGCCCCCCGCAGCTTACCTGTGGATAGACAGGTACGGGGAGAGAGGGGAGGGGGGGTCATGAAGGTCATTGTGATGTAGAACAGGGCCGGGGGAAGGACACGTGTCCGTTTCTGAATTATATGCCAAATTCTTCTCTTAATTATTTAATTATACCCAATCATACAGATGATGTGAGATTCATATTGGGATAGCAGGTATGCCATCCACCAAGTTACGGCTTGCCCCATACCTATACAGCACCGAGAGTTTGCCACCGCCAAGTTACGGCATGCCCCATACCTATACAGCACCGAGAGTTTGCCACCGCCAAGTTACGGCATGCCCCATACCTATACAGCACCGAGAGTTTGCCACCGCCAAGTTACGGCTTGCTCCATACCTATACAGCACCGAGAGTTTTCCACCGCCAAGTTACGACATGCCCCATACCTATACAGCACCGATAGTTTGCCATCTGCCAAGTTACGGCTTGCCCCATACCTATACAGCACCGAGAGTTTGCCATTCGCCAAGTTACGGCTTGCCCCATACCTATACAGCACCGAGAATTTGCCATCCGCCAAGTTACGGCATGCCCCATACCTATACAGCACCGAGAGTTTGCCATCCGCCAAGTTACGGCTTGCCCCATACCTATACAGCACCGAGAGTTTGCCATCCGCCAAGTTACGGCTTGCCCCTTACCCTATACAGCACCGAGAGTTTGCCACCGCCAAGTTACGGCATGCCCCATACCTATACAGCACCGAGAGTTTGCCACTGCCAAGTTACGGCTTGCTCCATACCTATACAGCACCGAGAGTTTGCCACCGCCAAGTTACGGCTTGCCCCATACCTATACAGCACCGAGAGTTTGCCACCGCCAAGTTACGGCTTGCCCCATACCTATACAGCACCGAGAGTTTGCCACCGCCAAGTTACGGCTTGCTCCATACCTATACAGCACCGAGAGTTTGCCACCGCCAAGTTACGGCTTGCCCCATACCTATACAGCACCGAGAATTTGCCACCGCCAAGTTACGGCTTGCCCCATACCTATACAGCACCGAGAGTTTGCCACCGCCAAGTTACGGCTTGCCCCATACCTATACAGCACCGAGACACACGGACACACACACACTTTTCTGGGTTTCCTACAGAAGTAACCACAATGACCACAGACTCTCAGCCCTTAAAAACATGAACTTCTGCATGTTCTGACCTCATGTAACCACATAGCATTCAGATACAACTTCCCACATCCACACAATAAGGCCCCAGAGACGAAGAAACACAGGGCCAAGTTGCATTCAATAATTTAGGAAAGTTATAGCAGGATAGCACTGCTTTGGAATAGAGCTAGTTTATTTAGTGTGAGCTACGATAGGCAATATTGATAGTTGTAACTTGGCCACATTTTGATATCAATACTTAAAGTTAATCAACTTAAAGGCAGGCCTAGTTTTTGCAAGTTGGAATTAAGGATTTATAGACAGCGCTCTGTAGGCTATGCCTGAGTAACTTTTTTTGTACGTCGGAGACATTTTTGATCAGATGTTAAATACATGACTGGACTGTTCTTGGCTCCACATATTAAATGTTTACAGTGATGTAAACTACTGGGGGCAGTTGGGGTGCCAATTTCTGCTCTTAACTGTTCGATCCCTCCCATCTTTTATGTGTGCTACCCAGCTGATCTGGGATCAGTATTAACCCCGCTTCAATCCCAATTCACACTGTCTGTGTCCTACCCCGCTGATCTGGGATCAGTCCCCCGGCTCACCCTGGCTGTCGATGACGCTCTGCACCACTTCCTCCAGGCCCACCATATAGATGAACTCGCTGTTGGCGGCAGACGGCAGGAAGTGGAGGAGAGGCGCGGGCGGCTTTGGGGGCGGGATCTCCAGCAGGGTCTTCTCCAGCTGCTTGCGCAGGGCGAGTTTGGCGGCCGCCTGACTGCTCACCTGGTCCCCCAGAGACCCCCCGCCTGGGCTGGGCAGAGAGGAGGGGCTGACCGCGCCCACCCCGCCCACGCCCCCCACCCCGACTCCGCCCGCGCCGGCCGCCTGCATGTGGGCCAGGTTCATGTAGATGGCCGAGGAGCTGGAGCGCTGGGAGGCTGCCACCTGCTGGCTGGAGGCCTATATAACACACACATGAACGTACAGATTAAAATTCTTTATTTGAGACCACGGTCCGGTCCAAAGCGTTATGCTCCTTGAATATTTGCGATATTACCAATGGGGGTTACGGGTGCAGTGGTAAAACAGGCACGCGCTCGCACATGCACACACAGACACAGGGACACATAAATGCGCACACGTGTGCACACACACGCGCACACACAGACACTTACACACACACACACACACACACACACACACACACACACACGGACACAGGCACACACACACACACACACACACACGCGCGCACACACACACACACACACACACACACACACACACACACACACACACAGGCACACGCGCACACACAGACGAACACACGCACGTACACACACACACACCGACACACGCGCACACACAGACGAACACACGCACGTACACACACACGCAAACACAAACACACACACTCGCGGGCAGCCGTACCTGCTGGTAGCCTACGGCGTTGTTGATGCCGCCCGAGGACGTGCGGACCATTCCAGGCTTGGAGGGCAACCTCTGCCCCTGCAGCTGGGCGGGATTAGGAGCGATGACACGCTGTGACATCATCATCTGGGGCAGGGCAGCGTTGGAGGCCGACCTGATGACCGTATGCCCCTGTGGAGAGACATGATTTAATATCAGAAAAATACAAATATTTAAATATATACATTTGACACAACTGTATATGTAAACTATCAATGTAAAATAGTATGTAAAACATCCCTATATAAAATGTGTTAACAAAATACATAAATATGTAAAAATACCATTCAAATAACTAAATTGAAAGGTTTTCCTTGAGATTAACAGAAACAGGAATGGTAATTTGTACATGCAACTACAATCGCAATGATCCCATTCATAAGGACATCGTACTATACTCCAGAGCATGTTGTTACCCATTGTGCCCACTAGGTGGTAGCAGAGACAGCAGTATTGAGTATCAATCAACCAAAACGCAGTCTCAACGCCAGACCCATGAGAGTTCTTACGCGGATACACTATGTAAGCTACGCTAACTACGTTACTACATCTCTCTCAATATATATGCAGTATGTGGAGTGCAGCGACTCTACGTAGTATTTATTGAGTCTGGAGGGAGACAGCAAAAATATTATATGACCAGATCAAATTCCAGCGTGGTCGAACCTCTTCAACAGGTCTCAATGATTTCCCCACATCAGTGGAAACACATGCATTCAGTTATGTATGTAGACACACACAGGCACATACAAAGACAGACATACAGACACACACATACACAGACATACACACTTGGTATACACGTGCACACACTCACTCACACACACACACACACACATAGTGCACGCACAGACAGGTAGACAGACAGACATACACACATAGTACACACACACACACACACACGGTACACACATACACACTCTGTATGCGCGCACGCACGCACACACTCGGTATACGCACACACACACACACACACACACACACAACGGGGGCCCCACCTGTATGCTGCGGAGGTTCTGGGGCTCTGGGCTGTGGAGGCCGGGACGCACAGGCATTTTAGCCAGGCCCTGGGAGCCGTGCATGGGGGACGGCTGCACTGAGGCTCCTGAGTTCTGGAGCACTGGTACCTGCAGCAGAGCAGAGTGGGGGAAGGGGTTAAAACAACACTAATCTACACAGATAGGGGGTCAGAAACGGGTCACTCCACCATGACTGCGGGGGTATGAAATCAGCAGAGATAAAGCCAGAACAATCGGGGGGATGTCAAAGTCAGATAAAACCATAGAAATGGGGGAGGGGTGGTTGTCAAGTGAACAGAAGTTTGGAGGGGGTGTGACAGACTGAATACAGAGGGGGATTTATTAATTGTTTTTACTTTGGAGTTGCAGTGTATGACTGTGTGTGTGTGTGTGTGTGTGTGTGTGTGTGTGTGTGTGTGTGTGTGTGTGTGTGTACGAAAGCTGTCAGGAGCAGGGCTGCATCATGAACGTGTAAGAGAGAGGTTGTGCGTGAACACCCCCAAGAAATTTTACAGGTGCCGGTGGTATGAAGTAGACTGCAGAGGGTAAAAAGAGCATGTGATTGTGGTTGGTTGTGGTTCTGTTCTGAATGATGTCACAGTCACGTTCTGAATGAGGTCACAGTAGCATTGTAAATGATGTCACAGTCATGTTCTGAATGAGTTCACAGTCACCCTGTGAATGAGGTCACAGTAGTATTGTAAATGATGTCATAGTCATGTTCTGAATGAGTTCACAGTCGCCCTGTGAATTATGTCACAGTCGCATTGTGAATGAGGTCACGGTCACATTCTGAATGAGGTCACAGTGGCGCTGACCTTCTGCACCACATTCTCCTTCTGGATCTGGCTTTGCCGCAGTTTCTTGAGCAGGACGAGCCGCGCCTCCTCCAGCCGAAGCTCCTCCCTCAGATCCTTTATCATCTGCTGTCTCTCCTCACCACTCTTCCCCTGGGACCGACAGACAGACAGACGGACAGACACATGCACACACGCACGGACGTACACACGGACACACACACAGACAGACGCGTACAATGTTAATGCGACAGGGTAGGAAAACCAGGGCTTTGTCAGAATCAGCGCACTTTTCTACTATTGAATCTGCCAGTTGATTACGCAACAATTCTCTTCTTAATATCCCCAGATGATATACTTAATTCTGAATTTTCGCTGATAATAGTATGGAGGATACTTTTTGCATACTGCATGTCACTAAACAGTATGCAGTAAGCAGGATACAGTATGCTAGTACAATACACAGGACGCAGTAGATGTGGCTCCAATTCAGACACAGCTCAGGTGTGGAGGTGTTCCAAACAATGCTTTGCTCCGATTGGCTGAGCAGTTGATCAGGGGCCTGATGGGAACTGAAGTCCATTTACAGCGTCAGCACAATCAGCTAAATCTGCACAATCACTGCTGGCAGTGTGACTGTGGGGTTTCTGATATTCACCTGGACTGACCTTCTGCACTACAGAAAATTCAAGGCCGCCATCAGCACCGAACTACCTGGACATGTATTCCTTCTTTAAAGTTATCTGGCTGTATCTGATTCTCTCTCCCAAGCTTGCTAAGCCCTCTCTCGCTCGTACCTTAAACATCTCCAAGTTGGCGGAGCGCAGTCTGTCCTCTATATGGGAGGGGCCTCGGGGACTGGAGGCCTCGTTGTCAGACAGGATGATCACGTCCGGAGAGGGGGTCCGACGCTCTCGCTCCACCTCACTGGGAGAAGGAGAGGCATCTTATTTTAACAGGGTACGAACACACTGAAGCAGCCTATCGACTCCCGACTGCACACTGACCGAATCACTCACTGCCTATCGACTCTCCACTGCACACTGACTGAATCACTCACTGCCTATCGACTCTCCACTGCACACTGACTGTATCACTCACTGCCTATCGACTCTCCACTGCACACTGACTGAATCACTCACTGCCTATCGACTCTCGACTGCACACTGACTGAATCACTCACTGCCTATCGACTCTCGACTGCACACTGACTGAATCACTCACTGCCTATCGACTCTCCACTGCACACTGATTGAATCACTCACTGACTCACTCACAGACACTGACTCACTATTCACACACTCTTACACCAATTTGAACACACACAATATTCTCAGTGAAGCAGCTCTCTCTCTCTCTCTCTCTCTCTCTCTCTCTGTCTGTCTGTGTGTGTGCAGTGTGTAGTGTGTGTGTATGTGTGTGTGTGTGTGGTTAATGAGGGCTGCTGATGTGGTTCCTGAGCTGATGCTGTTTAGCTAAATCAATCCAGTAATTAAATCTGAGCTGGAATGAAAAACAGAAGCATTCAGTCCCTGCAGGTAAACAACACACACTCTTCTGATATACACACCCTACCCAACACACACTCCCTACCCAACACGCACACTCCCTACCCAACACACACACCCTACCCAACATGCACACTCCCTACCCAACATGCACACCCTACCCAACACACGCTCCCTACCCAACACGCACACACCCTACCCAACACACACTCCCTACCCAACACGCACACTCCCTACCCAACACATACACCCTACCCAACATGCACACTCCCTACCCAACACGCACACTCCCTACCCAACACGCACACTCCCTACCCAACACGCACACCATACCCAACACACACACACACACACACACACACACACCCTACCCAACACACACACACACACCCTACCCAACACACACACACACACACACACACACACACACACACACACACACACACACACACACTCCCTACCCAACACACACACACACACACACACACACACACCCTACCCAACACACACACACCCTACCCAACACACACACACACACACACACACACACACTCCCTACCCAACACTCATGCCCCCAGTGTGAATGTGTTTGCCCCTCTGCCACACCCTTCCTGCCCCCTCCCGTCCCCCGACTCACCCCCTGTGGGAGCTCATGTCCACGGGCTCGTCCCCCATGTTCTCTTTCCCGTTTTTTTCCGGCCCCTCCGTGGGCCCCGGCCCCGCCTCTCAGGCACCCGTTCACCTTCTCCTCGTACCCGACGGGCCCCGCCGACCCCTGGGCCCCGCCCCCCTGGGGGCCCTTGGCCTCGCCCAGCGGCCCTGTGGCGGTGGCGCCGCCCTCCAGGCCGGCCAGATCCTTGCGCTTCAGCAGCGCCAGCATTTTGAGTCGCTCCATGGCCTCGTGGCCCTCCATCTTCAGCCGCTTGGAGAGCGCCTCTTCCCGCTCCTCCGACCCTTCCAGACCCCTCTTCAGCAGGTTCATCCGCAAGGCCTCCTCACTCATCCGCTCCATCCTGAGACAGAGAAATTATATTATCATTATTACTATTATTATTACTACTATTATTATTATCCTCACTCATCCGCTCCATCCTGAGACAGAGAAATGGTCATTACTACCATTTATTATTATTATCATGTTTGTATGCCAAACAATATTAGTTGTCCTGCCAATAAAGTATCATTGAAGTTCATTAAATTGAGTGAGCGAGAGAGAGGAGGGATGGGGAGATGAATGGAGGGAAGGAAGGAGTATTTGGGAAAGACTGGGAGAGGGCAGGGAAGGAAGGAGTATTTGGGAAAGACTGGGAGAGGGCAGGGGAGGAAGGAGTATTTGGGAAAGACTGGGAGAGGGCAGGGGAGGAAAGAAAAAGAGAAGAGAAGGGGAGAGGGGAAGATAGGAGAGAAAGTTGATGTTTCAAATCAAAAATCTTATGTTTCAAATACTTATGTTTCAAAGTGACTTCCTTTGGTTGGACCATCGGATACAGACTTTACAAATATAAATAACAGACATGCAAAGTTTGCATCTCATCATGCATATATTTTTGCTTAGTAACTAAGTTTTTCGCTCCTATTTGCGAAGTCCATTAGCAGTCTTGGCCCTTTGCATCTTTGGAACATCCCCTGTCGATTTTGGAGGGAACACTCCAAGTTGTGTGCAGCAAGACGATGTGTCCTTTCAGCCGTCACACCAGCTGAACTGCTCATTTACTGCGTCAGAGGACGGCGTATCTGGTGCACACATGCAGATACCCACATACATTGATCTGATAAAACTGCAGTAACTGGCGTGAACTGATCTAACATTATTTATTTTCTTCTATATTAGACATGTATCTAAATCGCATTTTTCTTTGACGCGTGACATGGGATTGACGCTTCATTGTACTGTGACGCGCGTTTTTGAACCGTCACCAAGTGTTTGTAAAGCCTTCCGTTGCGGGGTTCTCGTGAAGCCATCTTGTTTACGCGATGTGCCCGTCGATACCAAGATTGTTTACGATTCGCGAGGACACGGAGGAGAGAGTCCAGAATGGGAAACAGCTCCCTGGCGAAGGCGGGTAAATAAAGTGAAGCGAAGCGCAGCACTCTGCGGTTTGGAGAGCCGGGGGGGGGGGGGGGGGGGAGGAGGGAGGGAGTCCGAAACCGCGATGAGCACGAGCAGGCGTGCTAAACGGGAACAGAACACCGAAACTGCTGGAATCCGTCACAGCAAATGAGCCCGGACACTATGCTACGGCTAAACGGCTAACAGGCTAGTAATGAGAGAGAGAGAGAGGTGGATGAAGAGGGGGAGAGACCGGTAGTAAGGGAAATTGGTTAGGTAATTTCCATATCGTGCCCCTTGAAACATATACAGTATGTCCTAGTCCTATCCCTGATTACGTGTACAAACCCAACTGTTATGCAAAACAGTATTTCCCCCCCAATCACAAACTTATATGCTTACAGGCAGTATTACTGGTTTGTACTTCGTGCCAAAAGCATGAATTGCTATAATATGCATGAAGAGAGTAGATCCTTTTAATTATTGTAGCCTACTACATATTTTAGCCCCCCCCCCCCCCCCCCCCCCCCCCCCAGCCCACTCAGTTTAGTGATTAATCCTACACATTTAACAAACCGGGATAGGTTTGGACAAACAAAAACTCACTGGCCACTAAACTGTCCGAACACCCCTTCCAATGCTGAATACATAGAACGGCAAAAAAAAAGTAATTCATTTTCGTGTCAACATCAGGGTGAAACTGCATTGTAATCAAACGAGTGCAAATGTATTTATTAATAAATAAACTATGCCAGTCACTTCATTGAATCATGATAGAGCCTACCCACGCGCACTGCACTGGAGTCGGCACCAAAACCGCTTCTACGTTCACTGTTCCAGCGAGCATCCCCATCCACGGACGTGGGCTTCTAATCCCATTCTGCGCACGACTTCACCTCAAAACCTTCTTTAAAAATCTAGGGACCAATACTTGAAACTTTTCAACGCATTAAACCGATAGGCACCCCGTTGTGTAGGCAACGGAAAAAACGGTCATGACCCACCAGCCCATGTGCGATTCACGGAAGTGGATGACGACATCTTAAATCACGGCCAATTTTTAAACCGCGTTTGTATGTTTCTTTTCCACCTCTACAGATTGAGTGCCAGTTTGGCTCCGCCGATTCAGCGGCAGGCTTTAAATCGCTCATCTGTGTTCCGTGTGAAGAGGGATGCGTATAATATTCCTTCCCCATAGCAATCTGAACTCCCTGGTTTGAAATTGCCCCCCAGCCCCTGTGACCCTTAGGAAACTTAGAACATCCAATGCCAAGGTTAGTGACATCACATAACCCTGCTTTACTGCTGTGATCTCTATAAATGACCTTTGACCTCAGTCGATCTGGTTTTGCTGTTGTGATTACTCTGTCACTGCTCTGCGGGGTGGGGGGGGGGTGCACTGGATCCCACATTACCCCAGCCACCTCACAACGCTTTTTTTCCTCCCCTCTCCCGGGATAGTCGGCACATTAGCGCCCCCTCTGGTCGCATGGGAAACTGAAGCTGCACTGTCACCCACCCTCACTGCCAGGGAAAAGGTCACGTGTCCGAGCGTCATGTCACGCTAACCGACCAATCACAGAAGTGCTATTTGCTTGGGACATTGTAATTAAATGGCTTTGTTTGGACATGCAGAATGCAGACATACACACAATGGATCCGTTCAGTCAGATCAAAGGTAAACAGTGATATCCAAGCTCAGTGTAGAATTTAGTGCATGAAATGAGACCCGTTATCATTTCACTGAATCTCCACATGGGGCTTTTTCAGACCATCTGAAGCGGTCCTCATGGCGCCCCATAATAATTAACTTCTTTCACCGTTTTCTGTTCGATCATTTTCACCATATGATTCAGAGGGGAAAAAAGAGCGTGTCAGTTTGATTCAGTGTAATCTAGAATGTAGCTCAATGTGTCATTGTAATGTTATTCATTGTCATTTTATTTTTTTAAACTTTTTTAGTTTCAGTTTTGTCACCAATGTTCTACTATCGAAAGACTATTTGAATATTTAGTGAAATTGATTATATTTTCAAAGGCCGTCTTTCTTAACAACTCATCTACTACCACGATAAAGCAGCTCAAATGTTCTACTTTTCCAGAGCGAAGTGTCAGCTAAAAAAAAATGCTGTATTGCCAGTTGCATTTGCCCTCAAATAAATAATTTTCATTTAAATAAACAAAATAAACACAAACATGTATACACACACACACACACACACACACACATCTGGAAGATCTGCCATTATGTCTGCGTCTGACGTTGTTTTGGTTACCAACGGTAGCAGTGACCTGCCAATCAGACCACAGTAACTGATGACATAATCGGTTGTGAACCAGGAGGTCACATGACCGAGCCTGCAGGCCGGGGTCGAGGCGAGGGTGCGCGTGATCATTGGGTGAGAGAGCACGCCCCCCCCCCCCCCCGTCCCCGTCCCCGCCTCCCAGGCACACAGAAAGAACGGGGGTTTGTGAAAAGATTATTCCGGAAGTTGGCACCGCGGTGGTGCAGCGGGCTAAGGTGCAGACTTCGTCCGTGCGGTTGCGCCCCGAGGATCGGGGGTTCGTTCCCCGGTCCTGCCAGACCCGAGCGTGGCTGGTGCAGGGTGGGGGGGAGGGGCTCGGAGGGAATCGCTGCGCACAGAACGGCCCCGGGCGAGTTGGAATCATGGTCAGGAGCTCGAGGAGTCACACCCTGAAGAGGACGTGGTGCCCTCCTTCCTACTACCGGCTGACGGGATTGTGTAGCAGCGATTCTCTAGCGGTTGCTACACGGGGGGAATTTAGTTAGAATAGGGGTTCAATTGGCTACTAGAAATGGGACTCAGAAACAAAAAAATCTGAAACAAAATAAAAAAAAAAAAGATTATTCCGGAAGTTGTTTCGACTGGTTAGATTGGTGGGGATAATCAATAACCTTTTTTTTGTACACACACTAAACTACTTTCAGGGTGTTGCATTGACTGGGTTTAAGTGGAGTAAACTTTTGGCGGGATGTTTTACTCGCTGCACGGCTGTGTGTGTTTTGTGTACAGGGTGTGAAATTAACACCCGCCACCCGCAGAATGCTGGGAAAAGTGTGATTGTGGCTGGTAAGATTTTCTACTCTAGCAGCCATTTTGACCAATCAGGTTGTGTTATATTGTAAAAGGTAATGTGGCTAGTAAAATGCTGAAGCCACTCTGGCCAGTGAGTGAAAAAGTTAATTTCATACCCTGTCTGTGTATATTGTATTGTTTTTTTAAACACACATTCAATGTGTTCTGATCAAGTTCTAATCCAACTCTGTAAATTCACTAAACTAATACAGTTAGTCCAACCCCACCTAGTGACTGAACTATAATGCTGTGTGGCTAAATAGAAAAACAAAGACTTTTGCCTTTTTTAAAATTTTTTAAAATTTTTTATAGAGACAAGGCTTTCGTGGAACACCAATGGTATATGTTTTTGAGAAAAAAATAAAATAAACCCATGTGACCATGATTCAAGGAAGGGTCATCACTGACCACCTATCATATGACCATGTGACTAGCACATGAACACGCACACACACACACACACACACATTCCAATCACACATCCCCCCCTCCCCACACACACACCATCCGATCACACATTCTCCCACATACACACACACACACACGCCCCATCCTATCACTGTCCTTCTCATTCGCACACCCCCACCCCCCCCCACGTGTATGCACACACACACCATCCAATCACACATTCCCCACACACAGCCCGGGGCCATGTGTGCGGGCGTGTCCCTTTGGGTCAGGCGCGCCATTAGGTGACGTGCAGCCCCGGGAGGGGGGGGGCAAGTTACCGTGGAGATGACGTTGCCGTGGAGGCTGCAGCGGGAGAAGAGGCCGTTATGACACACTCTCCCCATCGAGGAAGGTGGGAGAGGCCAGGTGCTTATGAATATTCATGGCCACCAACACTCCATCCTGATCACTATGGATACGCAATGAGACGCAACGGCCAATCGTATCGGAGCACAAGGCTTCCCCCCGCTAGCGAACCCACACTCAGAGGAACTTGAGAGGAACTCTTCAGTCTGGACAGGAAGCAACACAAGTGGTGGGGGTCTCGCTTGTACTGAATGATCTTCCATACAGACCGGTCCTCAGAGCCCGACCCGTTAAGAGACCTGGGCTCCGCTATGGTCCCGCTACCTCTCCCAGGACTTCACTCTTTCTCTCAGAAAAGGCGGTAGCAGCTCGGGTCAGGGCCAAATGGAGGAGGCAAACGCCTCGCCCCCTCACGCGAGGCCCATCGCCACGTCTCTCCTCCCACGCGTGTTGCCATGACAAACGCGGTCTGTCGGAAGGTTTCAGCGCTGCCCCAGATGGTATGAAGCACTGGGGGGGGGGTTCCAGCGGAGGGCCCCAAACCCGACGCCTCGTGCTAAAAGACGAACGACGGACACACCACGTCCTTCCCTGAGGCGCGAAAATGACTCAGTCTGGAGTCACCGGCCCAGTCACAGACAGAGAGCGCCAACTGTGTGCCGCTAATCGAGAGACCAACACTGCCCAAATTACACTACACTACAATCAACACTGCCGAAATTACACTACACTACAATCAACACTGCCCAAATTACACTACACTGCAATCAACACTGCTGAAATTACACTAAACTACAATCAACACTGCCTAAATTACACTACAATCAACACTGCTGAAATTACACTACACTACAATCAACACTGCCTAAATTACACTACACTACACAACACTGCCAAAATTACACTACAATCAACACTATCTAAATTACACTACACTACAATCAACACTGCCTAAATTACACTGACACTGCAATCAACACTGCTGAAATTGCACGACACTACAATCAACACTGCTGAAATTACACTACACTGCAATCAAAACTGCCAAACTTACACTACACTACAATTAACACTGCCTAAATTACACTACACTACAATTAACACTGCCTAAATTACACTACACTACAATCAACACTGCCTAAATTACACTACACTGCAATCAAAACTGCCGAACTTACACTACACTACAATTAACACTGCCTAAATTACACTACACTACAATCAACACTGCCTAAATTACACTACAATCAACACTGCCTAAATTATGTGAAAAACATAATTGAAACATGTGAAAGTGCCATTAAAATATACGAACGTGCAAAATACACAAAAGTGGTGTGGGAATTCAGTGCAAGCTACCGATTCCAAACTGGGGTGCTCAAACTGGGAAGGGATCGAGAGGGGGGGGGGGGGACCCCTGTATTTGTGGGTCACCTTTTGTGGTTGGGTCTGGCTTCATAGCTTGGATTTAGAACCAGTCAGACGGCCCAACACTGCAAAACCAGCCCACACTGGCGCATTTGCATTTTCAGTTGTAAATGCAAATGCAGTCGTCGTCAAGCCGCAACCATTTGGCTGCAAACCGTGTTGCTGCGTTACCCCTCTCCATCGAGATTCTGCCCATTCTGGTGTGTGCTACTGAACACCACTCTACTGAACACACCACTCTACTGAACACCACTCTACTGAACACACCACTCTACTGAATACACCACTCTACTGAACACCACTCTACTGAACACACCACTCTACTGAACACCACTCTACTGAACACACCACTCTACTGAACACACCACTCTACTGAACACACCACTCTACTGAACACACCACTCTACTGAACACCACTCTACTGAACACACCACTCTACTGAACACCACTCTACTGAACACACCACTCTACTGAACACACCACTCTACTGAACACACCACTCTACTGAACACACCACTCTACTGAACACACCACTCTACTGAACACCACTCTACTGAACACACCACTCTACTGAACACCACTCTACTGAACACACCACTCTACTGAACACCACTCTACTGAACACCACTCTACTGAACACACCACTCTACTGAATACACCACTCTACTGAACACCACTCTACTGAACACACCACTCTACTGAACACCACTCTACTGAACACACCACTCTACTGAACACACCACTCTACTGAACACACCACTCTACTGAACACACCACTCTACTGAACACACCACTCTACTGAACACCACTCTACTGAACACACCACTCTACTGAACACCACTCTACTGAACACACCACTCTACTGAACACCATTCTACTGAACACACCACTCTACTGAATACACCACTCTACTGAACACACCACTCTACTGAACACCACTCTACTGAACACACCACTCTACTGAACACCACTCTACTGAACACCACTCTACTGAACACCACTCTACTGAACACACCACTCTACTGAACACCACTCTACTGAACACACCACTCTACTGAACACCACTCTACTGAACACACCACTCTACTGAACACACCACTCTACTGAACACCACTCTACTGAACACAACCACTCTACTGAACACACCACTCTACTGAACACACCACTCTACTGAACACACCACTCTACTGAACACCACTCTACTGAACACACCACTCTACTGAACACACCACTCTACTGAACACCACTCTACTGAACACACCCACTCTACTGAACACCACTCTACTGAACACACCACTCTACTGAACACCACTCTACTGAACACACCACTCTACTGAATACACCACTCTACTGAACACCACTCTACTGAACACACCACTCTACTGAACACCACTCTACTGAACACACCACTCTACTGAAACACCATTCTACTGAACACACCACTCTACTGAATACACCACTCTACTGAACACACCACTCTACTGAACACCACTCTACTGAACACACCACTCTACTGAACACCACTCTACTGAACACCACTCTACTGAACCACCACCACTCTACTGAACACCACTCTACTGAACACACCACTCTACTGAACACCACTCTACTGAACACACCACTCTACTGAACACACCACTCTACTGAACACCACTCTACTGAACACCACTCTACTGAACACACCACTCTACTGAACACACCACTCTACTGAACACACCACTCTACTGAACACCACTCTACTGAACACACCACTCTACTGAACACACCACTCTACTGAACACCACTCTACTGAACACACCCACTCTACTGAACACCACTCTACTGAACACACCACTCTACTGAACACCACTCTACTGAACACACCACTCTACTGAATACACCACTCTACTGAACACCACTCTACTGAACACACCACTCTACTGAACACACCACTCTACTGAACACCACTCTACTGAACACACCACTCTACTGAACACACCACTCTACTGAACACACCACTCTACTGAACACCACTCTACTGAACACACCACTCTACTGAATACACCACTCTACTGAACACCACTCTACTGAACACACCACTCTACTGAACACACCACTCTACTGAACACCACTCTACTGAACACACCACTCTACTGAACACACCACTCTACTGAACACACCACTCTACTGAACACACCACTCTACTGAACACCACTCTACTGAACACACCACTCTACTGAACACCACTCTACTGAACACACCACTCTACTGAACACCACTCTACTGAAACACAACCACTCTACTGAAACACCACTCTACTGAACACCACTCTACTGAACACACCACTCTACTGAACACACCACTCTACTGAACACACCACTCTACTGAACACCACTCTACTGAACACACCACTCTACTGAACACCACTCTACTGAACACACCACTCTACTGAACACACCACTCTACTGAACACACCACTCTACCTACACACCACTCTACTGAAACACCACTCTACTGAACACACCACTCTACTGAACACCCATTCTACTGAACACACCACTCTACTGAATACACCACTCTACTGAACACCACTCTACTGAA